>NC_047559.1:27029920-27634044 GCF_902806645.1 Magallana gigas
AGTGACGTGGCTCAGGTAGGAATTGTGGCTGAATCTGGCCACCATTTGAAATGTGTGAAATGATTCACTATTGAGTGAAACAAACTGAAGCATTTTTCCAATTGCTCAAACTTTTGCACTTCTTCAACACCACCTATGGCTTTCATTCAAAACAAGTCAAAATGCATTGATTTGATATGATAATGTGGAACCAGATAAAGAAATATTAGGATGCTCATTCAACATGGTTGCAATATTTTTCTTGTAAAATGACTGGTGTATAGTAACATTTTCAATGTGGCATCTTGGAACTGACTTGTGGACTTATGGAGAGAACATGATTTTGTAGAAACATGTATTATGATAATTGTTGGGAATTTTCTTTTAGGGAATGGCCTACCTAGCCAGTATGAGAGTCATCCATTGTGATTTGGCTGGAAGAAACGTTTTGTTGACTGATAAACTGGTGGCCAAGATTACAGACTTTGGGTTGGCAAAGATTTTGCAAAAAGATAAGGACTATTACACGAGATCCACTGGCAAAGAACTCCCTTTGATGTGGTCAGTTTATAATATGAACTATGTAAAATTACACAGTATAACCTGCTTAAGGTGTACAGCTATGAATGTTAACTTAAGATATGTACTTGTGGCTATACATAGAGGAAAGTGTTGAGAAATGAAGGATGCATGGAGAAAACACTGAAATTGCTTAACGGTATTTCAAACATTTCTTTTAGCAATTTTTCTTGGCTGAACTTGTTCAAATTCATCACCACTTACCAGAATAATTTAACTCTTATGTATACTTTCGCAACTTTTTGAAATATGATTATGAGTAATTGATCTGCGAACCATATCAAGGTGTTCTCCGGAGATATTGCCAACCGAAAATTCACAACCAAGGGGGACATATGGAGCTATGGTATTCTGATGTGGGAGGTCTTACTCACGCCAAGCCACCGGTTTCTGTGCAGCAATTTCTCCAAGGAGGGATTCAAAAAATTGGGGAGGGAAAACGCCTCAAGAGACCAACCCACTGTCCAGAATTGGTTTATCAATTCATGGAGAAGTGCTGGAAATTCAAGCCAGAAGAAAGGCCAGATTTCAATGAGGCTTGTCAGAGTTGCAGGTATGAATTTAAAGACATTAAGTTTATTATGTGTCATGTGTATGTGTAATAAAATAAAAGCACTACCTATCCTATATGGAAATATACTGAATTTTGTTTTTAAAGCAGCACAAAACATAATTAATTTACTTTTTTATTCTAATGTTTTTAGCTCACCTGAGCTGAAAGCTCAAGTGAGCTATTCTGATCACATTTTGTCCGTCGTCCGTCTGTCTGTCCGTCCGTCGTCCGTCTCGTAAACTTTTTACATTTTGAACTTCTTCTCTAAAACCGCTTATCCAATTTCAACCAAATTTGGCACAAAGCATCCTTATGGGAGGGCGAATATAAATTGCAGAAATAAAAGTCCGATCTGTATTCAAAGCGGAGAAAACCATGAAACTGTAGAAAAAGGGGGGTGCATTTTTAAAAACTTCTTCTCAAGAACTATCGAGGCAAATTCAACGTAGTTTCAGCATAAATTATCCTATGGGAAGGAAAATATAAATTGCAAAAATTAAGTGGCTAATTCTGTTTCAAGTCTGAGTTATTACGAAAATAATAATAAAGGAAAGGCGTGTTTCAGCTTCGCGTTCGGCATCCGTAAAATGGGTGGCAAGACTTGGTCTGGGCAAAACAAAAGATTGGCAGTTTATCATCTGCCAATCTCATTAAAATTTCAGGATATTTGATGGACCAGTATATTTGTTATTCTCTGTAATATTGTACAAAATAATGCGTATTTGGAATTGACGATTGCGATCTGCCCCGCCTTTTATTTTGCCACGGCCCGTGTTTGCATACTCATTTACCAAGACTCGTATTCCATACTTCGAAAACGAGGTTCTTTGTTTAAAGCAGCCATGACATTATACGAAAAAGGGTCGATCTGACTGATGAATTTGCTTGTTGTGCAACAGTTTGCGTATGAAGGAAATTTTGAAACATGCAAAATATATTGATGCCGATTTTGTGAAGTAAATTGAGGCTAAATATTTCAATGCGTTGACAGTTTTCACACATGACGTTGGTTAGCTTGTTCTGATTTTCGTTTCGTTTCATTATTTATGCTTTGTAACCTGGGAACTATCGTCTGTATTCCGTGATTTTACGTATCAAATCAAACAGAGACTTCGGTAAATCAAACAGTTAACTGTTTACCTGCGCAAATTAAGAAAAATCTGATGTATAAAAAAAGTCTGAAATACAATTTTTCTATCGGTAATTCGGCAGTATCTTTTGCGTAATGGTAGATTAATGCAATAGGTTTTGTTGAGATGCTCGGCATTTTCTCGAGTTTATTCAGTTTAAATAGGTTTGATATCGCTGACGGAAATATGTAGGATATACATGTATATATAATTCATTTCGAAAAAAGAAATGTGTTCTTTATTTGTTAAAATGCATGTTTCTTGTGTTTAATTGTTTACAATTTCTATTTACTAACCATATTTGAGTGTTAAGCTTCGAATTATAAGCAAGATACAGAGATTTGCTCACAATTCTATGTTTGTACACAGATCTTAAAAACTAAAGATTAAAAAAGTAAAAAGTTTGTCAATATTTATTAAGAACATTTTCATACTCTGTTCTTCCAGAAACCAACTTTAACAACTAATTGTATTGTAAACTTAACCTTTTTTCGTCATTATTACTCCTACGTACATGTGATCCTGGACTGTGTTTATGTACATTTGTATAAACTGATTTTGAACCTCAAATACCAGTAAACCGGTCTTGAGTGAATAAAAAAAATTGAAAATCTTAGACAATTCTTTTTTTCATTTTGAATGCTGAATAGGAAATATCAAGTTAAAAATCTTAAGCTGAATGTAAATAACTCATGTGAACAAAATATGACTCAAACTTAGGCGAACTGTGAGCTCTGTATCTTGCTTATATTCTACGATTGACGCTGAAATTTTGGTTGAACATTAGAAATTCTATATGAATTAGAGTATGTTAAATACTTGTAAAAACAAAATAAAAGAATGATATTCTGTATATACCTACTCTCTGGAGCCCCCTCTTTATACAATAAATAATGTGAAATTTACATTAATTTTGATAGTTTTTCAAACACGAGTAAATAAAAACGACATCTTTAAAACAGTTTCCATAGTTCTGACACATTTCTGTTGCGGGGATAAGTAATCATCGCTATTCCTAAGAAAATATCACAGCGGAAAATTATCCTGGTTTGTACGCGAGGTAAATAACAGTCATTTAATTATAATGGAGAAACATTAAATTTTTGAATGTTTTAAATTTGAGGAATTGAGCACATTGAAGTACAATTTTCTTTTCACATCTATACATGTAGTATTTTTTAAATAAAATCAATAACTATTATATTTTTTTAAAAAATACATAACTATAATTAGTTGATGAAAAAAATGTACCTATATGCTCTCATATATTTTGATCGCTTTAACAAGGGGGGGGGGGCAGAACGAATATATATAGGAATTGGAAGTTAACAACTTAAGTGTACAACCTACCAATGTTTAGTTTTATATCTTGCGTAGGATTTTCTTATTCTGGTAAAAAAATGTATCTCATGAAGTGCAATGTCAAAGATTACGTGTATGCTAAATTAAGTGTAAAATTCGAATACTTGACAATATTTATTTTTTGTTATTCTACCGAGGGACCATATGGCACAATATCTTTTGAACGCCCATTGTTGCTCAGGTGAGCGATGTGGCCCCATGGGCCTCTTGTTTGATATATGACTATTACTGTAGTACAGAAATTCAAATTATTGACCATTATTATCAATATAAAAGAAAATATCAGCTCAACGCCTTTGTGGATTTCCGGCCTTTAATTTTATTTTTAGGGTTACAAAACCGCTGCTTGGTTTTTGAGTTTAAGGGGAAAAAATAAAATTACAAAAAAGATCTCTTATTTCCCCGACAGCAAATTTTTGACGGGATCGAGATTTTTGGGGTTTGGGATCGAGAAAGTAACAACATTCTGTCAAATATGGCACGAGAAAACGTTCACACTGAATTTAGGTTTGTGTTTATTATGGCCCAGTTTAGTCGGAAATTTGCTCGTGTTGGCGGAAAATGCCAAGATCAACCACTTTTTTTTTCCTCTTTTTTTTCACAATATATATCAAGTTTTTATGAAATAAAGATGTTACACTGTACATTTATATGTGTTTATCAGAGAAAAATGAAAAAATCCCTGCATTGATAATTTACAGATCATCATCGTAGATACACAGAAACATAATTCATACATATGCATGTGATTTTTTTGGCCCACACATATCAAAGGGTTTCACTGCCATCTGCCAAAGTCTGTGTCCATGTTAGAAACCCTTGGTATACAACTGAGGCTAAATTTTGTTTCATTGGTAACAAAGATTTCTATTAACAAATAAATTGGCAAACTATTTGTACCTAACTAAAAAGTTAATATCATAATGATACAACTGTAACTAAAGATTCTTATAATGATAAATGACTCTATCCCTATAAAATGACCAAACAAGAAAACATATTGACACAAGCGTCAAATGGGCTGCCAATTTAACGGTAAAAAATATGCCGGATAATTTTTTTTCTAAATAGAATTATAAATCTTATCTTAACTTCAGTTTATGAAGATAATCATGGTTATTTGATTGCATGAGGTTCTCAAAAGTATTAAAAGTTAACTAGGTCGGCTCAAATTTTCAGGTCTCTCATATTTTTGCCTAAATAATTGATATGGATGTCATTTCATGATATTTTTCTACTACATGGAAATATAATTCATGCACGAAGTCATTTTATTTGACGTAGAACATAGAATTCAAATATATCATATATATAATTTCATGTTATTCAGGTCGTTTGTATGTCCCATATAATGTCTCGATAAAAACACGCCTAACACGACAGTCTATATATGACTTAATTTACATTTACGAGTAAAAACATAAAATATGTAATATTTTTTAAAGGCATAAAACATATTTCTACATGCAAATTTTTACTTTCAATTCATAAAAATAAGCATAATATTAATTCTATAAAGAAAGACTATCCCGCAGAAACGCAGTTACAATATCTAATTGTATATCAAATAACGGACACCTTCTGGCAGCCCGTAATAAACATTGCTTCATGTTATGTCAAATCTGGATGTCCAATATTCCATTGCACTATTTCAGTGATATGTTACATAGATGCCATACTTTTCCCGTGCTACACTTGATGCAATACGTCACACACCCCTATCATGAAGTTGTCATTTATTATATTATTTAAAGAAAGGTGATGTCATAAAAATTTTATTTTACCTCCTACAGAACATTACATTTTTGTGGTTCGTAAACCTAAAAAAAAAAAATATTGGTGGTCAAAAGTGATTTTTTTTTTTTATTTTGTGGTTTGTAAACCTAAAAATAAAAAAATGCTGGCCTAATACAGTTTTTTTGTATGGATGGAACTGTAGCTCCAATGTCCGTCAACCCAAATGTCCTATGGAGCTACAGTTCTGTAGCTATCTGTATTTAAAGATTGCTTATGATTCCACTTTTATGATCAGTATTTTGTTTCTATTTTGTTTCTAGGGAGTTTTCAAAAATTTACCCGGAACCAGAACAAAGGGTGCCAGGTAACAATTTTTACCTGAAATAATCTTTGTAGATTAAAATTTATTTTTAACAAACATTGTTGAATACTATTAAGAGTATATACTAAACATTTAACATAGAGGTTATATTTTTTATTTTTTGTGGAGCACATGGCTCAGTGGTCATGGACGTTAGGCCAGTAACTGAAAGGTCTCTGGTTCAAACCCTTCTGTGGTCACTTGAAGTTGTGTGTTGTGCACTTAGACAAGGCACTTTATCTACATTGTCTCAATCCACCTAGCTGAAATTGGGTACTGGCTACGCTGGGGGTTAACCTGCGGTGGACTGGTGTCCCATCCAGGGGGAGTCTATGACTCTCATCTGCTTAGCACCACGGAAACAGGAGATAAGCACCGGCCCTTTGTGCCTTCCTGGCTTGGAGAAGGATTTAACTTTAACTTTTAACTTATATTTTTAGCATAATTAAGAGATACTAATTAATTATACCCCCGCAAACGAAGTTTAGGGGGGTATATTGGTTTCACCCTGTCCGTCTGTCTGTCCGTCCGTCTGTCCGTCTGTCTGTCCGTCCGTCTGTCCGTCTGTCTGTAGACGCAACTTTGTCCCCCCTATAGAATTTTTTATTACTGCATGGAACAGTTTGAAAATTTGTACATAGTTGAACACTATCTAAGATGTGCACCTGCAATTTTTTTTAAGATCAGACAAGAATTAATGATTTTATGACAGTTTTCATTTTCCTTATTCTATATATTGTACACTAATGTTGAAAAAGTAGGAGGTAATCCTTACAGATTTTATTAATTAATTAATAGAAAACACTCTAAAATATATTATATAAATACATCCAGATGAAGTTTTTTGTCTTTATGTTCTTAATTTAAAAAAAAAAATTATTTTTTATAAGTATTCTTTCAACTGACAATGCAAGTTTTTGTTTGTCAATGATAAATTCTTAGGAGCTAATGAGACATCAAAGACAAGTGTGGCTGAATTCATTTGTCCAAGGGAGCCATTATCTGAGCCATGGTTCAGATGGAGCATGTGTTTAGGGGAAATTGATAATCTGTAAAATGGGTGATGGTTTTGGGGCTATTTTAAAACTGTTTCATGTAAACCAAAAGGTCTATCATTATAAGGAAATAAGTAATATAATTATTAATAAAGAAGTTAAACTATTTTAAGAGGTTGTTTAAATTTATTTGTCAAGTAATTTGATGGAGTGACCCTATTGGCATTAATTTAAATGAAATTCAAAATTACTGATATGATTGAAGTGTTTTGGCAATTTTAAATTGTTTGTAATATTAAATTTTCTTTTTTTCATATTTTTTACATAGTATGGTAATTATGTAATGTTTTGGGAGTTATAAATTTAACAAGCTCATCAAAGAAAATCATAGTCCATGGGATCAATTTTCTGATATGGAGTTCAATTGTGCCATAGGAGAAAGTGAGGAAAATTTGAAACAACTAATTGCATCTGTCAAGACTCTTATTAGAAAGATATTGAAAGTTTTATCAACAGAAGAGCATTGCTTGGCTACCGGTATTTCTATTCACTGCAAAGGGAGGGGTTATTGTCATTTTGTTGGTTTTTCTTTAAATCAATTAAATTTAAAAAATATATCATCAAATACATACATTTGTAAATGTATTACTGTTATAGATATGTATTTACAGTGAAATTCTGACAATTTGATTTTAATTTTTCTTTGTTAACTATTTTTTTTTTTTTACATTTCTAGAATTTTTTTTTTGTATGTTTCCAAACCTTAATTATTATTCAATTCAATTATTTGTCCCATTTGAAATTAGCCTAGCGGGGGTATTAGTCCCATTAGGACAGTTCTAGTTCAAACTGGAAGGTTGACTTGTTTAATTTTAAGCTAACCGAGACGAAGTCGGGGGAGCTTAATTATGCTATACTCGGCCTAGGTGTAGGCGTCAGCGTCCGGACCTGGTTAGAGTTTTTGTTGCAGGTCCTGTATCAAAGTTATTACTTGTCATATCTTCACCAAACTTGCATGGATGATGCATCTGGACCGTCTTATGGACTTGAAAGACTTTGATGCTGAATATGGGCCCTGAATTTCAGATGCTGGAGGAGGTTAAGGTTTTTGGAGCAGGTTAAAGTTTTGGTGCAGAAGCCCTTGATAACAATTTCTAAGTTACTGCTGGTCCTAATTATACCCCCGCTCCGAAGGAGAGGGGGTAAACTGTTTTACCCTTGTGTGTCTGTCTGTCTGTCCGTCCGTCTGTCTGTCTGTCCGTCCGTAACAAACATTTCTGTCGCATTTATCTCAGCAACTATTTATCGCAGATACTTGAAATTTTCACACAGTGTTTGTATAGGCATGCCATATCGTGGGATATATTTTTGTACCAATCAGACGTCAACTTCCTGTTAAATGATGACATTGCTTATTTTTTAACCAAAATTTTCAAACAAATTTTCGTCAAAGATTTCTCAGCAACTATTAATCGCAGATGCTTGAAATTTTTACACACTATTTGTATAGGCATGCCATATTGTGGGATATATTTTTGTATCAATCGGACGTCAACTTCCTGTTAAATAATGACTTTATTTATTTTTAGCTAAAATTTTCAAACAAATTTTCGTCAAAGATTTCTCAGCAGCTATTAATCGCAGATGCTTGAAATTTTTACACAGTGTTTGTTAGGGCATGCCATGTCGTGGGATATATTTTTGAACCAATTGGATGTCAACTTCCTGTTTAATGAGTACTTTGTTTATTTTTAGCCAAAATTTTCAAACAAATTTTCGTCAAAGATTTCTCAGCAACTATTTATCGCAGATGCTTGAAATTAATATTTTTACCCACTATTTGTTTTGGCATGCCATTCTGTGGGATATATTTTTGTATCAATCGGAGGTCAACTTCCTGTTAAATAATGACTTTGTTTATTTTTAGCCAAAATTTTCAAACAAATTTTCGTCAAAGATTTCTCAGCAGCTATTTATCGCAGATGCTTGAAATTTTAACACACTATTTGTTTAGGCATGTCATTCTGTGGGATATATTTTTGTATCAATCGGACATCAACTTCCTTTTAAATAATGACTTTGTTTATTTTTAGCCAAAATTTTCAAACAAAGAAGAAGGTACAGTTTCTTTTAATATTCGCCCTAAAGTTCAAAAGTTGTTTAAATCTCCTGAAAATACACATATAATATCTTGAACAGGTGTGTATATGAAATGCCAAGTTATAACTTTTTATCTTGTTTCAAAAAATAATTATGACTTCAACATTTTGGCACATTTCTAATATTTAGTCAAAAATGTTGAAAAATTGCACATTTTCTCATAGTTTTCTGAAGAGGAAAATGTGTCCGCAGCCGTCGCCCACAACAAAATTTATATATTTTATGTGTTTTAACATGATAAAGTTATAATGTGAGTTTCATCGTGGGCGATGGTTGCGGACTGTTATAAAATTTCTGTTCAAAACCTCATAGGAATTGGTGTCTTCTGCTCAGTTTTATGAAAATTACGGGAAAATGCACTGTTTGTGACGTCACAATTACCCTTATGAAAGTCTAAGCAGGTAACTATTTATAGATTCTTAGTTTATGGGTATTTATGTGTAAATAAATGTTTCATTTTCATTTTTGGTGATACTTTTAAAAATCACTCTAAAACAGGGCAAAATATGACTGAAAGTGTACCTAGTTCTTTTCGTCAAAGATTTCTCAGCAGCTATTTATTGCAGATGCTTGAAAATGTTACACAGTGTTTGTTAAGGCATGCCATATCGTGGGATATATTCTTGTACCAATCAGACGTCAACTTCCTGTTAAATGATGACTTTGTTTATTTTTAGCCAAAATTTTCAAACAAATTTTTCTCAAAGATTTCTCAGCAGCTATTTATCGCAGATGCTTGAAATTTTAACACACTATTTGTTTAGGCATGCCATATTGTGGGATATATTTCTGTACCAATCAGATGTCAGCTTTCTGCTAAATGTCGACTTTGCTTATTTTGGATATTCACATCAGAGCGGGGGTATCACTAGTGAGCATTGGCTTTCAGATATCTTGTTTCACCAAACTTGCATGGATGATGTTTCTTATAGTACTGATGCACCAGATAGGCTTGAATGCTGAATCTGTGCCATAGGTTTTGGACGCTGGAGGAGGATAAGGTCTTTAGAGCTGGTTAAAGTTTTTGGAGCAGAAGCCCTCTGATGATTAGATCTCAAGTTACTTATGACTGCTCCTAACTTCACCAAACTTGCATGGATGATGCGTCTTATGATACTGATGCACCTGACAGGCATGAATGCTGAATCTGACCTATAGGTTGCAGATGCTGGAGGAGGTTATGGTTTTAAGAGCTGGTTAAAGTTTTTGGAGCAGATGCTCTCTGAAGATTATATTTGAGTTATTACTGGTCCTAATTACACCAAACTTGCATAGATGATGTGTCTTGTAATACTGATGCACCGGACAGGCTTGAATGCTGAATCTGAGCCATAGGTTTCAGATGCTAGATGAGGTTAAGTTCTTTGGAACAGGTCACATGTTTAATAGATAATAGCTTGCATAGTTGATTTAACTATATTATAAATGAATCGCAGAGGTAGCTTCAGATGCAGAGCCTGATCTCCATTATCAAGGATGCTAAAAAAAATCTCCTACCTCACTCAAACCTGCTTGATAGATAAGTTTGTTGTTAAATGATATAAAATGATTCCTATGATATATATTGTATTATATGATACACTATAGTTTTATATGATACAATATTATATCATTTGTTTATATATTGTAAAAAATTATATGATGCAACTGATATTGTATCAATCTTTTATCCCCTAGTGCAACTTGTTGCGAAGGGGATATAGCATCGCTGCTGTGTGGCAACGCACTTTAAAAAAATTACGCACTTTGAAAAAAAATTTCAAAGTGTGTTAAATTTTGGACAAAATCAACGCACTTTGAAATTTTTTTTCAAAGTGCGTTAAATTTTGGACAAAATCAACGCACTTTGAAAAAAATTTTCAAAGTGCGTTATGAATGTACATCAACATTTTTTAGTATCGACACTCTTAACGCACTTTGAAAAAATATTTTTACATCACAAATTCTGGAACTGAATTTCTAATTTGTTGTTAGTATGATGATTTGTTAATACTCGTGAATCTAATATAACGTATTTAGAATAGGGATGGGGGTGGGGTGGGGGTTAACCAAAGTTACAGGTCAAATACCAGTGCATCATGTAATTGATTACAAAAAGAAGGTCCCTTACGCCTCATTTTTCCTTCCAAAACATATGATATTCAGTAACTTTGGGTAAACATTTAAGATCGGAGAAAGAAATATGCTCTGTATAAGTACATGAAGTGTTATTAAAAAAACGAGCTGGCCGAACAATAATTTCTCCATTGGTATGTTAAAGAATCTATGTGTTTCAACAGTAACCCTCTTTTCGTATTCTTATCAAATAAATCACTTCAATAAAAGAATATTAACATTAACGAACATTAACTTATTATAAATTAAAAAACAAGCATTAGGATGTGGGTTAATTTTGTCGCATTGATCTTCTCGGAGATCATATTGTTTTTGATAAACAGAATTCAGGTATCCTTTTTTCACATCATATTTGCAATAAGCCAGTTGAAATATATTATACATTGATCTCCATTATTCATATATATAAATCATATTCGTTCGGGCATAGCCCAATACTAGTATACTAGATAAGAGGTAAATTTGCTGCACACTCAAAAAAGGACATGCAGTTGCTAAGCAATGAAGTTTATGTGATATTGGATACCGGTAATTCAAACCTCCTGAATTTTTTTGGTGTAAATTGTCGACATTGTCTTAATAGCTTAGGATAAAAGAAAAAAATATTTCATCTAGAAACTGCTTATCAAGCTAGCTGAGAATGCAATGAGTTCTTTTTAAAATATATCACATTAAGCTGAACAAGGTTAAAACAATCTTTTCTTGTATATAAAACTATCAACTGTTTTCACTAAACCATGAACATTTTTTTTCAAAGTGCGTTAATATCAACGATATCTACGCACTTTGAAAAAAAAATATTTTTTTTCAAAGTGTGTTGACTTGGTCCCAAAATTAGCACACTTTGAAAAAAAAAAAGTGCGTAATTTTTCAAAGTGGGTTGTAACACTGCTGTGTGTGTGTGTGTCCAGCTTGGAAACAAGTTTAAAAAGAAACCATAAAATTTGCACGGATATTTATCAAACTTTGTATACTTATCTGGCATAGTAAAAGGCCAAATCCTGTTTTAAGTCAATTAGTAGAGTACTTTTTGATATATTGTTAAAATAAAACAATTTAAAAAGGAAAATTTATGTACGACAATAACTACTTCCGCTTTGCTTCTGTGAAACCAAAGTGAAAGTAAACAGTTCAAATCAACAACTTCATATTTTTTGGATTTAGATCAGATATAGAAAAAAAGGTTTTGTAGTAATGGAGGGTGAGAAGAATGTTGTCTCCTCATTTTCATTTGCATAACTATATATTCCTATATAATGCATCCCCCACACAATAACTCATGTCACGAGGGGATGCTCCGCTTAGTGGTGCCCTTGTTTTATATTTTATGATATTGTATCATAATATTGTTATGTATAGTATTTGATATCATGATACAATATTATATAATGTGATATTGTATCATATATTATATTATCACATGATACTGTTACATATAATATTGCAATTGATTATACTGTATCTTATGATACGTTTTTGTACAATATATAATGTAGTATCATATATAGTATATTATTATATCACATAAAATTGTATTATATGATATTGTAATATATATATAGTTTTGTATCATATGATACAATATTGTATATAATGATATTGTATTAAAAATATTTTACTATATCACATGATATTGTATAATATGATATGATACAAGGTTGCTTCAAGTTATATTGTATCATATGACACAAAACCATATTATGTATCAAATATGATAGAGTATCAGACAAATAAAATATCATACTACATTATACAATATGATATTATAATAATATGTTGTGATATTGTGATGTATTATGTAATATGATATTGTATTAATGATACTATATTGTATCATATATTATATATTATGTATTGTATTATGTGATCAAATACAATAATGTATAACATGATACAATGTCATATTATATGTAACAATATCATATTGCATCATTATTTGTTATGGTATTTTATTGTATTATATGATATATATTGTAAGTATCATAGGATACAGCAATTGTATTTTGTATTATTGTATTGATAAACATGGTGTCTTATAATATCGTTTTAAATGAATGTATGATTATCTTACAATTTTTACGATATTGTGTCGAAACAATATCCATAAATATCATAAAGATCATAAAGTTTGATTTTCATGTCATATGATAAAAGTGGTCTAATAAAGGTGATGCCTCATAAAGGTGATGCCTTGTCTTGGTGAGCTTTGTAATCTGTGATTACCTATGTTTTAAATTTAATTTTCTTTTTCCAATCCTCAAGCAATACGGGTAGTTTGACAACTTAAGTTCCTATTTTCACAATAGCGGACTTTCTTATTTAAAGAGTGGACCAAAGGTTAAATTTGCATGGCTTTCTTTCAGACCCACCCCCTGATGTACCCCCTGGAGTATCTGAACCCAAAAAAGAGAAATTAACAGTCCCACCAGATGATAAGAAGTTACCCGCTTCTGATAATCTGAAGTACATGATCAACACAAATCTCATCAGACTGGAAGAAAAGATCATTGGAAAGGTAGAGATAATGGAATTATAGAACTAAATGATTCATTACATTGTATACAAGCCAGGTTAGCTTGTCTTGCAGCTGTTAGCATTGATTAATCTGAAATGTTTGAAAAATTATGATGCCACACTTGATATTTTAGAATATATATAAAAGTTGCATCATTAAAAACATCAAACATTTTGAATTAAGTTTATATGCATGTATGCCTAACGCAACCGCATGAATTACCTTTAAATTACCTTTGACTTAGTAAAATAATAGCTATGTTTAATGATTGGGTTTTTTTAGCTTGCCTAAGCCAAAAGCTTAAGAGAGATTTCTGATAAAAATTTGTCCATTGTCAGTCGTTCTTGTCATCATTGTAATTTTTTCACATTTTCATCTTCTTCTCCAAAACTGCAGGCCAATTTCAACCAACCGTGGTACAAAGCATTTTTGGATAAAGGGGAGTTAATTCTGTTCACATGAAGGGTCAAACCCACTTGAAAGGGGAGATAATTTTGAATTATTAAAAATTTGTTGATATTTTAATTCATCCTAAGGTAGGGTAGATTATTCGTTCAAATTATGGTCCTGGGGTTAGGGTGGGGTCACAATTGGGGGTCGAATTTTTACATAAGATTATATAGAGAAAAATCTGTAAAATTCTTCTACTCAAGAACCAATTGACTAGAAAACGTTTAACTTGTGTGGAAGCATCCTCAGGTAGTGTAGATTCAAATTTGTTCAAACCATGATCCTCGGTGGTAGGGTGGGGCCAAGGGGGGGGGGCGAATTTTTACGTAGGAATATATAGAGAAAAATCTTTTTCTCAAAACACTAAATGGCCAGAAAAGTTGCAACTTATGTTGAAGTTCATACCACTACAAGGTAGTGTAGACTCAAGTTTGTTCAAATCATGATCTCTTGGGGTACATTGAGGCCAAAATTGGGGGTCAAATATTTATAGAAGAATTGTATAGAGAAATATCTTTAAAAAAGCTAGTATTTGCATCCTCAGGTAGTAAAGATTCAAGTTTGTACAAGCCATGATCCCAGGGGATATAATGGGGCCAAAATTTGAGGTCAAATAGAAGAGAGAGAAGGAGAATATATTTAAAAATCTTCTTCTCAAGAACCATTTGGCCAGAAAAGCAGTTACTTGTGTAAAAGCATCCTCAGGTAGTGTAGATTCTAGTTTGTTCAAGCCATAATCCCAGAAGGCCACCATGGGGGGGGGGGTAAATTTTTACATAGGGATGTAAAGGAAAATATCTTGTTTTTGAAAATCAATTGAGCAGAAAAGCTGTTACTTTAGTGGAAACATTCTCAGGTAGTGTAATATATATATATAGAAAGAAAAATCTTTAAAAATCAAATATAAAAGGATGTAACTATAATGGGGGGGGGGTGAATTTTTACATAGGAAATAAATTTGATCATTCTCAAAAATTTTTAGTATATAGTATTTTAGTATATTAGAACCAATGGGCCAGAATAGCTGTAACTTGTGTGAAAGCATTCTTAGGTAGTTTAGATTCAAGTTTGTTCAAATCGTGTTCCCCGAGGGTAAGGGAAGGGCCACAATGGGGGGTCAAATTTTTACATGGGAATATATAGAGACAAATCTTTAAGGTATCTGATCCATATTAGGACCAAATTTTTCCAACCTTGAATATCCATCATGCATTTAATACTTTGATATTTATTTAAAGCATTTACGAGTAGAAAAAGATTCACCGAGTGAAATTTTCAAAATTAAAATATATTTAACTAAGCAGTAATTAACTACCTGTAATGAATATTGCATAAAGGTCTATAGAGACTAAGACATTTTTTAAAATAAAAAAGTAATTACTAGGAATATCAAAAAATGCTTCGGTGGAAAGATGTATTTTATCATAAGGAATACAAAAACTATTGAAAATAAATTTTATACCGTGTAGATTTTTTTAGAATTAATTTTTATAGAATAAAAGCAAAGGGGGACAACTCTTCAAAAAAAGAAAAGGTCACTAATTAGGACACATTCCACTCTTACAAATTGACACTCAAAAGGAAAATGTTGTCCAATTATACTGAGTATTTTAAGCCCATACATATCTATCTTTGCACCCAGATTCTTTGAATCTGAGGCTATTATGGATCGGATGCCTTAATTAAAAATCTTCTTCTCAAAAACCAATCGTCCAGAAAAGCTGTAACTTGTCATAGGTAGTGTAGATTCAAGTTTGTTCAAATCATCCTTCTAGAGGATAGGGTGGGGCCACAATATGCATTATTCATATGTGCTTTTGTACTTATATGCAAGCATTTTGACATGTCGTTGATTCTTAATTGTTTAGACTGGGGCCCCTGGACAACTTTTTGACCCCACAAGAGGTTCAAAGTTTGGTGTAGGTTAATAATACATATATATATATATATATATATATATATATATATATATATATATATATATATATATATATAACACAGTTTAATTAAGATCTTCTTGAGAACTGCAATGCCCAGTATGTAATATGACTATAAAAATCATTCTGTTAGAAAAGCTAGGAATTCAATGTGTTACTTGAGAATATTTGTAGAAAAATATGAAAATCTTTTTTACAGGATCTATTCTACTACTTTGTCCAGACATTTTGTATATTACTCCATATTAAAAGCTGATTTTATTATCATAATCGCTATTGTTGCTCATGTGAGCAAAGAGGTCCATGGGCCTCTTGTAACTAAAGGTGCGCCGTTAATTTTTGTGATTCATCCATTAACTCCATCTTGAAAATTACATAGTATATTGTCACTTGGCGATATTGAATTAATATGTGTTTTATTATAGGAAATATACTTTAATATCCTGTACATTGTATACTTGTAGAAATAAGCAGTATGCATTTTGTGTGCATTATGAATGAAACTATGAATATAACAAATAATTGAATATTAAAGGCCTGTTTTTACCAAAATTTCACATTTTTTGGCCCTTGGAGCTAAGGTATTGATAATTTGAGATTCCTCTGACTCTTGAACACACCCACATTTTCATGAATGTATGTTTTTCAAACATCAATAAATAAAAGCTGGTTAACAGTTAGAGGAGTGTCAGATTAGGATTTAGACTTCAAAATTAAGCTATTTAAGCTTAAAATCCAAACATGTGACCCTGACATGTGAATCTAAGGGCTATGGTTTTCAGGTGACTGTCAAGGCCTGTGGGCCTCTTGTTTAAAACTCTTAGTCATTGGTTTGCAGAGGGAATTCTTTATGTATGAGTTTATATATGTAAGAGTCACAATTTGTGTAAGCTATTTTCACCCGTAAGACACTATCTGGTTAAATGGTAAAATATTGAATTTCAAAATGACTAGTATATTCTTTATATGTTGTTTTTAGTTAATTCACCAGCATACAATATTTATATACTGTAATACAATTTAAATACAGTAGTGTTGTGTCTATTTCTCTTTCATTCCATGTTTCCTTTATCTAAAAATTTAATTATCCTTTGTTGGCAGGGACATTTCGGATCTGTAAAGCGGGGCACTTACACTCTCAAAGGAAAAGACATTCCCATTGCAGTTAAAGTCTTTCAAGCCATGCAGAGAGATATGATCGAGAAGGAGATGTTCAAAGAAGTGGATGTTCTAGGAGCTCTAGATAACCCTCATATTGTCAAGTTACATGGATTTACCAAAAAACCTGGTAAAGATTTCAATTATTAAATAAATAATATCTAAATGTGTGTTGTGATTTTTGTTTGTTTTTATTTTTGGAAGGGACAGGAAAGGGTTTTAGGGGGGAAGATTTATAATTTTCCTACAAGTTTACATTTTTTTTCAAAAAAGTCATCCTTATAAGTCTATATATATTTGTTTTTTTAATATCTTTTAAAGCTAGTGACTCTAATATATATTGTATACAAATACATGATTTTGTATACCGTACATTAGAAATTTATTTTAAACAGATATAATGATGATTATGGAGTATGTTGAAAATGGATCGCTGAAGAACTACCTAGACCAGACAAGGACCAGTGGTGGCCGGGTACCAGAATCTAGACTGATTGCCATAGTGATAGATATTGTCAAGGTAAATTGTCTGGAATAGTGCTACTTAAAACTTGTCCATGGTATCAGGCCTCTTAATCATTTTCCTTTCCTAAAGACAAATAAACATGGTATTTATTCCTTACCTCTATATCATGACATTCTTTCTTTTAAGGTAAATCAAGGTAAATTCAGGTCCGCTTCTTTTTTCTCAAGAACATGAACAGTGACATAGATATTTTAAAAAATAAATAAAATCCACCCACACATCCTTCATATTTTTTGCAAATCAGGATGAAAATCAAAATATTGATGTTAATGTGGCCCAAGGTTGAACCAAGTTTCTAAACCTAAGGTCATAGCTGAATGATGTTAAAAGTCCTTGTCTGGATAATATATTCTCTTCCCTTGGTCCAATTTGACTCATACTTCACCCACAGAGTGCCTTTAGATATAGGGTATGCAGTGACCTTGAACCAAGCTTTTAGGTCTAAGGTTATGGTCATGTCTGAATTATGTGAAAAAATCCTTGTCCAGATCATATACTCTCTCCCTATGGTCCAATCTGGCTCATACTTCACCCACAGAGTGCCTTTGGGTAAAGTTTTTAGATTTTAGGTTAAGGTCATAGTGTAATTATGTGAAAAATCCTTGTCTGGATCATATAATCCCTCCTTTAATCCAATCTGACTCTTACTTTATCCACAAAATGCCTTTGGTCAAAGGTTGAATGAAGTTTCAAGGTTTAGGGTCAAGGTCATATCACCACATTTAAAAAAAGATTTTGCCAGTTGAAAACATACATTCTCTCCCCTTAGCCCTATCTGGCTCCCATCACTTAAACAGGTCTTTTGGGTAAAGAGCATGCAGTGACCTTGGACCATGTTCTTTTGCCAGTTGTGAAGGTTGTAGCGTATCTCTTTAAATTTATCTTTTGACCTGGATTAAAATGAAAGAAATCAATGCCTGTAGGTAAGGGGTTTCCAATAAGCTTGAATTAAAGTTTTATGCTAACTGGAAAGTTTCTGGTACTAAAGTTATAGGTTAATCAAAGCATAGTCTTCATAAATGCTTTTCATCCATTAAAATTTAAAGTCTTCTAGTTAGAATCCAATAGGGTAGCATAATAGTGTTTGATTCATCTACTTATCTGAAAGTCACTTGAAAAACAGAAGCTTTACCCTGTGGCATCTTAAAACATTCTGTAAAGTTCATAACTTGTCTGAAATCTATAACACTAAATTTGCAGGGCATGGAGTACCTGTCAGAAGTCAAGGTCCTTCACTGTGACCTTGCAGCCAGAAACATTCTGCTGACCAAGGATTACATGGCAAAGATTGCTGATTTCGGTCTCTCCAAACTGATGACAGGAGACAAAGACTACTACACAAGGAAGGGTCAGGACTTCATACCGCTGATGTGGTACGTTAGGTGGCGAGTTCAAATGATTGATTAAGAAGGAAAAGAAGTCAGAGGCTTATACAGTAAAACTTGGTTATAGCGAAGTCTTAGGGACCAATGGATTTACTTCGTTATATCCGTAATTCGTTACATCCATATAACAAATTTGTAAAATTAACTATAGCGAATTCACTATATACATATTTCCTTCAACCAGACTACAATTTTGCTAATTTGAGACTTAGAATGAAATAACATTCTTTTGATACCTTTAAAAGTTGGATTGTAAATTGAAGAATATATGCGAAATTAAATTCATTCGAACTATTTGATAAAATGGTAGTGCAAACTTTTTTAACTGCAAACAAAATCGTTATAAAAGTGTAAAATTTCGTTATTATTCATGTCTGCGGGATTTTATAATCAGTTCGCTGTATCTGATATATCCGAATTCGTTATAACCATAAAATTTGGCAAAGATTTCTTAAGAATTTTACAGGGGACACCCAAAAATCTTCGCTATATCCGAGAATTCACTATAACCGTGTTCTTACTAAACAAGTTTTACTGTATAAAGATTAAAGAAATAGCTAAGGGTAAGAAAAGAGAATGATGACAAATAGTTTATCTTTTACATGTTTATGCAGCTTTAATGTCTACAAGCACATTTACATGTAACTCATTTGAATAACTGAAGTAATTTTGTTCTTATTTTGAAGGTGTGCTCCAGAGGTCATTGATAAAACAAAGTATTCATCCAAGACAGATGTGTGGAGCTTCGGTGTTGTATTGTGGGAGTGTTTCAGTCAGGGCCAAACACCAAAGATCTTTGATGTGGGAGACAAGGAACTTCGGAAAGTGACCTACTATTACTTGGAGAAAGGGGGACGCCTTACAAAACCCAGTGGTTGTCATGACGAGGTGTATGACCTGATGCAGAAGTGCTGGGAATGGGAGGCAGATAAACGACCCCCGTTCAATCAAATCTTTGTTAGGTGTCTGTAAGTATATCTATCAAAGTATGTCTACATTTATATATACAGATAGAAGATATCTATATTGTGTGATTTTTTTATTTACTTATTCAAGGAGTTGAAATGGTGTATTTATTTGCCAGGCTTACCAAGGGAATATAAATACCTTTTTATAAAATAGGATAAAGCGCAAATATAAAATACTCAACTGTAGATGTTCTACATAGCTTATAGGAATTGATTTGTTTAGAGCTTTAATTTTAAGACAGCCACTAAAATGACACAAATTGATTCTTAACTCACCTGATATGAAGGTTCAGGTGAGCGTTTTTATTCACCTGTTGTCTGGCATCTGTCGGTCCGTCTTTTCACATTTTTTACTTCTTCTCTAAAACCCTATCTTTAAACTTTTTACATTTTCAACTTCTTCTCCAGAACCACTGGGCCGATTTCAACCAGACTTGACACAAAGCATCATTGGGTGAAGGGGATTCAAGTTTGTGAAAATAAAGGCCCACGCTCTTTTTCAAGGGGAGATACTAAGGATTTATTGAAATTTTGTTTATATTTTTCAAAAATCTTCTCAAAAACCATTCGGCCAGAAAAGCTGAAACTGTAGATTTAAGTTTGTTCAAATCATGGTCACCAGGGGTATGGTGACAATGGGGGGGGGGGGGGGTCCAAGTTTTACTGAGGAATATATAGAGTAAATCTTTAAAAATCCTCTTCTCAGAAACTGATCAGCCAGGAAAGCTGAAACTTGTGTGAAAGCATCCTCAGGTAGTGTAGATTTAAGTTTGTTCAAATCATGCTCACCGGAGGTAGGGTTGGGCCACAATGGAGGGGGGGGGGTCAAACTTTTACATAGGATTATGTAGTGTAAATCTTTTAAAACCTTCTTCTCAAAAACCATTTAGCCAGAAAAGCTGAAACTTGTGTGGAAGCATCCTCAGATAGTGTAGATTCAAGTTTAAATTTGTTCAAGGTCCCCGAGGGTAAGGTGGGGCCACAATAGGGTGTCACAGTTTTATATAGGAATATAAAGAGTAATTTTTTTAAAAATCTTCTTCTCAGAAACCAATCAGCCAGGAAAGCTGAAACTTGTGTGGAAGCTTCTTCGGGTAGTGTAGATTTAAATTTGTTCAAATCATGACCCCCAGAGGTAGGGTGGGGCCACAATGGGGATCAATTTTTTACTTAGCAATATATAATGTAAATCTTTTAAAATCTTCTTCTCAGAAACTAATCAGCCAGGAAAGCTGTATCTTGTGTGGAAGCATCCTCATGTCATAATCCCTGGGAGTAGTATGGGGTCACAACATGGGGGGAGGCAAAAAAAATACATACTAGGGATATAAATAGAAACATTTTTAAAATATCTTTTTTCTAAAAACCCCTTGCCTAGAAGAGCTGTTACTTTACTGAAGGCAACCTTAGATAATGTAGATTCAATTCTTTCAAATCAAAATCTGGAGGAGTATGGTGGGGTCACATTGGGGATCCAATTTTACAAAGAAAAACATTTTATTGTTCACAAAAACTGAAATGTTATAATATATGGTTTTACTTATATGCAAGCATTTTGACACAGCTGATTCTTTAAGATTGTTTAGACTTTGGCCCCTGGAAAATTCTTGGGCCTCACAAGGGGTTCAGAGTTTGATCCCATATATAAACAATTGTTTAAGATCTTTTTAAGGACTCCAATGCTCAACAGGTGATATGACTATAAAATCATCCTGTTAGAAAAGGGACTTGATTAAAAACATAAGAATTTCCAGGGTGAAAAAAATGTTTTTTTTGTATACAGGATCTACATGTATTATAATACAGTGTCCAGATAGTTTGTATTATGACTCCGTTAAGCTGATCTTATTATACCTATTGTTCCTCTGGTGAGTGATATGGCCCATGGGCCTCTTGTTTGTAGTACGGTATACACCATATATACGCATCAGACAAATATGTATACATAAACCTAAAAAATATACACTGTAAAACAATGTTACTGAAACAGTGAATCCATTGTATGTTAGATATGCCAATCAAAGGTGAAAGCAGATTGTTTATAGATATTTTTCTGGTACAGTTTTATAGAGTCTTAGGCAAAATCTTTAACAATTCCTTACGCACAACTTTACGGTTATAGGGAATTCTGATGTTTTAAAGGAATTTATAGATATAGTAAAATAGATTTTGAGTTCCAATATTAGAGCTGAAAAATAACAAGATTTAAAACATTTATAACAAATTTCTTTGAAATATTTAAAGTACATAATCATTATAGCAATTGACATATAAGTTTGAATGAATTTCTTTAACATGGATCCTTAAATTTCAATATTATTAATCTGGATATCGAAATAATGTATTTTTAAGCATTAATCTTATTTAGTCTTTTTTGAATAAATAATGATATTTATAGCTAATTTGCTATAACTATTATAACGAATTTGTTCTAAGGATGAAATAAAATACTGTATAGTATATATCAATGATTTTAATTTTCAATTGACAGTCATTTTCATTTTTTAAATCAACAGTTGCAGTTAAAGGGGCATGTTCACAATTTTGGTCAAAATTATTTTTCCAATTTTAATGTTTACAATGTTTCAGTTAAGCATTATTAATGAGCAACCAAAATTTGAGTGTCATTCATTGAGAAATAAGCGAGTTACAGAGCTTACAAATCTTTGCTATGTAAACAAAGCCTTTGTTTTCATTTTGAATGTGGAGGTAAAAATCCCAGTTTTAGACCTAAAATGAATGTGTTAAACATTGGGAATTGTTTATTTATGCTTAAAATGAATAAGAATTAAGATAGACAAACCAGCCTGAAAAAGATTTTTTACATACCAGGTAGTTGCATTTTGAACCTATATGTAAACAAAAACAGGGCAGGAGCCTTTTTTACATCAGAAAGAATTGCGAGTCCTGTATCTTGCTTCTAACTCTAAGACTGACTCTCAAATTTCATTTGATCATTAGAAATGCATTCCTAAATCACTGTAAGCAATAAAAACAGAAAAATAGAAGTTGACCAAAATCATGACTTATAAAGAGACAGCAATTCATGTATCTTTATGTTTTGTAAATTTTATTTTTCAGACAATTGCAAGAAATGCTCGGCAAAGCGTGAACTGTGAATTAAAATGACATCTGTCATTATAGCTGGAATAGATAATAAATTGATCTCGAGTGTCATACTCACAGTGTCTTGTATGTGGGAGCTATGAAAACCTTACATTTCAATTCAACTGGACATGTACATACATGCACACCCTTGTTTGTAGTATTGGATTAACATACAAGTAGGATGCAGATGTTGGAATTTTAAAGCTTTGTGATTACCAGGATACATATATAATGGCAGACAGATTAGTGGATGTTTTATATGTTATTGGGAGAAACCTATGAGACACTGAGATATGCCACTGTGTATATGCAAGTACATGCACAACAAATTGTACAGGTATACTATCGTGTTGTAGTAAAAAAAGATATCAGGACTCTATCTATAACTTAAAAAAGTTATACTGTCATGTATAACAAAGAACTGATAAGATGGCAAGTACAGTGATTTGGCAAGTTGTTGAAGTGAATATTTATGTAAATACATTTTTCCTCCTTTAATGTAAATATGCTCCAACATGAAAACCTTTCCATATACAGTATATTGGGATAAAACAGGATTTAAATGTTTAAACTGTTAGGAAAATTGTAATGTTACAGTATCTGTTTATTGTTGTATCACTTCAGTTGATAGGGTAGCATGCATGATCCAACATTTCTCATTTTCTCATATCAAAAACTATAAATATTCACAAACATCTTGTATAAACAGTAAAACAAGCTAGCCTTATAAGGAAGTGGCAGGGATGGGTGATTTTATTTTATAATATGTGTAATTTTGTTATATACATTAAGTTTACAACATGTAATATAGTCACGGGGAATAAAAATAACTTCGCTGTAAGCTTCAATTCATTATAAGCGTGTTTGCTATAACCGTGTTTTACTGTTCATGATTTTTTTAAATTTTATCTTTGTCACTAGTCAGTAATGGTGATGATTTTTTTATGGTATCAGTGCATATACTAAAAGGAGTTTTCTGCTTTTTATGGAGATTTTATTTAAAAATCATTTAACATCGCTATAAGTAGACACAATTTTCTTGTGAAAGGCTGCAGGATTTATGTATGTAAGTTTGAATTCTCTCTTACTAAAAATTATACAGAGAGTCAGTTTTATTGGTATGGTAATTGTTGACACAACAATGGGGGATCTGCTATATATGGTACATGTTTATATTATTGTGGGATTTATTTGTATTTTCTAACAGCACTCTGTCATTAAGAAGCTTATAAGGAAGAGGATGATGTGGTGTCTATTTACATGTATACACTCATTATAAATATCATGTTGTAGCTAGCTACAATTCATGTTGTAGCTAACTACGATTCATGTTGTAGCTAACTACGATTCATGTTGTAGCTACATGTAGCTACGATTCATGTTGTAGCTAGCTACGATTCATGTTGTGGTTGGCTTTATTATATTATGGTTATTGTTATGTTCATGCATTGCATCTTAAAAATATTCTATGCATTAATGATTACATTTTAAATTTATAAATTGTTATTGCCTCTCAAGTAAAATGCAAAGCAACTTTTGGAAGCATTTATGCATTAATTAAAACTCTGTATGTGTAACAAAAGGATTTACATGTATATATTTTTATGTTTTTTGTACAGGTGTTACATTAAAAATTTAAAATCAAAGATTTCTAAACTTATCTTTAACATATGGGCTATTTGTGCTGGAACCCCAAACGTTAGCATAGAGTGCAAGATGATGGCCTAACTGTGCTAGATTTTTGCATTTTATTGTCAGTTTTATGTACAAAATAATATTGGACTTTCTATGCTGGAAAAGCTTTCGGATGTTATCAAGTTGTTCTCTCGGAACTGAAGAATAACATGTACCATTCAGGCACAAAGCATCGTTTTCGTAAGTTTTGGGGGAGTTTCTATTCAGCATATACATGTACTAGTACTTGAGCGAGTGTAACAAGGTGAGCATCCCCCTGAATTCACCATTTACATATATATATTTACATTCAATTTATTTTTTGCTTGTAAAGTGCGTTGAAAGCTACGGCAGTTATAACACTGTAACGCACACAGGGTACTCAAAGGTAAAAATGACGAGTTTAATTATGAAAGCGCGTTACAACCAGAATTAAATTTTATATATAATTTAATTCTGGTTGTAACGCGCTTTCTGATTGGCTAAAAAATTATTTTATATCGTATAAAGAATGTTGCCTACGTCAAGAATAAATCTTAAAATTTTAAATTTTACACCATTTACATATATATATTGGTTAGTTGTAAAACATCTGAAAATGAAAATGAAAGTGCTTATGTTTTACTCGGACTTTGTGATTTTATTCATTTCAGTTTTCTATATTTTATCCGACCACTGTGACTTTATATATATATATATATATATATATATATATATATATATATATATATATATATATATATATATATATATATATATATAAGGAATGAATTCAATATTTATTTGTTTTATACGATATAAAATGGTTTGGGGCAGTTTACGCTTTATAAACCGCTTAGACTTGTGTGTAGACTTTGGCTCCTGGACAATTCTTGGGCATCACAAGGGGTTCAGAGTTTGATGTAGGTTTATATCCCATATACATAAACAATTGTTTAGGATTTTTTTGAGAACTGCAATGCTCAACATGTGTTATGAGTATAAAATTATCCTGTTAGTAATTATCCTGGGATTAATGATAATAAGAATAAGAACACCCAATGGGTAAAATAAATTTTTATTTGCACGTATTATACATCATTGTCCAGATAGTTTGTATTATGATTCCATTAAGCCTATTTCATCATACCTATTGTTGATCAGGTGAGCGATGTGGCCCATGGGCCTCTTGTTTACAATGCTTTAGTAAAGCATTTCTGATGATCATTCAAAGCGTCAGTCATAGAGTTATACATGTAAGTGGGATACAGAGATAAGAAAAACTTTGCTTTGTAAACAGGTTTAAGTGACAAATGCACGGAACTTTTTATTTATTTTCAAAACTAATCGGCAGATAGAAAACTCAGTTGGAAAAAGATTTTTTTACGGTATAAGATATGATCTAAAAATATGACATTGTACTTTTGTCGTTTAAATGAATTGTCAGTCCTCGTACGCCTCTGTCCCCTGTAGATTACCCTCATCGCCCCCAACTGGGACTTTTATTTCTTTTTATATAAAACAATGTTCGGAGTAACTCCCCCCCACCACCACCACCACCTCCCCACCATTTAAAAAAAAAAAAATTTTTTTTTGGGGGGGGGGGGGGGGGTTGTGGAAATTTTTTGCATGCAATAATTATGAATTAAAATGCATATTTTACCTGTAAAGGTTATATGCTTTAAGTTACAATTTCCATGAAACCTTAATTAGACAATGACAAAAATATGGAGCATAGACCCAATTTATAAAATAATGGGCAATGAAGTTCTAAAACAAAAGATTTTGGAACGTACATGTATATGTATATAGCAGTTTAAAACAATATATTCATGAATAAATGTTATGTTAAATATACATCGTTTGAAATGATTATCAGATTTGTTAATATTTTAATTTTTCAGTAACTTATCCATCCTATTATAATCATTTTACGCGTATAACACCCCCCCCCCCCCCCCCCCGACTTGTTCATTTGAAGTACAAAGGCGCCTCGGTAGAAAATTCCCGTCACAAGTTATCGCTCTTTCGGTATTGCAAAACACCACATAACTTTTTACCAATACAACATGTACAAGATAAAATTGATTTCCTGTACTTAAATAAAAGTCATGATATAATAATTTCTTGCATTATTATAATTGAATAGTTGAGAGAAAGGGGTGGGTTCATACCTTAAATAAACACAATCTCATCTTTACCTTTTAGCTCACCTAAGCCAAACTTTGCACAAAGCACCCTAAGGCAAAGGGGATTCAAAGTTCTGAAAATTAAGGACCACGCCCTTTTTCAAGGGGAGTTAATTAGGAATTATTGAAAATTTTAATAAATCTTCTTCTCAAGAATCATTTCGCCAGGAAAGCTGAAACTTGTGTGGAAGCATGCTCGGGTAGTGTAGAATGATTCAAAGCTATGAAAATCATAATCCCCGGGGGTATGGTGGAGCTATAATAGGGGGTCGAATTTTACATAGAAGTATATCGAGTAAATATTTAAAAATCTTCTTCTTATAAACTAATTAGCCAGGAAAGCTAAAACTTGTATGGAGGCATCTTCAGGTAACGTGAAAATCATGACCCCGGGGGGTAGGGTGGGGCCGCAATGGGGTCGAATCTTTTCATAGGAATATATAGAGTAAATCTTTAAAAATCTTTTTCTAAGAAATTTATAAGCCGAGTGATTCTTTTAAATTGTGTATACTTTGGCCCCCGAACAATTCTTATGGGTCACAAGAGTTTGATGTAGGTTATACATAAACAATTGTTTAGGATCTTTTGAGAACTGCAATGCTCAACATGTGTTATTATTATAAAATTATCCTGTTAGAAAAGGGAGTAATGATAATAGGAATAAGAATATCAAAGGGGAAAATGGATTTTTATTTATACAGGATCTACATGTATACAACATTGTCCAGATAGTTTGTATTATGATTCCATTAAGCTAATTTTATCGTACCTATTGTTCCTCAGGTGAGTGATGTGGCCAATGGGCCTCTTACTTTTGAACATTTTCTTGGAATATAATATTTGACTCTCCAATATGATATAATAAACTAGCATTATTTCTACCAATTTTTTGTCAATTTAATAGTTATCACTTCGATCATTTGACGAATTTACAGTATTTTTATGTGTTCATCTGCATTGTTTGCGTTAGTAATAAGTCATCACATTTTGACCAGGGTTTGATCCACCCCTCTGCTCGATCCGTAAACATGTACAAATTCCACTTTTCTATAATCACTTTGCGAATTGCAACCAAACTTAGCATAACTCATACACTGAACCAAGGTTTTAAGTGTCCACCCATATAATATATTTATTACTATATGAAATAAACACATCCATTTGTTTTGCCGTCGGGGTGACTGAATTCCACTTAACTTTTAAATAGTTAAGAACGATGCATTGACCTTGACCACTGGTTGCGACCTGAGATCTTGACCTTTGCTAAAGACCACAAACACTTCCGGTTTGGTTGACTTTTGCTCAGAGCTTTAATAATTTTGGATTGTTTTAAGTTGTCAATGGAAATGACGTTTCACTTACGGAAGAGAAAAATTATATCAAAATGATGTCTCCTTCCAATTGCTTTATATTTGAAACAATGTCGAGGACAATAAAACCCAGCAATTTGAAAGTGAGTACACTCTTTTGTAGTTCTACCAATGCAGACACCAATATTCCAACGGCTCTAGCTGTTCTCTCAATGATCATTATGGTCAATCATGTTAGGGTTTTTTTTCTTTTTTTAACTATCACCAAAGACAGTCGATCACAAAAATAATGGGGAAAATTTTTCTATCAGATCGCCTGTAGACAAGTGGTTTGTAGTTATCTTAAATCAAGAGTATCTACATCAAATGTCAAGGTCATAGCAGGCCTCTTTCTTAAATCATTGTCCAGAAACTATTTTCCCCCTTTGTCTTATCTGCTTTATACTACACCCATGGAACGCTTGTTTGATAAATGTGCAATTTCTCCCCCCCCCCCCTACTTTCAAAAACGTGTCTGTGAAACGAATAAACAGCTTTATATTTCATCCTAGGCGTGTTATTGGCAACCTTCAACTTGCCCTTTCTACCTGCGTCATCATTTGATATGTACCGGTATTAATATCACATGGTCCAAAAATGTTGAACTGGTAGCTAAATATATAATTCATATATGGTTTGTGTAGTTTGTACTGATCTCCACAGAGAGACAAACGGCAGTCTGTTTTTTGGTCTGTCAGTAAACAACCTCAATTCGGGGCTCGAAATATCAGATCACGGGTCACGCGGGTCACGGCAGGAATCACGTTTTGTAATGTCGTGTTGTAAGAACTGCCAGTGGTATTGTTTCTGTGTACCGAGAGAGGTGAGGAACGATGATCGATGGATCATACGTTAGTGCACAGTCACTGCGTATTTTAAAAAAAGAGTGGACGAAAGGAAAGAAGTAAACAAGAAAAAAGAGATTTTCAACTGTAAGGGGATATTTTATAATGAATTGAATTTCATACTAGTAATTCAATTTTAATTGGAATTAGAATTGTTTTAACTTATAATTAGTCAAATAAATTGTGTAAGAATGGACCAATCGCTAATCAGCCAGCATCCTGGATGAGATATGGTACTATATTAACAGCCATTCCCTTCTTGCGAAAGGATGAATCTCTGCAAATTTTATCGAATTAAATAATCGTTATTCGTGTATACATGGAAGTGAAAACAATAAATAAATTCAGAGTTTAATAATTTTTGGATGTCCACATTAAGGCCGTGAATTTGTCCTTAGAGTAATTGGGTTTAACACTCCGAAAAAACCAGTCTAAAGGTACTGATAAATATTTTGTATCATTTAAAAAAAAATCCGCTCAAATACCGGTATGTCTAAAGGTATGTATTCCTTAGAAGAAAAATCTTCCTTCTGACAAAAACTAATGATTTTATCAAATCTTATTTATCATAAAAGTTTAAGTTACATGCAGACTTGTCATTCTAACAGGTTCTTGGACCAAAATAAAATTCTAAAAAATACAGCTCATATTGCTAACTATGCCGTATATCTTTATAATATTCCATGTCATTAAAGTTATTGTGTAAATGTAAATGTTCATCTTAGCTTTTCTTTGACTGATAAAACTTAACACATATATTTTTTGGCCATTTTAAATGATACATATAGGTTGATAAATATCAGTAATATGTTTTTGTTATTGTGCCAGTTTGTTATGAAGAGATTTTCAAAACAGAGTACATAATTAAAACGATAGACCAATCAATCAATCAGTCACCTTTAAAATGAAATACATTCGAGAACTGTATCTTTATCTTACCATTATTATATGAATCTGGTACCAATGTTTTAACAGATTAAAACTTATGACTCTTTTTGCATAGAAACTTTGGTCTGTAAGTTATAAATGCAGATATCAATTACTAGTAACAGTTTGAAATTTTCCTCTCCTTACTCGGCAACCTGATGGATAATTTAGTTTCGGATTCCAGACAAGGAGTTGATAGCCTAGTCGGGATTTGTTTTTATCTCCATATTTTGCTAACTTTTCATTTGAAAAAAAAAATAGCGTCTGTAACGTACCCGAGCGCAGTCTCTTTTGATGAGTTTTAATGCATGACAATAAACGAAAAGAGAAGACAAAGACCGATAATTCTAATTGATGAATTTAATTTACAAACAAATCACAGGTTATACTTTTAAATACATAGACTCCCCTTGGAAATAGAATTGGTAAGTGAATAAATCCCAGGGCCTAAATAAATCATTTAGAGGTATTTCAGCAAGTAATAAACTGGCACCCGAATACTTTCTCAGACTTACTGTTTCGTAAGTAGGTGTAGTTTCCATAAAAACCCAAACCCCAATTGTGTCCAAATGCGGGAATGCACGTATATATATAGTATTTTAACCGGATATGCGGGATCACCAATATGATCGTTCGTATATGATTTGGTCAAACAAAGAGAGATAACTTTGTATTTTGGGGTTAAAATATAGCTCATTTCATAATAGAAAATAACGGAAAACTGAAATTTTTTTTTAAATGCCCCCCCCCCTTCGCCCCGTGTAACAAAAATTCTTTTTGAGGGGTTTTAATTATTGCTACCAAAGGGTTTGTTGTTTCACGGGGAGGGGACGACATATGTCTACAGTCCGAAATACATTCCAAAAAAAGAATCTTGCTTTGTAAATTTTCGAAAAATAATTAACAGATATGAATTAAAATGAAATTTTACTTTAATACATAAATATGTTATTATTAAGTTTTTATGCACATATTGGCCGCTAAATAATATTTTCCTCACTCATAGAGACCGATTTCAATGAGAGAAAAAAATTAAGACCCCGCGTTAGCAAAACTTTTGTTTAAAAATAAATGATTTGATTACAAATTTTATTTTGATATAAATTGATTAGGATTTGATTATAATTTTTAGTAGAAAACTTAGTTTTTTAATATCTGACAGAAATTCCGAAATATTTGGATCTAAAATGTAGGCGAGAAACGGGCGTTAGCGTTCGCAGTTCTTTAAGCATATTTCTACTGCTAAAAAATATATATGGTTGTTTGATGTGATACATATGATATTGTATGAATTATTAGTATAATTAGCATTATTTACAAAAACATAGTTTTTGATAAATGATGCATTCCCGATACGCGAGCAGACATGCACGAAAAATATTTTTTCCATCGGGTTTGATATACTTTAAATACAGAATACGGGAAGTAACTCTTGATGTAAACACGTATTGCACGTCAGTATGAGTATGGAAAAACATCTGTTAGTTTAACAAACAGTTAACTTGATTTGTCGGGTATGTGTAACTATTTAAAGCTATCTTGTGTATTCTTTTCATCATGGTATAGAAAACCAAACCGAGTTTAACATAAACCTATATCTGTTGCAGTTTTTTCTTGCAAATTGCAGAAAAATGTCGAGTTTAGAAAACCTCCCAATTGACATTCATTTTAACAAACTACTAGGTAAGTCTAAGTAACGAGGTTGAAACAATCATAATAATAATAAATATGAATTTTGGTCATTTTTAAGAATTAAATTTACAACTTCATATCTTGATTTAACCAATTCGATGTTTCAGATTGGTTAATCAACAGACGACACTGTATTCAGGAATGGCCAGCCCGAGCCGTTGTGATCAGGGAAAAAATCAATGAAGCATTAACAGATATGCCTCAAAACCCCCAGATATTAGAACTGCTAGAGGGAACTCGTAAGAAACATTCTCAGCCTCCTTATTACAATATGCATAATATTCCTTGATCATGTTTATTGTTTGTCCAGAGTTCCCCACTTTTGTTACATTTAAACTGGCAGACATAAATGTCATTCATTGTTATACCACAATAACATCTACATGTACTTGAGGTCAGTGGCGGGTTAGCATTTTGCACCTTCTGTGCAGGGTATTGCGCATTACTTAAAGACAGTCGTTTCAATGTCGTAAAATGCAAATGCAGAGTAAAATTGTCAAATACACTGTTTATCAAATAAAGCTTTTATTCTAAAAAAATTTACATATCATAAAAATTATATTTACTGAAATGAATCCTTAAATTAATGTTAAGAAGTATTTTTATTATTTTGCCACTACTTCAAAATCGAAGTTATACAAGTCGAAGTCAAAGTTTTACAATGTCGTCAGTTGAGACTTTGACATAGCAATTGACATGAATAAACATTGTGCATTTTTTATTGCAGGGTCAATAATTAATATTGAAATAATAATTTGCAAAATAAAAATATGTGCGATTCTGCATTCATAGAACCAAAATATGAGTGCCGATAAAATAAGTTTATTTAAGAGAGAGAGAGAGAGAGAGAGAGAGAGAGAGAGAGAGAGAGAGAGAGAGAGAGAGAGAGAGAGAGAAATTGCCAGTCTTTAATTACTACACAATATACATGTACATAATGTCACATCAAAAGAACCTGGCTTTCAGTAATTCAGTACTTTGATAAATGATTCTTATGCAGTTCAGCACATCCAAATAATACCTACAGATACAAAATACAAAAATTTTGAATGGATGAACAGAGAGCTACAGTGCCACCAGTATGTTACATATCTGCAGCTACGAAAATAATGGTGAATTTGGACCAGTTTTGAACTAGCTATTCAATTTACAGAGTATCAGTCTCAATTTTGTACTTTTTGTGTACCGCTGTTACATATTGCATTCACGTGAATGAAGATCATCAAACAACTTGTTTCTTAGGAACTTTACAGTCCCTTTACAACTAGCAAACCTGAATGTTGAAAGAATTTTCATCAGAAATAACATTTAAACTTACCTTTTCAGATATAAATTATTTTCATTGTAAGAAGATAATTGAGTTGCTTAAAAAAGATGAGGAATCTGGTAAAAAGAATGTGTTTGGACAGTATTCATCTCAAAGAATGAAAGTAAGATTACTGCTTCATTTTGAATTTATACCAGACTACCACTGTCCAGTATTGATTTGTTATGCATGTTTTTACAACTTTATACCTAAATGTGTATTCATTTTCATTCGCATAAAGGATTGGTCAGAAGTTATAAAGTTGTATGAAAAGGATGGAGTCTATTTAGGTAAGATTCCTTTAAGCATAAACCATATATAACTTTCTAGACCTTTAAGTTAAAGAGGCATGGTCACAATTATTTTCAAAAATTATTGTTCCATTTTTAATGTTTATAATCCTTTAATGAGGTATTTTTAATAGCCGCCCAAAATTTGAGTGTCATTTGTCAAGTTATACGCAAGATACAGAGCTCACAATTCTTTGTTATGTAAACAAAGCTCAGATCATGTTTTTGTTCATACATGTACATGTATTTTGAATTTGAAATCAAAATCAAAGCAGAATTATGTGAAAATTACTTTCCAGATCATATATTCTCTGCCCTCGGTTCAATCAGGTTCATTCTACACCCACATTGTAATAAGAGATAGAAGAGAATGAAATCATTTGATAAAGGTACAGAGTGCCTTTGGTCAAAGGGTTTGCAGTGACCTGAATGAAGTTTCTAGGTCAAGGATCAAAGTCATTGTAGACTATGCAAAAATCTTTGTTAAGAGCACATATACTCACCCTTAGCCCTATCTGGCATATACTTTACTTAAACAGAGCTACTGGGTAGAGGATGTGAAGTGACCTTGAACCAAGTTGCAAGGTCAAATGTGAAGGTCATAGCAGATCTATTTAAAGGATATGAAGTGACCTTGAACCAAGTTTCAAGGTCAAATGTGAAGGTCATAGCAGATCTATTTAAAGTCCAGTTTAAGACTATAACTTATTTGCCATTGGATTAATCTACCAAAAGATTGATTGTACATGTGGAGTGTGTAATGAGCTTGAATTAAAGTTCTAGATCAACTGGAAAATTTCTAGGTCAAAGATCAAAGCAAAATCCTCTTAATTGCTTTTTGTCTTAAAATTATTTCAGCAGGGCCCTTTGAGATGGTCATTATCTCAACGATGTCTAGTTTAAAATGTAAATGTTATGTACATGTAAATGTTTTATTCATAGTTAATGGTGCATGATGCTCTAATTTTTGATGAGAATCATAGACTGCTTGCTTTTTAATACGATACTTCTTTTTCAGGAGAAACTGCTCAGATGCTGGCAAGAAACGTTAACTATGAAGTGCCAGCTCTGAAGAAACAGATTGCTAAATGCCAGCAAATTAAAAAAGTGAGTTACTGTTAGTGAATGTACTTGCACATATTCTGGTGTTGATATTTCAATTTGAATCCACACAAAACAGTGTAAATAATGGGCCAGTGTGTTGTTTTTTAAAGGAATGTGAAAGGAAGCAAACAGATTACACTTCCAAAGCTGAGGAACTCAGGAAAAAGTATGACGCAACATGTAAACAGATGGGCATTGAGGTATGATTCCACTGATCTCCTTTCATAAGCAACCAACTACATTTACTTTGATTTCTGATCTTTTAAAACACTCTGTTATATAACATTTTCCTTTTGGTTTGATATATATTATATATGTATATGCATCATGAAGATCATATTAAATAGGCCTCTTGCCTATATTGGAAAAGGATTTAGCATATTAAAGAAATTCAAAATATAGATTTCTCCTGTATGTGTGTATGTACTAATAAGAGATAGAAGAGACTTAAACCATTTGAAAAAAATTATTAAAAAATCATTTAGTAAATAAAAAAATATTATAAGCTCACCCGAGCCAAAGACCCATGTGAGTTTTCTGATCAAAATTTGTCCATTGTCTGTTGCTGTCGTCATTGTTGTTGTCTTTGTTGTAAACTTTTCACATTTTCATCTTCTTCTCTAGAACCACTTGGCCAATATTTCAGCAAAACTTGGCACAAAGCATCATTGGGTGAAGGGAATTCAAGTTTGTTCATTTGAAAGGCCACATCCTCTTTAAAGGGGAGATAATTTGGGCGCCTGTAAAGTGCGAAACGAAATCGAAACGAAACGAAACGAAACCAATCGAAACGAAACGAAATCAATCGAAACGAAACGAAATCAAACGAAACGAAACCAAAAATCGAAACGAAACGGAATTTAAACAAAACTAATATCAATTTTGACTACATAAAAATGAAAAAAACTTCATTGAAATAAATTTTTGAACCATAAAATATAACTACCTGTATGTTTCAGATTGGCGCTGTAAATTATGAAGCTGATTATCCGACATTTGCAAAAATTATATTATTATGTACATTCCTATACCTTTTAATGTATCTAATTTGTTTCATTAAATGATAAAATTATATTCAGACGTTTGAGAGAGAGAGAGAGAGAGAGAGAGAGAGATGCCTTAAAACTTATCAGCGACATCACATAGCAAAGTATATACGCAAGTTTGGGAGAGAGAGAAAGAAAGAAAGAGAGAGATAGAAATATGAGGATGATACTAAAGGGGACATTCTAACATCAATTTTCTTTCTGTCGATTTGAAATATTGTAAAAACGAAACGATCGAATACAATATGATTTAGAGCATACTGGTTGGTTACCAGTTTCTAACATATAATAAGAATTGTTGTAATATGTATAGCATGAATTTGGACGTCGTAATTTGACAAAATTAACTAGCAATATAAAGATGATTATACTGTAAACGTATTATAAAACTGTCTTCACCCCTTTGGCGGCTATGTATTCTATTTTGCGTTTTTGGCGGAAAACGGCGTCCGCAAAATCAAGTACATTGCCAAATGTAAAATATATAAGTAGATGAAAAGGTAAATTCAGAAATGCGCTAAATCAAATCCATGCTAACTTGTTGAAAAATTATATTCCGCCAAATATTGTACACCCTAAATATAGTGCTTTTTCAGTATTTACGGAGACATTCCAACTACACTTTTTTTTTATATCGACATGAAATATTGTAAAAATGATTCAAATACATTGTGCGTTCGTGTGAAAGGGAGAGAAAGAGGAGATCATGTTTGATTTAAGGTAGAAAAACAGGTAAAAAACCTCTTTATATTGCACTTTAATTTTGTCAAATTACGACGTCTAAATTCATGCTATACATATTACAACAATTCTTATTATATGTTAGAAACTGGTAACCAACCAGTATGCTATAAATCACATTGTATTCGATCGTTTCATTTTAACAATATTTCAAATCGATAGAAAGAAAATTGTTGTTAGAATGTCCCCTTCAGTATCATCATCATATCTCTATCTCTCTCTTTTCTTTCAAAACTTGCGTATATACTTTGCTATGTGATGTTGCTGATAAGTTTTAAGGCATCTCTCTCTCTCTCTTTCTCTCTCTCTCTAAACGTCTGAATATCATTAAATGAAACAAATTAGAAACATTAAAAGGTATAGGAATGTACATCGCTTATTTACATAGTTATATAATTTTTGCAAATTTCGGATAATCGGCTTAAAAATTTACAGCGGTAATCTGAAACATACAGGTAGTTATATTTTATGGTTCAAAAATTGATTTCAATGAATTTATTTTCACTTTTATGTAGTCAAAATTGATATTAGTTTTGTTTAAATTCCGTTTCGTTTTGTTTCGATTTTTGGTTTCGTTTTGATTGGTTTCGTTTCGATTGATTTCGTTTCGTTTCGATTGGTTTCGTTTCGTTTCGTTTGATTTCGTTTCGTTTCGTTTCGTTTCGATTTCGTTTCGCACTTTACAGGCGCCCAGATAATTTAGAATAATCGAAAGTTTGCTGGTATTTTTCAAAAATCTTCTCCTCGAAAACCATTTGGTCAGAAAACCTCAAACTTTAGAGGAAGCATCATCAGGTATAATAGATTCAAATTTGTTCAAATCATGGTCCCTGGGGTAGGGTGGCGTCACAACGGGGGGGGGGGGGGGGGGGGGGGGGTTCAAATTTTTACATAGGAATATATAGAACAAAATCTTTTGGAAAAGCATTCAGCCCCAAAAAGCTGAAACTTGTGTGAAAGCACAGGTTTTGCAGATTAAAGTTAAATCAAATCATGATTCTCTGGAGAAGAGTGGGGCCACAAAAGGAAGGTGAGGGGGTTAAATAGGAAAAGAAAAATCTTCACACAAATGCTAACAACAAAACAACAAAAGGGGCTTGACATTTAACATAAAACTATGCAGATAAAATTGGATTTTTTGTTGTTGACTTTTTATGCAAGAACTTCAGTACTAAATTTTCAATAGTGTAATGCTGATCAGAGTTATACGAGGGTTGTTAGAAAAGTTCGCGGACAAGTTCGATTGTGAGCAGACTATTCGCATGATACCAGCGAAACCTTTCATATTTAATCTTGATGTATTTTCTAAGAAATTTGTAAAGATTTGTCTATTTTAAATGCACCATTAAAAATATACAGATTAATTATATTGATAAGATATGCATGTCAGTTTTTAATTGTTTTATATTTTGTACGCATTTTTCCTTATTAAGAAAATGTACAGTTTAAGCGAACAAAAATAAACGATATTTCATATGAGATCACAATAACTTATGAAGGTCATTTTGTAAAAGTTTCAATTAAATTGAAGAATTTCTGACCGTTTTATCGCAAAATATTGACGACTAACGCTAGAAAAATGAGTTAAAAACGATGACGTAATTGGACACCTTGGAGCACCGGGCCGTCATTAGATTTTGTGTGAACGCAGAAAAATCTCCAGTGGAGACGAGGGGACGTAATTAAGGTCTTCCGTTTCCAACGGAAGACCTTATTGTTATTGCTTTGTTTCTTTTTCCCTTTTATTTTTTTTTTTTCTTACACTTTTTTGTACAAGCGATTTTTTGAAAACGACTTGACCGATTTTCGTGAAAATTTCAGATCTTGTAGATATTGATAAAAACCTTATATATAATTTTTTATTTTAATGACGTCATTTCCGTTCGGGAGATATTGACGTTTTAGTGATTTTTAGAGGGTCATTTTGTCCTGCTATCTCCTCCTAAACGAAAAAAGATATTGAATTTAAATTTTCAGGGATTGTAGACAAAAGATTGTAAATGTGTTTAAAGGCATTTGTGGTTGTCTGGCTTCAAAGGCGTCGAGCTCGCCTGGACCCGAAAATCGAGTTTAAAAAAACGACGTAATTTTTAATGGTTTTCGTTCTTTATCTCCTTTCCTGAAAATATTTTACCATAACATATAGAGCAAATAAAATTTATATTTGCAGGATCTTCCGTTTGATAACAAGAAAAAGGGGCTGGTCCCTTAAATAAGGGGCCAAAAGGGCTCTAAAGTCTTTCTCCCATAGCACTTTACTGAGAAATATTTTGTAATATGTTTAAGAAGCAAAAATGTTTATCTTTCACTAATAAAACTATACATTAAAATTTTTTATTATGCGTTACGTAATTAGGGGTTTTAAGGGGCCAAAAATCCAAAACTTCGATCGAATATATCTCAAAAAGGACAAATATTTTAAAAAGCAATATAGAATAAAAGATGCTTAGAATGATGTTTTAAACAATATTCAATCATAAAAGTTTCGTTATCTGGCCCCAATAAGGAGATTAGGGGTCGGCCCCTAAAATGTCCTTTCCCAGATAGCTCAAAAACGGCAAAAAATTTCGAAACACTTGTTGAACAAAATATGTTTAATATCAAAAGAACTTTCGTATGATGCCAAGAAAAAGGGGCTGGCCCTTCAATTTAGGGGCCAAAAGGGCTCTTAAGTCTTTCTTCTATAGCACTTTACTGAGAAATGTTTTGTAATATATTTAAGAAGCAAAAATGTTCATCTTTCACTAATAAAACTATACATTATAAAAATTTTATTATGCGTTACGTAATTAGGGGTTTTAAGGGGCCAAAAGACCAAAATTTCGATCGAATATATCTCAAAAAGGACAAATATTTTAAAAAGCAATATAGAATAAAAGATGCTTAGAATGATGTTTTAAACAATATTCAATCATAAAAGTTTCGTTATCTGGCCCCAATAAGGAGATTAGGGGTCGGCCCCTTAAATATCATATCCCAGATAACTCAAAAACGGCAAAGAATTTCTAAACACTTGTTGTACAAAATATGTTTAATATCAAAAGAACTTTCGTATGATGCCAAGAAAAAGGGGCTGGCCCTTCAATTTAGGGGCCAAAAGGGCTCTAAAGTCTGTCTTCCATAGCACTTTACTGAAAAATGTTTTGTTATATGTTTAGGAAGCAAAAATGTTCATCTCACATTTATTTAACAACATATTATAATTATTTTATCATGTGTTCCGTATTAAGGGGTGTTAATGGGTTTTAAGGGGCCAGAAGTACCAAACTTTGATAACATACCTCAAACAGAACAAATATTTTAAAAAACATTATTTTGAAAATCAATATAGAATAAAATGCTGAGAATGATGTTCCTAATAAAATTCAACCATCAATTTTTTTGTTGTTGCCCCAATAAGGAGATAAAGGGTCAAATATCAAAGTCAAGGTCATATAACCTTCAACAAATTGCACGGAAGACCTCCTTGTTGCTCGCAACGAGATCGTGTCTAGTTTCATGTATTTTTGTATACATACAAAAGGATTATGACTTTATAGCCCTAATTTAAGTTCGTAGGGGTGTATATTCGTGGATGAGAGGTAGCCAGGAATTCCACGAAAATTGAGCCACCACGAAATCTAATGATTCCACAGTAATTGTTGCTCTGGTGAGCAATATGGCCCCAGTGACATTTATTTTTTACTTCTTTAAACAACCAATTGATGTTAAGTAAATGAAAAGTGAAGAAGTGTTGATGCTTTACTGAAAGTTCTACTTTTTAGCAGTATAGCCCTTTTCTGATATAAAATGTAATTTTATGATAAATATAATAATAATGTTTTGTTTTACACAGGGTAAAAAGATAAAAACAGAATTGGCTGCCCTTGTTCAGGATCTGCCTGCTCAGTTTCATCAGATTTCGGAGGCTGCATCAAAATTGTCCAAATCTGTGCAATATTACGATGAATTTGTTGACTTTGTTACAAAAAGGTAGGGTTCTCTACATTTTTGCATTGTATACTGGTACATTGTGCAGTGTCATAGAAAACATACCAATTAAATTCAGACCACACATTGCTTGATTTAAGATAAATTTTTCTAGGAATTTGTTATTGATTTACTACTACTTTGACAAACTTTCTTGCAAAATATTAGGGTACCTTACCAGGCATCTGTGCAAGATACTACAGTATGCAATTTCCTATACTGTGGTTTCATTAATATTCAAGGGCATCAATTTTCGTGGATAAAGTGAAAATCACTGTTTCAAGGATACGTAAATTCATGGCCAATGACCCTATCAACACAAAATGTTAATAAAAATTGCACTTCAATGAACATTTAATTTCCTGTATCAACTAAACAACGAAATCCATGAAAATTGGTATTGAACGAATATGAATTAAACTATGAATGCTGAAAGTTTCGGTCAGTCAATAAACTGGTTAAAATTGGATATTGTGAATTAAGTCTGTTAGTTTCTATATAGCTATGAATCACAATTGGTTTTATTAAGAAATAGGGGAGATCTGTAGATACTTGTATAAATATTCCGTAATGTCATTTAGATCTGAAGAAAAGAGAGACAGTTTGCCAATGTTGAAGTATATAATGGAAAACGGAAACACAACTACATATCAATGGAGGACGGGACAGAAACCAGAGGTGATAGAGGAGGCCAAAGTTTTCATCGATACGTCGGAGGAAAACGAGGTCGGCCAAGTCACAGATGATGTAAGCTATTTTTACTTGCGTTCAGTAAATGGTTCATCAGGAAATGAATCGCCAAAAGGGATTAAGTTGAAGTGTTTTTACTTTAAATTTAAAAGTTATAGAATTCATAGAGTCAGACTTTTTCTTTCAGCTCTTATGTGTGCTTTTAAAATACTTGCAATTTGTTGTTTCCAGATTGACTGGGGAGACCCAGGTGCTATGACAGAGTCTGCCATTGATTTTGGAGACGAGATTGATTTCAATATGGCGGACATTACTGTGGAGACAGGAGGCACAGAAGAAGGAGACCAGGTGATCATTTTTCATCTTTTTGTAGTCTAAATAAATTATTGATTGTTTATAATGTAAACACAGTTATTAAAGAAGAAAAAATATATATATAGAACAGAAAATATGCAGGTGTTGAATTTAAAAATTGACATATTTTTTTACTCTGAAGGTATTTTATTGATCACTGCTTTAGTGATAACAAAGTGATAAACTACACTTTTCAATCATATTTTTTATATGTTCTGTGAGCGGCAAAAAGGGTAGAAAAGACATGAATGCAAACCGAATAACTTATTTTAAAAACATGCTAAAATATGAAACAGACCAGCTTAAAACAAAACCAACAGCCTCTTTTGCAAAATCAACAAACACCGATGCAAAACAAATGACCACCGATGCAAAACCAACAGTCATGCACTCAATGAATTCTAGAAGGCGTGCAAAGAGGTATCATAAAAATTCTAAACTGGAGAAATCGTAACCTGGAGAAACCGTACTCTTGAATTACAGGGAACTAGATCTAGAATTTTTTTTCCTGGAGAGTGGGGGGGGGGGGGGGGGGGGGGGGGGTCGGACTAAAGCTTATCTATATAACAGATTTTTAAGCTCTGTATTTCATTTGTACCTTGACTTTCAAAGTTTGGTAAAGCATATAAGGCTTCAATTTACAATTCTAGACATAAAAATTGGAAAAATAATATTTTATGGGTAGTAGAAACTATCTAAGTCAAATGTTGATAGTTAAGAGATCTATGTGATGATAACATTTTATTGTTGTAGAACCCTGACACTGGTGTCACAGGGCATGATAGTGACAGTAATGGGATAGACTGGACCGATGTAGTCATTGTGGATAAACCTGATGCTGGTCAGTACCTGTAATTGACAACAAAGCTCTAGTGGTTGCTGATTTAACAGAGTTCATGACCCTTGTTCAATGAAAATGAATGTAAATTATTCAATTTTATACTTTAACAAATACATCTTTCCTTCATAGTTTTAGAAAAATTTATGTCATTTCTCTTCAGAGGGTGTTGCCAAAGGAGAAGATGCCATGTCACTTCTAGACAATCCCAGGACGCGGACTCTCTTCATTGATGACTTGATGGAGGTAGAAATACTTTGATTCTCTTTCTCCCAAAAATGTGTTGACTGATTTAGATCTGAAACATTTGTAAATTCATGCTTAGTAGATTTTCTTCAGATTCTCTTCAAATGGTTGAAGTTCTTATAAATTTTTGAATTTAAAAATTGAAAACTTTCATTAACAATGTTCTTGTTCAGAATTTAATACATTTGTCACCTGATTAACAGGTGTGTGACTGTCAGTCAGTATATCAGTTCTCAGTAGTTAGAGCGCTGGCATGGTCGCCAGAGGCCCTGGGTTCGAGCTCCGGTTGAGACTTGACTTTTCACCACCTGTTATGCTATACGTTATTCAAACAACAGATTCATCTAATAAAATGCTGCAGCAAATTAAGAAAGATTTACTTTTCATTTTTCTGTCAGTTCAACTTGAAGTGTCAGCCGTTTTAATTTTTTTTTATAATTTCCTCTGTCTTTGACTTGTAGTTGGAGGCATTCCTGATGCAACGGTTGTTTGAGCTGGACTCGGACTCGGCAGGGGGGGATGTGTTGTCAAGCAGTCAGATGCAAGATGCCCCCTCCTCCCTACAACTCCAGTCACCCGTGGTTACCAAGATGGTCAGTCAGGTCCGAGACGTCATCGCTGCATTTAGTACTGTCAAGATGCATCATTTACTGTCCATTAGGAATTCTCCACGGTATGTTAATGAAGTGTTTGTTAAGCAAGTTTACATATGTTTTTATCCAACTCTTTGTTTTTGCTATATTATTTGATTATTTTGACAGAATTGCTTTAATTGAATTTGAAAGAGTGAGTTGGGCCAATGAAATTGAAAATGACTTATGATGAAAAAACACAATAGATGCATCGAAAGCACTTGTATTACAGATATGTTGATCGTCTGAAAGAGACTTTGAAACAGATGTTGAGTCTGGCAGACAAGATGGTGTTCTTAGAGAAACAGATGGTCGTTAAATACAAAGACGCAGATTCTGAGCTAAGGGAAATCCAGCCTAAACTGGAGCTAGTCATAAAGCGCACCAAGGAAATGCAGAAACAGGTCAGCATATTTTAAATGCTAATTAATACTATACTTAAACTTATTTAGTCAGAAAATCATCTCTTTTTCCGAATATCTTTTTTTAGCTACAATGTGTAAGAATATTATAGATGTATGGTAACGAGGTGATACATGGCAAAATGCCCCCCCACCCCCCCCCCCCCCCCCCCCCACCCCCCCCCCCCCGGGACAAAAAAGTATAGGAGCAAACTATTATGAAAATGTTCATACAATAACCGGTATCCAAAACATAATGTTAGGGGACAGAGAGGGGCAGCACTGGCAGAATTCAATTTCACATCAAAATATACAGAGAAAATAATCGGAAGCGAAACAGAGTTCAAATGATTACTGTAATTTATATTGTTTGTGAATTAAGAATTTTCAGGTTCTTAAGTATGTGAAAGGGACACATTTTGGTCCACATTCATAGAAAGAAAAAATTCTTCTGTAGAGTATGATTGATTTTTTAAGGTGTATTAGACTCGGGGTTTTTTTCATATCAAAAGTTCAATTTTTTATATGAAAAAAATTATTTTGCTATTTTTCAGACAGATGTAAACTATTTGGAATTATGATAAAAAAAATCGGTGTTCGCAATTTGATGCAAAACCGTTGAATTGTGGAATTAAGTACTCGTGTAAAATAAGGAATCTACAGTATCCTGACATTTAATTGAAATACCAATGTGTAAAACCCCTTGTAATAACATGCATATGTTTGTTTTCTGTTGTTACAGATGGAGTCAGAGATATCAAACCGCTACAAGGATAGAGTGGTCAATATAATGGGAGAAATCAACACAATGTGATTATACTGGGAATATTATAAAAACAAAATATTGTGATAGACATTAATACATTATCATTTTCTGCGAAATTCGATCTTGCGAAATTGGAAACATTCTATAACTTCTTTGGACTATGGATATTTCAAATGTTTGACTCTTGAAAATGTTTGTTACCGTTCAAATATGTAAATGTCACAGAATACAAGATCTGTACAGCTATTATTGATATACAATAGGTAATCATACCATATTTCATTATATTGTTATGTTACTGTGATTTACAAGTGCATGAATTTATACACTGTTGCAATAAACAAAGGCCTAATCTAGACTTCTGGGGTTTTTTCTTCAGTTTACGCAGGTGAGCGATGTGGCCCATGGGCCCCATGTTTCTGATAGTAAGCTACTGTGTATAGTATCAATCTGGATAAATTGTTTCAGTTTCTGAAAGGAAGAAAAGTTTGCCTTTTTCAAATGTCTCATGTCTTTTCTCTTCTGCCACACATGCGGGAAAAAAAACTAAACGCATGGTTATGATGTCCACGAAGCCCTCTACCAAAATTGTGAAATTCATGACCCAGGGGTTCAGGCCCTTGAGCGGGCCAATATGACCACAGTAAAAATGTATTAAATCTTAGAAAATCTTCTTTTCTTTTCCCGTATATATTTGAGGAAAACTAAATATATGATTATGATGTCCATGTAGCTCTCTACCTTTGCTGTGAAATTCAAGGCTACTGGGTCAGGGGTTCAGACCTTGTGGTACAACGAAAATGTCCACATAGTAAAAATGTAATAAGTCTTAAAAAATCGTCTTCTCTACTTCCATATATATTTTAGAACTAAATGCATGGTTATCATGTCTATACACCCTTTTAACTAAATTGTAAAATTCGTGGCCTCTGGGTCAGGGGTTATAAGGCCCAAGGGGGGGACTAATTTGGTCACATAATAAAAATGTCTCCTAGAAAATATTCTCTATTCCCATGCATATTTGAGGAAAACTAAATGATGAATATGTTGTTCATGTATCTCTTTATCTAAGTTGTGAAATCATGATTCCTGGCCCAGGGGTTCGGACCTTAAGTTACGGCGATTATGGCCACATAGAAAAATGTATTAAATCTTAGAAACCGTCTTTTCTACTCCAATATATATTTGAGAAAAACCAAATGCATGGTTATGATGTCCATGTACCTCTCTAACTAAAGTATTATATTCATGCCCCCTGGGTCAGGGGTTCAGGCCCAAGGGCGGGGCCAATATGGCCATATTGTGAAAATGTATTATAGAAAATCTTTTCCGTTAACAGTTTAACATTTTTAACCATCTTAGAAACTACAAGGTAAATTGTCACTTGGTAATTAAATATGTGTTCTATTTTAGGAAATCTGCATATAGTTATCTGAGCATTGTATGCTTGTAGCAATTAACTGTATGCAATCTGAAATCAGAAGTGTGTTGTTTGGATTAAATACAGTATATAAATGTATATCATGACGACCCATAAAGTCAGGGAAGACCTCGCGGGCCGTTATCTATGTGAACCATACGGTCCAGTATGAAACTCCTGTTTGTCCTCTTTCTGAAAGGTAATACAAGATTATCATTCATTATATACCATATTTCTAATAAAATGTCTATATTTATTACAATTATTCATCATCGACATATAAAGTTTTGTGTCATTTTATATTAACTTCAAACATTGCGCAACCTCAGCCCAAACCTGGTTCATAAACCACAAAACATGGACCACCACGAAGTCTTATTATATGCATATTTTTAATTTCACTCACAATGACTTGAGGCATCGAGAGAAATAATACTGTGAGAGAATCATCATTGTTCGTGGGGGATCAGTGCTCGTGGGTAACCCTTGCCTACCAATTTACATCTACACAAACCTAAACACAATCATTTGTTTGATAGTTATAAAAATTACCCGATTACACTACCAACGAAATTACGTCCAATATGTGACAAGCTTACTGTAGGCATGTTACATAACCAGGTTTGAAATGAAATATAGCCTCAGCTTTTTAGCTTTTTATATTTGAAAACAAAATTTCTGGACCTCGGAGGTTTTTCTGCAATATTTACTTTTTTCGATGTCTTTGTGATAACATAATGAATCGATTTTGTAATGTACAATAAATTTGAATGCAACATTTACAAAGAACTCGTTCTGTATTTCTTGGCTATCAAAGCATAATTTGTGTGCTCTTTTATTAAAGCTTTTGTTGCCAGCGCAACACAGTGCCCGGGGGGCTGGGCACCTCACGCCTCGTCGTGTTATGCGTTTGAGACGTCGGCACGTGAGCACTGGGCGATGGCTTCGGTGAGATCTTCAGGGTGTTCTACCGAAATGTAACATCACTTCTACTCAATAAATCTTTCATGATAATTTATCTATATATTAATCCGAGGTAAAATTCATTTCTATTATAGAATATATGTATATTCTATATAAGAATTTAGTCATATTTTCTAACCAATCAAGCGTAATGAAGACATATAATAAGTCTTCGTTACGCTCAATTGGTTAGAAAATATGACTAAATTCTGGAAAGTTTATTAATGAGTTTTTTGATAACCAGTTAGTAAGAAGAGAACATTTTTTTCATATTTATGATAATTACGCCCCATCGAACGTTCTTTTCATTAATACAGGTAAAATTTATCAACATAATCATATACATTGTATACACACGAGAAATTGTTCAAACTAAAGATTTCAATTTTTTCACAGTATTTTTGCAGCCTTCACGAGGCATATTTGGTGGAAATAAACTCAGCAACAGAGAATGATTTTCTTATCAAGCACTTGACTGCCATGGGAGTTAATGGTAAGCATGAGCAGTATAAGGATCCATTAAGATAGTATAGTGGCCATTTGTTAGTCTGTGTATCTCTCCTTAAGATGAATTGCCTTGTATGAATACTTGTATATAGAAAAATGTTCCATAGTGGACATTTTAAATGTTTTTCTTTACTAAATAAAATTAAAAAGTTGATACTTAAGTAGATCTGATTGCCAATGTGTTGACCACTCTACCTCCTCAAATATAGTTGCAGTTGGCCGTAAAACTTAGAAGTTTGGATACCATTGAGAATTTGTTTTCATGGTACCGTTGACATTATATTGGGCATTCAGGTTTTTTTTATGCAAAGACAAGGAACGCTCTATTCTAATTTGCCAACGTCTGATAAAGGATTGAAATGACTAATTTTTATATGTACTACTATTATTTGACTACAAAGAGAGCTTGCCCAATCATTGTTTGGTGATTTTGTTATACACTGGTTTTTTTTTAACATTTTTTGCCTAAACTTGTCAAATTACACTGCATAACTTGTAATTTCTTGTCTAGATGAACCATGAATGGAAGATTAATCAACACTCAATATTTCATACATTATCCACTTAATTAAAGCTATAAGCGCTTTAATTTGCGTTAATTTTGAATGACAGTGAAAACGTATGTGTTTGTTTACCTACAAAAGTTATTTATAATCTGTAAATTACAGTGGTTAACTCCATCTAGTTACAAAGATATAGAATTTCAATTGTTTATTTTTTGAGATGAAAGTAATGCCTTTTCATGAATTTTGATGAAGAAAGAGCGAAACGACCTCATTGCGCATGTCCGCGAGAAATCAGGTCGCCGTTATTGTTTGCCTAATTACAAAATTTATCTGTCTTGATTTTGTACTAGTATATGCTTAGTTAACAGTTGTTACTTTGAAATATATACATATATTATGAGTGTAATACGTTTGTCATTCATGGTACAATTACTTTTGAGTGTTTATAAGGGTAACACTCACACGAACTAAAAATAGCCATTAGGAGAAAAACACATAAGCTTTGGTCATTGGTCAACGGAAGTACATGTATATACATATACATGCTCACACGCTTGCTCTTTTGCTTTCTTTTGTTCGTTCTTGTATATAGGACAAATCCTAAAGCATAGATTTGTCCTGTGTGAAAAAAAATTATACCCATTTTCTTCGTGAAACTACAACAATTATAAGGGTGATAACCCCGCACCAAGTTTTGTATGATAATCTATAATTAACTGTCAATATCACGTTTTAGATTGATGTTCATAAGGAGGCATTACTTTCCTGGCAGGAAAATAAATACTTTTAAATTACTGTTTAAAATTTGATATCTTCACTACGTGATCGAATTGGGCATTATAATTTACAGCATAAATTAACTTTTTTAAGTAAGCAAACACATTCATATATTTTCCCCGTCATTCTAAATTGACGCAAATTATAGTGTGTATAGGGTTAAATAAATTTTCCATCTTAAATATAATTACATGTAACTTGAAAACTATTCAAACTAATTAACAATAATTTAACTGTATTTAAACATTCAGTTTTCCTTCATATACACAATATGGCACTCTTTTTGGCTGCCCAAACACAGTGCATTGATATTGGGCGGGCTTATTAAGCGCTGATTTACTCAAAGTCCTTTGTTTGTTCGTATAAACAAATTAAGTATTTGCTTATACATTTGAACATCAGAGAATCATTTGTTTGTATGATTCAATTTGTAGAGGAAATGATTTTTTTTTTTAAATTGGCATAAAGTATGATAAAGCGATCTTTTTTTTAAAAAAATGGAGACAAATACCAAGCCCAGATCCAGAATTTTCCCGGGGTGGAGGGTCCGAGGGTAAGGTGTTGTAATGTGGATTCAGGGTCTATTTTCAGTGACTTTACAATGCTTTTTATAGTAAGGAGTGATTTTTCTAGGGTGAGTAAGGCATATGGTACATGTATATACATTTAGTATAGTGTTACTTGAAAATGTATAAACTATTTTATGTAGTAATCACAAAATTATAGCGACTGAATTCATTCAATAATCGAATTAATTTTCCTAAAGTTGATTTAAAAGTCCAGCACTCACAAGTACTTTCAGTACTTTGATTCTTGTATTTCATAACTTTTTTTTTGCAGCCGATTTCTGGATTGGTCTGACGGACGATTCTATGGAGGGTACATGGGAATGGCTTCCAGCAGGGGCCAACCCCGGGTACACTGCCTGGGCCCCTGGGCAGCCAGATAATGGTCATAACGAGGACTGTGCCCTGCTGTCTCACTCTAGGAACTATCTGTGGAACGACGACCAGTGCGACAATTCTCACTACTTCATTTGTGAGAAAGAGTGAGGACTAAAATTTCTCCAAACTGTTATATTTTTCCTTGGTTATTATGGAATGCCATGGCTGCCTTATAGCATAATACTATAGGTACATTATGTCAAAGTATCATTACATTATGTCAAAGTCCATTACGTGGTGTGAATATATCTTTACGCTAGGTCAAATCGTTATTACGTGATGTCAAAAGCACGTTAGGTGAAGTAAACATGTCTTTACATTATGTCAACTTTTTATGTTGTGATGTAAAATCATCCTTACGTTATGCCAACCTTGTACAACCAAAGGTCAATACATCATGACATTATTTTGACACTGTATTACATGGGGCAAATGTATCCTTACATTATGTCAACATTTTATTACATGCTATCAATATACGCTTACATTATATCAACACCGCAGTACGTATCGCGATTCTATCCTTACATTATGTCAACATTTTATTACATGATATCAATGCATTTTTACAATTTAACAACACCTTAATACATGGTGTTAACTCATCCTTTCATTATGTGAACACTTTATCACTTTATGTCAAAAGTACATTACTTGATACGAAAATGTCTTGACTTTTTGTCTAAACTTTATTACGTGATGTAAATAAGTCTTTACATTAGGCAAATTCTCTATTCCGTGATGTATACGCTCTATTACTTTAAGTCGAAACATCATTCCGTTATACAAACACGAAATCATTGGTCTTTATATATTTGTCATGTTTAAAATTCAAAATTTACAACATAACATATATATAGAGACGGTACGCCGATTTACCCAAATGGACCCATGCAGAAAAACCCCAACAGTAGATACTAGTAAGAAGCAATCATACTAAAATGAAAATATATATAGGCCTATATATAGGTCTTCTGTAAGCTGTAAAAGACTTAGTTGCTGACAATTTAATTTCCCGAGAGTGAATGAACATCTACGCATTTAAACATTGAATTTATAGTTTAGATAGACCTAAGTTATAAGAATAAGACTTAAAATCCAAGTTTTCTCGTGCTCATCGGCCCTTGAATATATAAAATGAAATGGATATAAACTCTAAAATTAACCCCTTTATTTTTTTTTGGGGGGGGGGGGGTTAAAATTTTATTTTTTATTTATACTTTTTTTACTTCAAGAATATTCAAATTACGTTCGTTACTACACACTCAGTCATTAAGCAGTCAGGGTTCTTTATCGTTCCAAAGCCTGTATGTCGTGGCGCAGACACCCAGTGCATATTTAATTTTCTAAAATTTAGTCTCAAAGTATTTAGTAGTTAAAATAAAGTATTTAGTAGTTAAAAATAAACGTTGCTATTGCTATCTTAAATTAAGGATACTGACCCTAACTACACATGTAGATATGGCCGTTCTGCTACAAAATTATTATGCTATGAAAATGATTTTTTTCTTATTGCTGCAGAGGGGGTGGGAATGGTGTTTGTGGAGGGGGTACGCTACGTTCCTCTGAATAAATTTTCTCCTTTTCATCCAAGAGGGCACTTGATAACTTATATGAAATAAAATCTACAAATAAATTACAAGAGATCTTTAACCCCTTTAAAGGGGCATAGTCACGGTTTTGGTCAAATTCTATTTTTCTGTTTTTATTATTTACAATACTTCAGCAATGTATTTCTAATAATCAAATGAAATTTGGGTGCCAATCGATGAGTATAAAGCAAGATACAGGGCTCACAATTCTTCGTCATGTAAACAAGGCTCGTGCCCTGTTTTTGTTTACATAGGTTCAATATACCAGTAAAAAATCTTTTTCAAGCTAATTTGTCTATCTTCTTGTTTATTTTAAGCATAAAAACAGTTCCTAGCGATTAACTCATTCATTTTAGGTCTAAAACTGGAATTTTTACTTCAACACTCAAAATGTAAACAAAAACTTTGTTTACATAGCGAAGAATTGTAAGCTCTTTAACTCGCTTATAACTCAACAAATGACATTAAAATTTTGGTTGACATCAAGTTATAAAGTGTTGACATAATAAAACGATATATTTACACCATGTAATAAAGTGTTGATAAAATGTAAAAATGCATTGATATCATGTAATAAAATGTTGACATAATGTAAGGATAGAATCGCGATACGTACTGCGGTGTTGATATAATGTAAGGGTATATTGATAGCATGTAATAAAATGTTGACATAATGTAAAGATACATTTGCCCCCATGTAATACAGTGTCAAAATAATGTCATGATGTATTGACCTTTAGTTGTACAAGGTTGGCATAACGTAAGGATGAATTTACATCACAACATAAAAAGTTGACATAATGTAAAGACATGTTTACTTCACCTAACGTGCTTTTGACATCACGTAATAACGATTTGACCTAGCGTAAAGATATATTCACACCACGTAATGGACTTTGACATAATGTAATGATAATTTGACATAATATACCTATAGTCTAATGCTATAAGGCAGCCATGGCGTTCCATAGTTATGATAGTGAAGCGTTACATTATTACTTATTATACTCATAGATGGCGAGGCGAAGTCTATGAGATTGATCAACCCAATATATTTCTGTAGTGAGTCAGTAACTAACCTAATAAGTGTTTTGTTTTCCCAAACTATCAAGCGACATATTTATTCACAAATAACGATGATCTACACAAAGCCATGTACAAGATGCCTAACATCTCGTCCAATTTAACTCATTTATAGTCTGTCCCAAGTTATTGCTTCCATCACTTTTTGATGATTTTTAATAAAAATACACATACCTGTGAAAGAAATACGATTGAAATCGATGAAAGGGAATATATCCAAGATATCTTCATTGAACAGTTATCCCTTTTCACTGGAACGATTACAAATTTCTTACGTAGATTTGTAATGGGAAATGTTTACATCTTTTCTCCATTCGGAATACACTCGGAATACATCGCGCAATTTTTTAACATTATTATCCGGGCTTATTAATGGCTGATGCAATGCAAAATCTCCGTAGACTTTCAATTTTTGGATGTGTATTGAAACCTGAAGCGGTAGAGGGGGCGTTTCAAAACAGATAATCTGGACATTTTTCATATTAGTGGATGAACGTAGTTTGAGCACAAAGGTATTTACTGTTATTGAAATATCAAGCAAAAAGTGGTGGAAGCAAAAACTCGGGACAGAGTATAAACTATTCAAAATTTTCAATCTCGCCTTTCAAATACTCTTTAAAACTCTTTGCTTCGCCCATGTTTACTTACAATGTTTTGTTGCTAGGCCTATTCAATTTTAAAAGTTTTTATTTATCCCTTTCCTCTGCAGAAATTTGAGCAAATTTCGACGCTGCCACTTTGTTCTGCTCCAGACAAAACAATGTGACGTCAATATTCTAAGGGCAACTACTCTATAATTTTAAAGTATTTCAAAGGGCAACTACTCCAAATACTTTAAGAACTTACGGCATTCGGTTTATGTATTAAATACTATGAATTGTCGAAATGATCAGCGCAGCGTCGACCAATGACGGCCATTTTGCCTAATATTATTTCTCACAGAACAAATATAGAATTATAAGAGGCAATCACGTGCTATGTTTAAACCAATGAAATTGTGACATTTCAGTCCAAGGGAAAACAATATTTTTTAAAGGCCGGGGTGGTCAGACGATACGATTTTGCATCAGATTTTCTCATCCGATTCGCTTTCGACTAAAATGGTGCAGTGTGACCACCTAGAAATCGAAAGTCGAAAGCAAATTCTGAAGTCGATTGAAAATCTAAAGGTGCTGTCAGACGATACGATTTTCGATCAGATTTCCCATAAGATTTTCTTATCCGATTTGCTTTCGACTAATCGTACCGTGTGACCACCCAAGTCGAAAGCAAAGTCTGAAGTCTATTGAAAATCTGAATGCGTCCGATTTTCAGTCGACTCTCTGGTGAGAATCATGACGTCACATTGTTCTTTTCCCGTACAACAAAAATATTGAATGGGTTTTATTAATCGAAAATCGATTGTAAAATTGTCTAGTGTGACAACCTCAACAATCGACTCCAATCGACTTACCTGAACAAGTCGATTAAAAATCTGATGGAAAATCGCATCGTGTGACCGCACCTTTACCCTACAGTGTTGAGCATGGCCTTTGTTGAATTTTTTTTAATTTTTTTTTTTCAGAGCGAATCATGGAAATTCGATAATTATTGGATAACTTGGATTGTGGATAATGAGTCAAGACCCATATGACCGAAAACGAAATGTTAATAAATTAAATTTATATAAAACTGATGTCATTTCCGCAAAGCCAATAAATATGAAGCATACTTAAATAGAACTATTGCATGATGTATGTGACGTGTGAAACACATACTAGGCCTACATGTATATCTGACAAAAACAAGGATATTTAATTAGTTCTTTGCAATTGGTTAAATTTTTATTAAAAACTTATTTTCAAAAATTCAGTAACAGTTTTCAGAGAACGTTTTGCGTTTGTTTGGATTTATTACGATTTAAAAATATTTGACAGAGCCCGGGTTAAAAATTGATAAAAAAAAAAAAAACAAGATGACGTCATCATGTGTTACATTTGACATTTTGATGTGACCAACTAAATTGTGCATTGTGATGATTGTGGCCGGATTTCAAGGTCTTTATTACAAAGAAAACAAAAGTAACTCATTATCAAATGATATGAGGATAAAGTGCACATTGACAAAGATCAAATGAATGCCATTCAAATTTAGTTTTCGAAATTATCAAAATGGAGGCCGACTTTATATAGAGTTATCGCTCGTTGCACATCAAGTCGCCTTTATATAAGTTGTGCACAATGGACTCAGTGGCGGATTCAATGGGGTCGCACCCGCGGCGCGCGCCGCCCTAAAATTGTCAAAATAAAGTTAAATCATTATTACTCCTTCTGGCAAAAAATGAACAACTTGTGAGTCTTAATTATCAACTTTTTGGAAACTCACAGGATTGAAGAAAACCCGGGGGTTCAGTGGTGTAAAGTACGCAAAACCCATTCAGTTAGTCACGCTCCCCGTGGATTTTTACCAATCAACCACATTAGAGTAATTGTTTATAATAACTAGTGTTTTTAAAGACTCACGTGACCCCGTCTATTGGTTTACTGTCAGCTGAAGTCTCAAACCGGAAGGCACGCGTAGAACACATGAATTGAGTCTACGCGTAAGAAAATAGTGCAGAAAGTTTTCATGCATTTCAGTAAATATGTATTATAAAAACACGCATTAAATTTTTTAAGTCCTCTGTGTATAAACAAAATTCTATTTAGAAAATAAACAAATAGTTTTATTGATCAAAAATATTCTTGCTCGGGTTCAAATGTGGAATGAGTTACGTTACTTAATGCACAGCGCCGTTGACGATTCAGTTTGTGTACGAGCTCATTAATCATGATCAATAGAAGAGGTTGATGGTGGAATCGAAATTAAAGTTCCCAAACGCAAAGTGCCATTTTTGAAAAGTTGTGAATTTTATTTTGACAACCTTTCACCTTAATACTACCAAACTTTATGCGCAAGCCGAAGTTAAAATTTGGACGGGTTATACACAGATGTTTTACAAATTAAATAGGTGTTTCATTGGCTTCCAGTCTACTTTCGGTATGACTGCTAAGTGCTTTTCGTCTCTAAAGGAATTTTGTACAAAGAAAATAAAAACAAGTCTGAATTTGCCTTCTCGTTCGTTGGCTCTTTAGTTGATTAAACTGAATTTAAATTTTAAACAATGCATTGTAAGCAAAATCTATAATAGATTATACATTTTGGAAGACTTATACATCATATAATATATACAATCTTATCGATTGAAGAACCAAGTTAAATGTTAATGTTCATGTTTTCCGGCTTAGTTGGAATCAGGCTTCGGGTGAATTACATTGTAAAATAATGCATTGCATTACCATTACTTTATGAATTAGGGCATTAAATTACCATTACTTAATTTTCTTGAAGTAATGCATTACATTACCATTACATGAGTAAAGTAATGCATTATCATTACTTTGTGAAAAGTCAAAAAGTTTTTAAAAAGTAATTTAAAAACTAAATAAAGAGTTTTTGTAAATATTGCATAAATAAAACATGCTAAAAATATTTACAGGTTCATGTTAATGTTCACTATCAGGTTCAAATTTAATGACTTATACATGTACAAGATTGCTGTTGCACTTGTAGTTCTCAAAGTAAGGTTGGTCCCGTAACATTTACACGCTAATTGCGGAGTTGACAATCTCTGTTATTTATGTCTCTGATTTTCGGAGTATGATTTTTAATGAAAGGAACGGTTGTATCGTAATTCGTGTAGGTGATGCACGAGTTTACACTAAAAAGTAGTAAGTGGCGAACGGATTTAATTTTACCTATTAATTTTGCATGAATCGCAAATGAACAATATCGTGTCAAATAAGTCGGTCTTAAAAATCAAAATGGCAACCGTGACAAATCTTTTTATTGTCAAAGTTCTTGGAATCTTATTGTAATAATATTACTTATTAGGTTTGTTACTGACTGTTTAAAGAAATTTGTGGGGTCGGTAAAGTCCATAGAAGGCTCGGCGAAGCCGAGCCTTCTATGGACTTTACCGACCCCACAAATTTCTTTAAACAGTCAGTAACAAACCTAATAAGTGTTTTGTTTTGTCGAGGACCTAAAGTTTGATATGTAAACAAACGTTTGTGTAGAAAATCAGTTCAAATAAGTAACGTTACGTCCGCCATGTTGCCCTATAAATTTGGACGCTTGCCTTTTAAAGAAATTTGTAAGGCAGCCACGTGACGCGTTTCATCCAATGACGTCGCGACATTCTAGTCCGAGGCAAAACAAAAATATTTCTAACGTCAGGTGCCTGTGTTTGTTATCGGTATAAAATGTTCACTTTGTTTGTTAATTCAGCAGTTTCAGAGTTTTCGGGGTTTTCATAAACCTTGTATAACGGATACCGTCCGACTTGTGGGTTTTCTCTTGGATCACAAAATTGAATAACTCTAATGATTAAAATCATCTACTTTAATATAGTTGTTTGATTTTCCCGGTTAGTAGTAATTTTTAAAATTATTCCTTGGGGTCTTATTTTACATAATAAACCGTTGTGTCAATTTTCTACAATTATGAAGGCCGGGATTGAGTAAAATTTAGACAGAGTATCAGACAATTGCAAAAAAGCCGAATTAACATAGATTGTAACAACTAATTCAAACTCATAAATTTTGGAAGCATTTTCGAGGAAATCCAGGACAATTACAAATTCGAACTTTCAAGATTCCGTCTTTCAGTACTCTCAGTACTTTGATTTTAAACTGGTTGAAGCATCCTAAGAGAAATGTTTTTTATATCCTAAGAAAAATGTTTTTTATATTAAATCTACAAACCTTGAAAACTTTGTAATTTTATTATATTTTTAAGTATAATACGAGAATAAAAAGCACAAAAGGCAGTCTAACTTTGAAGATATAAGTATGCATCTGATACATTTTTAAGAAAAAAAACCCCGCATATATTGTTAATGCTATGATCACTAAAAAGCTGCTTCTTACATCTGACATTCATTATATTTTCATTATCGTTTGACTAGAGGTGTTCATCATCCGGAAATAAATATCCGTATCATACAATTTCTGATAACTACAAATGGGGGAAACTTCCGCCAAATATAAGGCAAAAGAAATTGTCCAATCGGAAGAATAAACCAAGGGTCAAAGTGGATCAATCGACGAGGACGTGATACCGATTCTAGAACGAGTGAAACGCTTTGAACCGGTGATGGGAGTTTTATTTTAAGGTATAGTTAGACATGCTGTTGATATAGTTACGATCATAAACCAAATGACATGGTTGACGCGCCAATGATCGTACATTAAGATATAGGCGTGTGCAAAGTGGGCTGGGCAGCCGGTGTCTCCCGACCAAATTTGATCCTCTATCTTATCAACTAGCCACACCCGCTGGGTTTTTTTTACTCATTCCAATACAATTTTTCTTACAGAATATGTTAACATTTTCTTGATAGGGCCTAATTTGCAGGATAAAAGGTAAGTCGATGTTGACCAGAGTTATGCCCCTTCTGTTTGTAGTTGCTATAGTCAATCTCAAAAACGTAACATTTTCACCACTGTTTATCAACAATAAAATTAAATCATAGGCTATTGTGACCCAAAAAAATAACATACTACGACATGATATCTGACGTAATAGAAATTTGTAAGACTACAGGCCTAATAATTTTTATGATTATAAATTTTAAGAGGGGGGGGGGTGTGGAGTTAGACGTAAACAGTGTGATTCAAATTGCACAATATACTACTCTCTTTTGAGAAGAATAGACAGAATTGACAGCGGGTAAGTGTTGATTTTTTTTATGATATACGTGTGCATTAATGTTTAAAAGTAGAAATAATAGGTCTGTTACAAAAATTCAGGGAAACTAGAGTCAAACCATGGGTCGAAGCATAGACCATCTTCGGTTCCGACATTTACACGTTTTTCAGAATCTAAACACGAGGGCTTGCAAAGAGAAGTGGATGAAGGCTATGCCTGTCCACTTCTCAAAAGAGAATACACAATATACATGGATGCATATACAAATGTAATAAAATGTTTATGTCTGTCACGTCTCAACCGCACAACTCTATGTGTTTATTATGCATGAAATTATTGTTTATTTACACCCATCTCTTTCTGGTAAGCTTGCCCCTTGTGTATTCCAATTACACATTTACATGTAGATACATTAATTTTGGTAATTTTCAGAAGTTATTTAAGAGTCTGCTTCTGAAATTGGGGTCTGCTTTCCATGTCCGCTCTGGCTCAGCTCTGGGTCTGTCATAGCAGACCCCGAGCGGACACAGACAGCAGATCCGGAGATTGGTTGGTGTTTGCTTTCTGTTAGGTTGGGTCTGGTTGGTACTGTAATTTTGTTTAACACTACTTTGTTGTCCTACCGATTCTATAAATACCCATGAAAATTGTTTACAGGATATGATAAAAATTATGTGCAGGAAGTCAGCATTTAACGGCTTGTTTAAGATCCAATGTTATTTCCCTTTCCTCTTTTTTTTTAACAGATAGGTGTCAGTACAGAAGAAGAAACTGATAATTATGTCAACCATGGATTCCTCGTCCAGACTTCCATCAATAGGGGAATATTATGCAGGAAAAAATATATTCTTAACAGGAGCTTCGGGATTCATTGGAAAAGTGCTGATAGAAAAACTTCTAAGAAGTTGTCCTAATGTGAACAAAATATTTATGTTAATGAGACCAAAGAAATCACAAGACATTGACCAAAGAGTTGAGGAGATATGTAAATGTCCAGTAAGTCATCATCTAAATAAGTAAATCCCAAAATATTTCATGGAAACACTTTGTGAAAAATACGAAAAAAGTACAAAGTACATAGACAAACTATGCCATAAATATTTTAATATAAGATCAAATTCTATTTAAATTGCCAATACATGTATAAGGCATAGAATAAGTCGAGCAAAAATGTTTACAAGGAATTGAAATCTTTGAATTGATTTTGAGTGGATTATCCAAATATTACAAGAGAACATGCAATGTACATGAGTGGATCCCAAAACAAATAGGTATAGCGCTTTTCCCCCTGATTTCGCCTACACCCGTGTTTGAACGGAAACTACCTGTTAATAAAAATAAATACAGGTAGCTGTCGCAATATGATTTTCAAAACCTAGGTACTGATTTTATAATCGTGTCGGTAACCACTTATTTGTCTTAAATTCAGGAACTCTGTGTATTTCAATTTAGTTGAAATTATGAACTGTGATAACTTTCAGCAAAATGCAATAAATGTAGGTGTATATAGAGAATAGTGTTACTGAAGAGATCTGGTGTGCAGTCAAGCTAATTAAAATTAGATCTTAGATCCGCTCACTACGATCGTTACACCTAGTGTAGCGATCGTAGTGAGCGGATCTAAGATCTGATTTTATAATTAGATTGGGTGTGCAGTCACTGTGCTCATATTCAGAACTATAAACAAGAGAATTTGAAAAAAAAGTTCCTCTCTATTCTTATTATGCTTTTAGTGAAAAAAAAAAATCATTACTTGTTGGAATCGATCCAGCGACGGCATGACCAAAAAGACCTCAGTGTTACCACTAGGCCACACATACAACACAAATATGGAATGTCCTTTCAATATATGTGCCATTGTGGCTATATACATGAACTTATTAGAAAGGTCACTAAGTGAAATATTTGTTTAATTTTCAGTAAGAAGACCACGTTTAACCAAAATTAATCCAATGATTACATATTGTATTAGAATAACTGTAGAACATAATTTTAATTGGCTTTCTTGGGATTAAAGTGGTTAAAGTATAGTTAAATGCCTAACTGTTTTATTGCATACTTACTATTTTTCAATATAAACCTAGCAAAATCTAAAGATTTAAATGATGTCGTGTGTAAGATAATTAAGACTCTTTTAACATGGTTAATGTGCAATTAGTGTTACTCTGAATATATTTTAACTAAATATTGTATAAAATTGAAAATGTCTGTTGTTTGCAAAAGCGCTATATTGTATAGGCGAAATCGTATATTAAGTGCGCTATACCTCTTTGCACAGTTCATTAAAAAATATAATTCAATGAAATTGATATAAAGTTTTTGAGAAAACCTGATGATTCTTGTTCATATTACTTGTATTGTTTACAAAAAAATATATTTAAAAATTTAAATTTTATATTTTAAATTGTTATTTTGAATATTCTTTCTTAATTTTGTAGGTCTATGACAAACTGCGCAAGGAACAACCGAACTTTCATGAAAAATTAGTCCCAATCTTTGGAGATATAACATTACCGGAACTTGGAATAAAGCCAGAAGATCTGAAGTTACTTTGTGACAATGTGAATGTTGTGTTCCACAGTGCTGCTACAATTAGATTTGATGAACATTTAAGGTATATGATATATATGATATATACCTCTTTACTGGCTATGAGGACGATAGCAAGTTTATCGTCTCCCGAGACAGCAACCACTTCACGAGGCAAAGATAAATGTTTAAATAAATTGTGTTATTAATTAAATTTGAGATGAACTCCAGTTGCAAACCTCGTATTATACTCAGAATTTCATTATCTGATGTTAAAGTCTTGTATTGATTTAAGAATTGTATTACTCTTCCTCCTTTAAAATTCTCTACATCTCTATTTGCTTTAAGAGAAACATATTCAAAGCCTTTGCAAAAAATAAGTTTCTGGTTTGTGTAGGATTGTATCCCATTTGTCTACCAAGCAAACTTTTTCTGGAAAGATGCAGTACATGTACTACCACTACAGTGCAACAATCTTGGATATAACTACTGTACCAACACATATATTATCATCAGGAAAAAATGTGTGTGGTGTAGATTCAAATTGGTTTTAAATGCTCATATCCATCTCCACTTAACCACCCCTGAGTTCAACATTTCTTTACTAGAAAATTGTGAAAAATTGGTAATTCACTTGTGATCATGCATTTTTTAATGAAAGCAATATGACAAATTGGGTTCTTGTTTATCTTATAGGGTGGCAGTAGATATGAATGTCATTGCAGTAAGGAAGATGACTGTTTTGTGCAAACAGTTCAAACACCTTGAGGTAATTATGATACCTTTTTTCATTTATCATTCTGAGTGCTGTATTTTCCTAGACCTTCATATTGAAACGATAGAGTTGTTAATTCTTTTGTTGGAACTTGTCAAAGTAACATGTAGATGCACTAAAATATTTCTCTGCTCAATCTCTCTCTCTCTCTCTCTCTCTCTCTCTCTCTCTCTCTCTCTCATTTAAATAACAAAACTTGCTCTATGATGTTAAATTACAACTACTTATTTTAACAATGTAAACAATATTAGTTGAGTTTTTGTAACAGTTTTTTTAATTTGTGTTTGCAGGTATTTATACACATATCTACAGCTTATGCCAACTGTGATCGTCCATTTATAGAGGAAATGGTATATAATCCACCCGTGGATCCCCAGAAATTAATAGATGTATTAGAGTAAGTCTTCTTTTAAAAGATATCCATTTGTCTCATTGATATTTTAGGGCAATTAGGCTGTGTAGAAAAAAACTGAAAAAGAATTAAAAGAACAATCTTAACGGTATTAAAAGTAAAAACCATCAATATTTTTTTCTTTTTACAGTTAAACTTCTTGATAAAATTCTAGATATAAATTATAACTGAAAAATTTCTGTGCACAAAATTACATATTTTACAATTGCAAATAGATTGGTTTACATTTCAAATTAAAAAGAATGTCTCTATTCATTCCAAGTTTTTTTTTATATATATATGACTGCAAGCCTAGTTAACAATATTGAAAGAAAATTTAAAGATGCTATTCTAAATTGCCTTTCGATCAATTTGCAGGTGGATGGATGATGACATGATCACCTCAATCACACCCAAGCTGATAGGTAACAAACCAAACACATACACCTATACCAAGCACCTGGCAGAACACCTGCTGGTCAAGGAGGGCTCGGACCTCCCCCTGGCCATCGTCCGACCCTCCATCGTAGGGGCTGCCTGGAAAGAACCTGTGCCTGTATGTATACACCAGTTTCTTGACTTCATTCCGAGTTATAGATCAGTGAGGTCCTTTAAAAAAAAAAATGTATAAGCCATGTAAGGAATACAATAAGATAGCAGTCATTAAAAACGATGTACGGTATTAAATAAAACTGATTTATTTTTTTTATTTTATAGGGCTGGATAGACAATTACAATGGGCCCAGTGGGTTATATGTAGCAGTAAGTATAAATTGTAACAATTGAATAAAATGTTAATGTTTTCTAACAGAATTATAAAAAGTTAAACGTATTGAATAATTTTTATTTTTTAATTTTAGGCAGGGAAAGGGATCCTGAGGTCCATGAAGGGAGACTACCGCGGCGTGGCAGACATAATCCCGGTGGACATTCCAGTTAACATGATCATTGCTGCCGCGTGGTACACTGCGGTCACTAAACCAAGCTCCTGTCTTATCTACCACAGCACCACTGGCTCCGTAAATCCATTCACCTGGGGAGAATTAGGTCAGTTAATTTTACCATTCAACCTGAAGCCAAACACTTGTACCTTTCTTTTGTTTACATATATATATATATTGAATTTAACATCTGAAGATTTTCATTGAAACAAATGCAAAGCCAAAGATATTTGTGCATTATATTTCATTCTTGCACACACCATCTGTTAAATTAAATTGATGTTATGCACATTACATGAACAATCAGCAATTGTGAGAACTTAATTTTAAAAGATCGGTTGTATTTGCTTCCTCAAGAGATATTTCTTATTACTTTTTAGGTTTCTTTTTCTCATTTTTACACAAGTTTTTTTTTGAAAACTGATGGATTTTGTTCAAATTATTTTTCAGAGGGAGTTGTAATGAATTTCTGGAAGAAAGTGCCTCTTGATTCCTGCTTTAGAAGACCAAAGGCTGCCCTTACTAGTTCAGGGTAAGGAGTATTTGAATATGTATACTGGTATAGTTGAAACTCTGGAGCTTGCATTTTTTAAAAGCTTTATTGGAAAATGTATGTCTTCTTTATTTTGTAGGTTTCTTCATGACTTTTACACATTTATTGAGCACATGCTCCCAGCCTATGTAGCAGATCTTGGCTATTGCCTGCTTGGAAAACGCCCAAGGTACTTTTATTTTCTATCTGAAAGATTTTCAGAGCTATTTTTGCAAAATTGATAAGTTGTATAGCTGCCAGTGAGCAATTCTAAACAAAATTTTTCCAGCATTTGAGTGATTGTGGTTGCTTCCCACTTTTTCTTTGATTCCTAGCTGTTTACTTTTCTAAAACACTAATAATATTTATGCAGGATGGTGAAGATCTACAATCGTTTGCACAAAGCCATAGGGACTTTGACCTACTTCACCATGCACTCCTGGGAGTGGTCCTACAGCAATCTGGACATGCTGACCAGTCACATGTCACCTGAGGACAAAAAGGTAACACACAAATATAACAAAATGACATTTTTAAAATAAACTAGAAAATATATATAACCCATACATCTTGATATGTACATGTTGATCTTTAAAACCTGAAGAAAATTAGTGACAAAGTGACTCAAAAATAATATTTAACTTTTTGTTTATGAAAACAGAAATATGAACATTATTTGATTTGGGTATTAAACTTAATTTTTACAACAGTTTTGACAGTTTATTCATTCTTTTGATAATCAGGTGATTGTTAAAATAAATGGTTTTTTTTTCAAATTAAGTTTTATGTCATCTGCCTTCTCACTCTGGTAGTAAATGTGAAACTTTCTTATCTTGCAGTGTTTTTACTTTGATCCCCGAGGTCTGCATTGGCCAACATACATTGAGAATTACTGCCTAGGAACCAAAAAATTTCTTCTGAATGAAGATTTATCAGGGTTACCAGCTGCCAAAGCCCATTTAAGAAAGTATGTTGTCACTCAAATGGCTTTGTTTTTGTGTCAGTTTTCATAATTATACAACAAGTCAACACTCATTCAACAGCTTTGTTTATGACACCAGGTTCTGTTATAAAATATTGATGTTTTCTATTTTTCTAAGGTTGAGGAACATTCGATACTGTTTCAACACCATTGTACTGATAGCAGTGTGGAGAGTGCTCATTGCACGGTCAGAGCTGGCCAGAAATCTGTGGTACCTGATTATTGGACTGATGAACAGATTTGTTAAATTCTTTCGCTTGACAAGTACCATCCACAAGCAGTGAAAGAAATGCTACCAAACTGACAAACTTTGACGGCAAATCCACATAGACAATTTTTCCAGCATTTTTCAAATTTTACATCAACCCTGTCACAATTAAGACTCAAATTTTTGTTGGTATATATGCTTTACATGTTGAGTCTGCTGCTGATGTTTCAAAAATGGAACAAAGGATGCAAAGAGACTAGGAAAAGAATGTAATTATACCCGCGCAAACAAAGTTTATGGGGGTATATTGGATTCACCCTGTCTGTCTGTCCATCTGTCTGTAGACCCAATTTTGTCCCCCCCCCCCCCCCCCCCACCCTGCAATTTTTATTAAGATCAAACAAGATATAATGATTTTATGACAATTTTCATCTTCCTTATCCTATATATTCTACACTGATGTTGAAAAGCAAGGGAGGTAATTTATTAACAAGATCATTTAATAGTACATCTCTAAAATATATTTATATAAATACATCCAGATGGAGGTTTTTTGTCTTTATTTTTTAACTAAACTTTTTTGTTTTATAAGTATTCTATCAACTGACAATGCAAACTTTTTGTTTGTCAATAATTAATTCTTAGAAGTTAATAAGAACATCTTAGACAAGTGTGGCTGAATTCATCTGTCCCAAGGGGGCCATTATCTGAGCCATGGTTTAGATGGAGCATGTGTTAATAAGGGAAAATTGATAATTTGTAAAATGGACAGTGATTTGTGGGTTATTATAATACCATTTCATATACACAAAAAATTTCTATCATTTTAAGGAACTAAATTATACCATTATTAATAAAGAATTTAACTATTCTTAAAAGCTGTTTAAATTTATTAGTCAAGTAAATTCACAAAGTGACCTTATAGGGCATTAATGTAAATGAAATTCAAAATTATTAATATGTTTTTGGTCCCATTTGAAATTAGCCTTGCATGGATATTAGTCCCATTAGGACAGTTCTAATGTTTGTATGATGTAATGTATATGTTATTGCTGATGTTCCATACATGAAACAAAGGATGCAAAGAGACTAGGAAAAGGATGTAATGTTTGCATGATATAATGTATATGTTATTGCTTTAATATTTATTGTAATTTTTTTTTATACATTACAGTTAATGGATTTAAGTTGATTTATTTTACCGAATAAAATCCAGAATTTTTGATAAAATTGAAAATTTGTTTTACAATCATTTTACCATGTGTGAGAACAGTTGCTATTCTTCAATTCTTCAACCGATAAGCTCACCAATACGAAAGGGGGGGGGGGAGCTTATGCCGTACCTGTGGCGCCGCTTCGGCATCCAGACTGGGTTAAAGTTTATGAAGCAGGTCCTTTATCTAAGTTATTATTATCTTCATTAAACTGCATGGACTTTCATTGTTGATATTACTATGTAAGTAAATCACAGAAATAACTTCAGATACTTGATTATCTAGATGCTTCAGCTGGTTTAAAACTTTTGAACAACTCAAATTTAGAGGTGTATGGTCTTTGAGCTGGTCACCAACTGAAGTAATTTTTGTTCATACCTAGTCAGACTTAAGGTGGTGTGGGACACTATGGATATTCACGCGGCTAAAAGTTCTTTATAATCAAAATACATGTACACATGTACTTTCACTAGTTTAGAATTTTCAAATTTTCAATATTTGACTTATAAAATGTTTTAAAAATTTTTTTGGAAATGTAAAAATATAGAAGCCCCGAGTGGGATTCAAACTCATAATATACAGATTAGTAGTATATTTGCTTTAATCCACTGCACTACTGCTAAATGAGAATTTATGGGGAGAAAACAATTATAAAATTATTTTACTTGGTTGTATTTTTTATTTCGATAGGAAGTACGTCACAATATGGAGGTGTCCCATACCACCTTAATTGTTATAACTATGGATGTGTTAATTGAAGTAGCTCAACACAGATACAGAGCTTTATCTTGATTATCTTGATGCAGAAGCAGGAGGAAGTTTTTTTTGAGCGGTTAAATGCAGGTTAAATCATTGGGAAAAAATACTGTATTGATCAACTTTTATGGTTCGTATAGCTTTGCATTTGAAGAATGAGGCTAACTTCAGATCAAAGCGGCCTGAATTCCATTATCAAGGATGCTATTAGTAAGAAAATATTGCCCTACCTCAAGTCAAACCCTCCAGGCTTTATTGGATTTGACCACGCCCCCACCGAAATTATAACCTCATAATCCTCAAAGAATGATTTCTTACTCCTTTTAATAATATTTTATTAGAGAGTGTATATGATTAATTAATTCCTAGCTCTCTGATTGGCTCATATTCATGCAAAAATTTTGAAAAAACAGTATACAATTATTTAATGCTTGAGCAGTCAAAAGACTAGAATATTTTTCCCGAGGTGCATGGAACAGCTCAGAATGATCTATTGCCCGAAGCCAACGGCCGAGGGCAATAGATCATACTGAGCTGTTCCCTGCACCAAGGGAAAAAATTCTGGTCTATTGACTGTTCAAGCATTAAATAATTGTTTTATTACCTAATTCCTTTTTTTAGTTTTCGGGGTTTACAATTTGCATATTGTAGATGGTTTTCGTGCCTATATGCAATATACTCATTTTTTTTTTCATCTTTTACATGCACAAAACCTGTTTTATGCATTACAACATCTCAATTTAATATTAGTTTACACAAAGAAGGGGGAGTTTTCAACCCATTAGATTTTAAATAGTCTTTTACCTTATATAAAGCTTTAAAACTGTTGATTATTTGATACTCCGTTTTGATAACATTGAATTTGGTTTCACCAAGTACTAAAAACAGCGTCTATGTAAAGGAATATATATTCCCTGAGAACTATCGAAAGGATGTTACATTAACATATCCGCGTTCTGAAATACGTTGCCGGTCCAATAGATCTCAGTCTATTGACCGGCGGTCCAATAGATCGCAGTCTATTGACCGGCAGTTAAAAATAGACGCAAATATTTAATTTGTAATCAAACAACAAAATCCCTTTGATTAGGTAATAATTACATCTACCAAGCATTATTCACTTTATTTCTTACGAAAACTTATAGTTAATTCATAGCTCTACAGAAACAGCCAGACTGAAATCTACATGCCCCGTTTATCGATTGGTCGAAATCTACAGTGGCTGTTCAAAACTGAGAAGAAATTGACAGGTCTGAAACTGACACGCCCTGTTTATCGATTGGTCTAAACCTACAGCGACCTACAAAATATCACGGACTGCACGAAATAATCATGATGATGTTAGGCTCAAAGTCTCACAGGAGACGATTTGGCTGTTTCTTTTAGCTAACACACTTATGTACATTAACAGTAATTTAGTGAATTTTACTTACTTTTCATAATCAATTTATTAATAGGTTAAAAGAAAGATGGTAATATTAACAATAAAAATACGGGTTATGAAGGTATCGATCATTGCAGTTAAAACGCGGGTTATGTATTTTTTCTGCAATGTAGCGATCATTTAAATCATTTAAACGATTTACTCCAACTACGAGTTTGCACTTCAGCAAAGAATGTCAACAACACACAATATGCCCCCAGGATAATCTAAGTATTATAACAATCTATTGTTATAAGAAGTGCTAAACACCCCAATCCCCTTCCCTTTGCTATGTCCCAAAAGAATAGAGGAACAGACGTGCACCTTTAAAAGCAAAATGAATGCACTGTCCATCTATGATGAAAATCAAAATATATATTATAACCCATTTGAAAATAATTTTACTCTCTCTCTCTCTCTCTCTCATATTATAACCCATTTGAAAATAATTTCTCTCTCTCTCTCTCTCTCTCTCTCTCTCTCTCTCTCTCTCTCTCTCTCTCTTATATTAAATACATTAGTACAGTAGTTTGGACTGATAGAAAATACAAGATTCAGCTTCCACTGCTCCAGTAAAACATTTATTTAGTATAGCTGGGAAGATTTTCAAACTAACAGGATGCAACCCTTTGAAAATTAGTTCATTAAGTGCAACAGCAATCTTTGTCTTAAAGTGTCCTTAGTATAAAGAAATGCAGTTAAAATATATTAAGAAATATAAATGGGAAAAACCCTCGGTTTATAAATTAATACAGTTAATTAAGCTTTTAATAACCGCAACATTATTCCGGAAATTGTTTTCTGTTATGCATGTAATTCTGTGTCTCTTTTTAATAGCTCAAATTATATCATGCCAAATGTGTCTTTTTACTTATGTAATATGGTGTTCATAATGCCATACGATGACTATATATTGAGCAAATAAAGAATGACTTTTGTATAGTCATTGAATTTGAACCTGATACTGAACTTGAACCTGCAGATGTGTTAAAGAGTGTTTTATATTTAAAACATTTGCATATTAGCTTTTGAAAACAAAGTAATGGTAATGGTAATGCATTATTTTACTCATGTAATGGTAATGTAATGCATTACTTCAAGAAAATCAAGTAATGGTAATGGTAATTTAATGCCCAAATTCATGAAGTAATGGTAATGTAATGCATTACTTTACAATGTAATTAGCCCCAAGCCTGGGCGCTACCTTCATATCCCAAATGAATCACCAAAAAAACATTTTATTGTTTAAATATTCACCTTGCCTCCAGCTCGGTGAATATTGTACTTCTTGGATAGCTTAATTATCGTATTGACCACAAAAACAGCAATAATTGTATAATTATACAATTATTGCTGTTTTTTTTAGGTCAATACGATGATTTCACTAAATCATCGTATTGACCCAAAAAACAGCAATAATTGTAATCATTTTATTTTTTAAAAATATAGCCCCCAAAGGAAATGATAATTTCCCTGAAATGTTTAATAAAATTTGACATGGAAATTGATAACTTGAAGAAATCAAACAAATATTTATAGTTTGAACTATTATTTAGTTATGATTTTAATACAGTATTAATTTGAACACATGACTATAGTACATGTATGTCTATATAGTGACTATAAAAGTAAAATCCAAGTCAAAGTTTGAAATTTCTTGCTTTACTGGTGGCTTCAAAGGCCAGTACATAATGAACACAACAACCGATGTTACAAAATTTTTGAGCAATCAAATCATAACGCAAATAAAATAAAAATATAGTAATGTCATCTTTCCAAAACTTTGCATACAAATAGACATACATTTAATGTCTCATTTAAATGTAAATTTAAAAAAAAACTATTTTATTCAATAAGTTTGTTTGGCATTGTAAAATATAAATATACTTTTAGAATTAATACGTGATGCAGAATTTTCAGACTAGAGGTGACCGAAAATGGCTACCCAAAACCTAAGGAGCGAACCTCTTTAAACATCACAAAATTTAATGGAAAAACACAGTAGAATGTAAACATAATACAATATCATGTCGTATCAATAATATTGCTATCGTGAAAATTTATACCTATAGGGTTGTTTAATTATTCAGAGAACATTTGTAAAATTAGTTTACTTAAAAAATAATTTTTTAACATTGCCAAAGAAAATCAAGAAAAAAAAATCACATTATAATAACAGAGATGGAGATGTACAGTATGTCATGTAGCGTGCCATTAGTGATCGTATAAATTCAAAATGGTCGCCATGGTAACATGACGTTTAAGGGAAACATTTGTCCAATTAATCTGAAACTTGTGTCAAATAATAACAAGTGAAAAGCTGTTAATGTGACAGCAAACCGGGTTTTCTTTTATGTAAACTGTATCCATAATCCATGTCAACCCTTATCCAGTGAAATGGAGTACCCTACATGTATATGCAACATTTTCAAAAGTTCAAAAGCTAGTATTTTTTTCATAAATTATCGGAAATCAAAATCCTAGCAATATGCACACCTCTGATATATGTACAATTGATCTGCAAAAGAACAACTTCCTATCTTGAAAACTGTAGGAGGAGTTATCCGTACAATGAGGGTACCCTTTTGGCAGCCGCCCGCCCGCCCGCCCGCCATTTTCACCATTTTAATAACCGGATTTTTCCGTTGGAAAACCCGGTTAAAAATTCATACATGTTGAAATCCCAGGGGATTGGGTAGAATCTCAATAATAGGTTGAATTTTTGCATATGAAAAAAAAAACAACCGGACAAAATTCATTTAAAACAGCTAGTCTCTTGACACTTTGCCTATTACTCTGAGATTTGTATGCAAACATCAGCAGAAATCATAGTTAAAATACGAGATTCAAATTTCACTTAAAACTATATAGAGAAATTATAAATCGAAACACTATTCACTGGCGGATTTAAGGGGGGGGGGCGTGGAGGGCGCACGCCCCCCCCCCCCCCCCCCCCCTAAAATTTTCAAAGTATGCATGACGTAGATAATTTGATAAATTTTATATAGAAAAGTTAGCTTTATTTATAATTATGCCTGACTCAATATTACACTTCAGTTGATACACTAGCTGTGCTATGCTGACTGTAATTCTGCTGCTCTATAAACATCTATAAACATCTAAACCTAATGCATGTTGACAGGTTCTGATAACAAACCAATTAAACTGTGTTTAAAACAAGCAGTGTTGGTCATTTTATTATGGTGGCTGCATCAAATTCCCCAGGGCCCTGAACTTGGGGCTTCGACCAAGAATCGACTCGAAATCCCAGCAGTTTTGTTTCAAGTGTAGACTGCGCTGTCATTTCCATATTGCGATGCAAGCAGAAATTTCTGAATAACTGTATATTTTTTGAATTTTTTTCTAGGTAAATAGACTATTTTAATATAAGAATATTGAAGATTTGATGCATCAGATATTTCTAACAGTCTGATACCGTAACGTCATTAGAATGTTGTAACTTTGATAACCTGGTTAATTTTGGGAGTTCATAAATGCCTAAAATATTTTGTTTTTAATCCAATACATGTATTAGGTGTAAGTAACAATATGTGTCAAATTGTTTTATACTTTTGTGTAAAGTGTACATAACTGAAAAAATACCACTATTTTGAGCCTGGTTTTACCTTCAAAATACACGAAAACCCAGGAGCTTCAAGGGGATTCGCCCCCTGGGTCCTCACCAGGGCTTTGCCTTGGACCCACGGGGGGCCTCAAGGCGGCCCCCATACCCCCTGACTCAATAATTGTATCCACGCCCCCCCCCCCCCCCTAACTACAAATCCTGTATCCGCCCCTGCTATTCTCATATACCATTTGATCTGTATATAGTCCGATTTAAACTTGTGTGCAATCATCATCAGATAGTGTAGATCAAACTAATTTAAATCATGATCCCCGTAGATTCGATGGAATACGAGGTCAAAATTATACTTTGTACATAAAAATAAATACGGTGTCTGTGGATTAAAATGTCTTGTCACCTTATGGACTCCGGTGTGGGTCTCAGATCTTGCTTTGGTTGTATACATTTTCACTCTCTATAACCAGCGAGACCCCATACATGTCGCTGCCATTGGTATGGTCGTACATGTCCTCAGTATCAGACACCCTTTTAGAAACCTGATCCGCTCGCGCGTATACATTCTGATTTACTGGGTTTTCGGACATGTTGTAAAAGTTATCTTCTTGCACTTTCGTTTTCGACCGCTTTTTTCCAAGAATATCATACTCGTTTTGGCTCTCATAATACATGTCTTCCTCTGTTCCCTTGCCTTTTACGACTGAGTATTTATCAACTGAAGACTCCACCTGAACGTTTTCGTCATGTACTTTAGACAGTGAGTTGGTGACTTCAGATGTCGCCCGGTCCTCTTTATGTCGATTTCGTTTCCATCTGTCAAAAATAAGATTTCACTCGTCACAGATTTTCAAAGACAGGATGATGTGAAATGCGACTTCCAGTATATAATGACAAAATTTCGGATTTTTAAAAAAAATTGTGCATGTACCTAATTTTTTATGTATTAATTTTACCCTTGTATAATCCCCTTTTCAGCCGAGATAAACGATCACATTGATGGTTCGCATCTTATTAATAATGGTATGGACTATGCACCCCTGCGAATGTGTTCGGAATGTTTTCTTTATCGTTGCTAAGTTTACATCAATATCTATACTTACCTGCATCAACTTTTTGCATTTTCCCCGAGCTGCCTACGATCATGCCTGAACTTTTGAGACCACCCCTGTGGTATCATCTAGTGTTTACCCATAATTCACAAGCATACTTCCGTTTCAGTTTTGTTCGGGCATTCGAGAAGAAAAGCCGCGTGTTTTTCTTCGATTAAAATTTCTTAAGCCTGCGGTCTTAAAATGTCTGATTCATTTAAAATTTGCGTAAAATGTAATAGAGAAATGACCGTTTTGGATGACCACGCAGAGTGTTATAGACACAGAGTTTGCAACGAAGCATTTCCATGCGAAGTTTGCAGTAAGTGGTCAGAGGAAAAACGGACGTTGATCAGAAAGATGATCGAGCGAAAGAAATCTGAAGCGGGGAGAAAGTCAGCTACATTGCCAAATCCAGAAGTTCCCTCTGTGGGGAATAGTGGCAATCGTTCTGATAGTCAAGTTTCCTCTGCGGGAAACGTAGCTGCATCAGAAATTCTTTCTCCGACAGAAATGAGTCCAAATGGCGGCGACTTGACGCAGGGTTCAGTCCCACCTCAAGTAGGTAATGTTCCGCCTTTCGTGTTGGGGAATTTCGAAGCCCAATGGCAGCAATATCAAGAGAATTGCATGAAAAGGTTGATTGACGCTAGAATTAAAGAGTTGGTCCAGGAATCGAATAAACAACCGACTATTGCTATTACGTCTGATGTTCGTTCAGACAGGGCGTGTAACAGGTTCGATAGATTTCGACCGTCAGATGATCAACGCTCCAGAGAATCGGATGACGATGATCTGGTAAGCCACAGAGGTGAAACTGATCAAGTCTTAAGCAATTCACTTGATGATGTTATTGATGTTCACGAGGATAATCGTTCAGAGTTTGATAACTCTGTCTTAGGTTCAGTACATACGCATGACACAGACTCTAATGGTTCATGCATGGTAGACTGGAAAATTTTTGTTAAAAAAGTGTCTACAGAACTGAACATCAACTCAGTTGATGCCTCTGAAACTCAGAGCCGAGGACAGCAGTTTTACAACAGGGAGAAAAGGAAACAAAAATTCTTACCGTTTCCGCAACCCTATGTTGCATTCACGCAACAATGAGTTATGGAAGATAGATCAAGGATCTCGACTTCTTCTAAGAGAGTTGACATATGCCTCTCTAATTACGTCCTACGTTGATAACGTCGTATCTGATGAGGACAAAACAGAGGCCCTACAAGCACTCATGCAGGTGTTCAAGTCAATGGCTGATGTTACTTCCCGCATGTTAGTGGGTGCAGTTGCAGCCCGCAGAGCCATTCACATTGAGGATTTGGCTTTTAAAAACAAAGCAACTGAAAACAAACTCCTTGTACAGACAACTCTGAATCCTAAGCTCTTTTGTGGGAAGTATTTTGATATTCTTCACGCAAGTGCAGAAAGTATGCGCGATGCTAAAGAAACGCAGCACCTGAGGGGTTCAAAGCAGAGAGATGGTTCAGCCCTCAGTTCTGCAAGGAAAAGAAAGAGAGATGATTCAGTGGGCACCTCGGAACCGAAAGAACAGCAGTCATTCTTTGCAAAGAAGGGAAAGTTTGCTGCAGAAAAGAATCAAAAGACTACTATAGGAAGAGGACGAAATTTCAATTCAAGAGGTTCCTTCAGAGGTCAAACTCGTGGTTCTGCACAAGATCGTTTGGGGTTTCGTCCCCCAAAGTAATTTTGACGGATCAATTAGAGACTCAACTCGAGTTGCAGAAATCAGCCAAAGTAGGCTGTCGGATCATTTCGAACCACAGGGAGTGGATGAAAATTGCATCCGACGATTGGATTTTAAAAATAGTCCAGGAAGGACTCAAACTTGTGTTCATAAAACACCCTCCAAATACAGTAGTAAGAATAACAAATGTACAAGATGTCGTCCAAAGACAATGTATTTTAGAAGAAATAGAAAGTTTATTAGAAAAGCATGCCATAGAGATTGTTCCCAAGATCCAGGAAGGTCAGGGGTTTTACAGCACCTTTTTTGTTGTTCCAAAACGAGACGGAGGTTACCGTCCGATTCTCAATTTGAAACCGTTAAATATATTTCTCCAAAATCAACATTTCAAGATGGAATCTCTAAGGTCAATAATACAGGCTCTGAATGTAGGAGACTGGGTGGCATCAATAGATCTAAAGGATGCATATCTACATGTTCCAATTTATCCAGAAGACAGGAAGTACCTAAGATTTTGCATAGACAATATCCATTATCAATTCAGGTCAATGCCCTTCGGTCTAGCAACAGCCCCAAGAGTGTTTACGAAATTAATGGGGGCAATAGGTGCACATCTAAGAAGTCAACAGATTTCCATTTATATGTACCTGGACGATTGGCTTCTCAAAAATGCAGATCGAATGACATTAGTTCATCAACTAAGGAGAACTTTGTTTCTGCTGATGGACTTGGGCCTGGTAATAAATCAATCCAAGTCAATTTTGCAGCCAACGCAACAGATAACTTATCTTGGAGCACTATTCAACCTCCAACAGGGTATGGTCTACCCCAGTTTGGACCGTTTTCTCAGTCTGCGTGGGGCAATTTCTACCATGGTTATGGAATTTTTTTTATCCCAGCACGTACATTCCTCAGAGTCCTTGGTTTAATGGCAGCCTGTATAGATTTGGTACCTCTTGCCAGACTCAAGATGCGTCCCATTCAGTTCTGCCTTCTGTCCCAGTGGCGTCCACATGTGGACGAACTGGATCATCTGATTCAAATGGACAGTTTTCTCATCCCACATCTTCTCTGGTGGATAGAGAGAGGGAATGTTCTGGCAGGAACGTCTATTCTGAGCTTCAGAGCAGACCTAACCTTGTGGACGGATGCATCAACGTACGGGTGGGGAGCCCACCTAGAGGATCGCAATGTGTCGGGGAAATGGACGGTAATAGAACAGTCATCACATATAAATCTGTTGGAACTCAGTGCAGTGGAGAATGCACTTCATCACTTCAGGGACAATGTCAAACACAGGCAAGTCTTGCTGAGGACAGACAATTCAACAGTAGTGTCTTACATCAATCGCCAAGGGGGGACAAAGTCCTATGCGTGATGACATGGAGGATTCTGCATTGGTGTCACCTTCTCGGGATACAGCTCAAAGCAGCTCACATTCCAGGGGAAAAGAATGTAATAGCGGATCAGTTGTCCAGAGGGCGACAAATTCCCAAGATGACAGAATGGAGTCTCAACCAAGAAATAGTTCAGCAGATTTTTCGAGTTTTTCCCACTCCAAACATAGATTTATTCGCAACAAGGAAAAACCGGAAACTAGCAGTGTTTTGTTCTCCGTTTCTAGACCCATTGGCTTGGGAATGCGATGCGCTAGCTGTAGATTGGACAGGAATATTTGCATATGCATTTCCGCCTCCCATATTAATTCCGAAAGTACTCAGGAAAGTGGAACAGGAGTCGTGTGTTCTTCTCCTCATCGCTCCGTTTTCACCAAGACAGTCATGGTTTCCAGACCTACTACGTCTATTGGTCGACATTCCAAGGGAACTTCCAATAATAAGAGACATGTTGACTCAAAGAAGAGGGCAGTTCATTCATCCAAGTCCAGAAAGTCTGCATCTGGCGGTTTGGAAAATTTCAAACAACAAAGAACAGAGAATAGATTTTCTGAGAAAGCTAAGTCATTTATCTTCAACTCCCGAAGACAGTCAACAAGAAAAATGTATGATGCTAGAATACGAATCTACAAGGAATGGTGTGCCAAGAACCAAAAGGATTCAGTTGAGGCCACTGTAGCTGATTTAGCAGACTTCTTCATCTATTTGCATGAAGAACGTAATTGTAAGCCAAATACTTTAATGGGTTATAGGTCAGCGATAGCATCTATGCATAAGGGTTGGAGCAATAGTTCTGTCAGTAACAACACTGATCTGTCAAAGTTAATAAAAGGAATATACAATTCTGAACCTAATGTACGACCATTACTTCCAAATTGGGATTTGCCGACTGTTCTTTGGAAGTTGTGTGACTCCCCATCTGAACCGATGAATTCATGCGATATGAAGTACCTTACATGGAAGACAGTGTTCCTTGTGGCTCTGGCAACAGCATCAAGAGTAAGCGAAATTCAAGCTCTTTCAATTGGAGAGTCACATTTACGTCTTGAGCAGAATGGAATACGTTATTACCAAATATACAGTTTTTAGCCAAAACTCAGAGATTAGGAAAGCCATGGAAACCAATATTCATACCAGAGTTTAATAGCTTTGCAACAGACAGTAGAGACTTGCTTTTGTGTCCTTGTAGAGCACTTAAAATGTACCTAAAAAGGACAGAGTCTTCTCGTGGTGATGAAAAGTGTTTATTCTTGACTTACAAATCGGACTCGCAAAAACCAGCATCCAAGAATTCAATTTCAAGATGGATTGTGTCACTAGTAAAGTTTGTGTATAAACATAACAGTGAGACCTTATCTCATGTGCGTGCACATGATACAAGACGATTGGCAACTTCATGGGCCCTTTTCAATGGTGCAACTCTAGAAGAAATTCTACAGACAGCTCATTGGGCAACAGAAAACACCTTTACTTCATTCTATATGAGAGATGTTCCTCAAGGAGAAGCTCGCTTTGCCAAGTCATCAGTTCTTGATACATCGAGATGGGCAAAAGAAAAAGAACAAAAATAGAATATCTTTTTGGGTGAGTGTATTCTTTTTTTTACTATTATATGATAGTGATTGTAATCTCCCGCCCAATATTTCTGCTACAAATTCTGCAAAAAGTTGATGCAGGTAAGTATAGATATTGATGTAAACTGGAGGTTTTTAAAGGTAAAACCCCTGTTTACGAGATATCTATACTTACCTGCATGACCCACCCCTGTTCATTGGGTCCTAGTTGTGTAGGCCCTCACAAAACTGAAACGGAAGTATGCTTGTGCATTATGGGTAAACAGTAGATGATACCACAGGGGTGGTCTCAAAAGTTCAGGCATGATCGTAGGCAGCTCGGGGAAAATGCAAAAAGTTGATGCAGGTAAGTATAGATATCTCGTAAACAGGGGTTTTACCTTTAAAAACCTCCAGTATGTAATAAATCCAGAGGTGCTCGAATGAAAGTTCACGAGACTTCACCGAGATTTGTTCAGTTCCTGTGAAATTTCGAGCGGAAGTATAAGTGTTCGGATAATATTCTCAAAATATGTAAGTACTGGTCAATTTTCATATCAAGTCATACTTTGATGTATGTTAAAACATCAAAATCTTTTAAGATGTATGTCTTATTTCACCATCAAGCGGTTATTCAAATTAAACGATGTTATTCAGAACAGAGTTATCGTTCGTGTTCAACCACGTGTAGAGTGGTTGAAAATATAAACATTGGGTTGCTAAATAAAATCATAGTCATGTTTGTTGCTTGTGGTGTGCAATACCATGTTTTTAAATAAAACAATAGGTGAATGTTTTGCATAAAAACTTAGTATATCGAGCCATTTTCAAGGAACATTCTACATAAAATAGTATAATCTTTTTCAGTATAGATGTTATTACTAGGTCAGGCGCGGATCGAAAATTAATTCCTAGTGGAGAATATCTACTACGCATGTTCATTGTTTCCACAGCAGAAAAACCACTATTTTTTTGTATTGTTACATTTATTTCTAGAACACGTTTTATCCACCAATTAATGAAGATAAAGTTTAAAATCAATATACGTCTAGAATTATATTTGACAACAAGTACCTAGATTCTATAAAATAGACAATAAACACGAGGCACGATTTTTACTGCGAAACTGAAAGGGTCAAATAAAACCACGTGGTCTAAAATTTAAATGACAATAACATTCGCAGGGGTGTATGGGTACACAGTTTACATTCAGTCCCGTAGACTTCGCTCCGCCCAATATTTGAAAGTCTTTAAATACACGAGCGCGATTAGGTACAATTTTCTACTTCAGCTGGCCAATGTAGTTTGTCGAAATCTATGCGTAAAGAAGAAAAATACCTCAATGCGCTCATATTTAACATAATAAAACTTAAGATTAATCGTGTTCGCACGGGGTAAACGACATCAGTTTATAATGGGGAAGGCCAAGTGGACTTTTCAAAAGTTACATGTCTGTACTACGCGTATCACATGACATCCTTATCGATAAACGTGTTCGATGTGACTAGTATATATGCCATTATTCTTAATTTATTCGAATGAATTATTTGTATGTTGTATTTTCGACGGATGTTAGTTTTCCCTAAACTGGTGAGATTTTAGCAATAAACAATGTCACGTGATATGTCACGTACAATGTATTGTGTAAACAAGTCTTGTCCGATCTGGCCCGCCTATTTTCTTCATTTGTATTCATTACAGGGACAAGGTCACACAAAAAAAACCCGAAAAATCACTGTTTGACGGTCTACAAAATTATCGATAATGTGTCAATTATTCAAATATAAAGCAATCAAAGTTATTCACACTAATCAACATATGTCACTTTTTATTACTAGTCTTTCTTTTGTAAAATTATCAACATCATTGTTAATTTTTCTGCCATTAAACGTATAAAAAAGGGCCGTTTTAAAACATTTGTTTAGAGATATCACCCTTTTTAAGAAATGTAATAAACTGCTACCTATATATTAGATTTACATGTACCTTGTGTAAAGAAGCAGCACGATGAAGACGGCTGCGCTGGCCAGCACCCCTCCCACAACGCCCCCGACTATCACAGCGGTATGGTTCTGACCTGTAACACAAAGAAAAGACATTTATACCAAAAACAATAAACAGCACAACTAGATTTCAACGAATCAAAAAATAAAACAAAACCAGAAATGAAATAATAGAAACAGCCCTGAAATAGTCTTTTTTTAAGGACATTCCAGAGCTAGTTACAGCTATAATTACTAGGAAATAGTTGATTTTGAGAATAATAACACAATAATATTCTCAACAAGTCTCCTATCACGGCGGTAGATTTTCCACCACAAGTTTAATGAAGTCTCTATACAATTTAAAAAAAAAACTCACTTTCTATCACAGTTGTTGAAGGATCAGACCCTACCATTGAATACCGCCCCTGTACATGCATAAAAGAATACGTGAAAAATTCTGATTACATGTAACAAATACTATGTTTAAAAGGGTACTAAATATGAAAAAAACTATATGTCTTACTGCCTTCCCGTTTGGATCTTCGTTTGTGCTGTCTGACGGGATGGTTTTACCATTCCTTCCCATTCCATTGGGCAACTGAAATAGTTACTTTCATTTAACCTTAGATATTGGAATCAAAATAAACGCAATACACATTAAAACTGAATTATGGATAGATTACCATTTAATTTAAACTACATATTCACAATATCAATGTACAGTCAAACATAACACACATTCAGAGCTGAAAAAAAACCAGTGAGGTTTTTCTTCTAATATTTGGTTAATGAAAAATGGAAATTGTGTAAAATTATTTTTTTTTCGACAACAATCAGATGCTAAAATGCATGTCTAATTGAAAACATACTCTTAAATTTTTCGACTCCCAGACTTAAAAAATGTTTCAATATGATTGAAACGGCGTTGCTTGAGTTGGTCAACATTGATATTTGCCGGTAGTTGAGAACGATGCAACCACAACCTTGCAGAAGATTCTCGATTTTTTTGTAGAATGAACCCTTTGAAACCATCTTCGCTGGCCAAGTATAAGGGTTTCCAGTCCACTCCGCTCCAAATTTATGGAGAACGGAGTGGACCGAAAACCCTTGACTAGCGAAGATGTTTGAAACCAGTATAAACATTATAGCTGACTGATTTTCAGGGTAAATTTTCATGCAGCCGTCCTGTAAGCTACCTTAAGTAATATTTTGTTAAGATATCGTGAATATTCAAGCAATTTAATAAAAGTTTCTTAAATATGTATTTAATTAAGATTTTTTTAAAAATAAATGTTGCTGTTCTAAAATTGCCAAATTTGCGTAGTTTGTTTTATGTAGCTTTTATGGGAAGGCTGTAGAAGTTATGTACGACTCACCACACAGACGCTGTATCTAGCAGTCGAGCAGTTCAAATCTGTTTGTCGCAAATCCGAACTGGTGTTAAAATACTCGCATTTCTCTAATGTATCAGGCCTAATGGAATATCCTATGGAAGAAACAAATCAATTTTTTTCCAGGACGATTTTGAGTAAACGTCCCAAGAAACAAATGTAGTCATGCTCTATAGAATTACCTTTTTCGGGAGTGGGGTGTATTTTTACCTTGATCCATTGTTTGAAATGACTGTCTCCTGATCCCAAGCCAAAAAACATAATCATTTGGAAATCGTTCAATAATTTCCCCGCATTTACTCATAACATCTTTTAAATTTGCTCTTCCATCCAAATAGCCATTTCCTTTGTCGCACTGATCATAAGAAATGTTCCAGTTAGAGGCACCCATGTCTGTAGTAATAACACACAATATGAAATCATAAATTACACAAACTAATAAACCTCGCAGTGCACGATTGTATTTAATTTATCAATTTGTACTTACTAACGTTTTGAGAACAGAAAGGCTTTAATGTCTTTGAACAACTTTCGTTCATATACCGTTTGTTGGAACTACATTCTACCTTGATGCAACGATAGCTGGACACTCCTGTATTAAATAAAAAGAAAGAAAGAGAGTAATGATCATCCAAAAGAAGATGTGTTTCGGTTGTCATAAACAATTAAGTACAAAGCGACCATATATACGATATCATAAATCAATTAGATATCTGTCAAAATATATGAAGTTTGGTTTTCCTCCAATACCCCTTATACTCTTAACTTCATTTTCACTGGGTGTCTTTTTTTACCTTATTCTCAATTCAATTTTTACATGGTCACAGAGAAGTGTGGGGGGGGGGGCTCCATCTTAATTCAATTTTTTGTATGTAAATATAAGAAAAAATCTTTGCTGCGCAAAAGGGGAGGGGGGGGGGCAGCACCCCCCAATGCTACGTGCCTGGCCTATACTTTAACCAATAATATAGGCTATATCAGTCAACATGTTTTAGAGGTGCTTTAAAAACAGAAGAAATACTAGTTATTTTCAAAATCAAAGGAAATCCAACTATTACTTCCATCAAGAATTTTATTGACAAATTGTACTTAGTTTTAGTACTGTTTTATCTCCACTATCACTGAAAGTATAACTCGAACAGTACCAAATATCATTTCTCAATCTTTTCATTCATCAATTGACCAACGCGCTGCTTTCGCGGACTTGTTTGTGACAAACACTTATGTACATTGTAGCATAGTGTATAACATACGATTGTTTAATCTTTTAATCTAATTATTTAACTTGTTATACCACGGGAAGTTCGTAATTTAGGTTGGGATCTCCGAGATATGCATAAGATGATTTCCCCAATATAACGTAAGATCGTCAATAAATATTCTCATTGAATCCGGAAACTGATGAGGGTACGTGTATAGAAGCCATTTAACGATGGAAAACAATGTTTCTGACACGGACATTGAACATCTGGAAATATTATGGCATCAGGAATTTACCAGACATCTTTTCCCGAGTCTGGTGCATTTTTTTTGTGCCTTGTTGCTGGAGTGAGCGGAAACATTTTTGTGTTTGTTGTTTATCAGGTTAAACTTAAAACGACCGAAAACAGGTTATTCATACCCTATCTAGCAGGCGTAGACTTTTCAGCGTGTGTGGTAACAACAGTTTTCTTCATTTTGGACGTTACGCATTACGTTAACTTTCCATCGCAAGTACTGTGCAAAGTGTTTTACTTTTTCACTTATTTTGTCGTTGCGGCGTCATTGCTGTTACAGTTGGCCATTGCTCTAAGCAGATACATTAAGATATGCCATTCGAAGAGGAACTTTAATTTTCAACGCTTTGAAAAGATGGCGATTATTGGCATTTTTCTCGGGTCCGCAATATTTGCAACACCCTCTGTGTTTTTTGCTGATGTTAAAGAATTTGACGTCACGTTTAATCAATATAACGTCACAGGGCGTATATGCAAATCACTGGCCGGAAACCATCCAATTCGTGAAATTGTGCGCATGATCGTTATTTCAACTATCGTAACAGGCATAATTATTTCTTGTTGTGTCATGTATGCCAAAGTTGGAATTGTCATTTATAAAACGTTTCCAGGAAAACAGCAGCGGGTTGAAAATAACAAAAGACAGTGCATTGATCTTGATTTTGGTTCCATTGAGTCTCATAATTTCCATTTGAATGGAAAATCACGAAAAATTTCAGCAAGCAATCTCAGTATTCATACTAGTGATACGGTGGTGACAAATGCTGAGCGGAAGTTACGTCACCATCATAAGAGACGGATGAACTTTAGTGTTATGTTCATCTTGATGTTTATTGTTTACATCGTGGCGTGGATTCCTTACATCACTATTATGATTTTCTCGGTCTTCCATGACAATCTTTGGACTAGGAAATCATTTCATGGAGTTGACATAAATATTTACATGATAGCAAGAAATGCCTTCATTACGACATATTGTGCAAATCCAATTATCTACACTTTCTTTGATTCAAAATTCAGGTTAGTCGTGCAAAAATCAATGTGCAAGTCCCGCTGTTAATAAAAAATACGAGGCAAGAAAAAACACCTGTTTATGAAGTTGTAATTTTAACATACTGGTGTATCGCCGCGTATACCGTCTGAATGGGGTCCATTGACTTTTGTATAGGCTAGCGATCTTCATGACCGGACTATACAGGATCTGATTTTACATGTAATCATAACCATTAAGATAGGTGATGAAAGAGAACTCGTGGGAAGCTAGGTTATGTACATTATATCAAGTTACATGTATCTATAAGTAATCCAAGATACAATGTATAATAAACTCTGTTATTAATTCATTTATATAGAGATCTTCAGCTTAGATGTGTGTCTGTCTGTATTCTTAGTACTTTTCATCATGTATGAGAAAGGGAAGGGGGGTGTCGATTCAAGCCTCTTTACAGAATACTTTGAAAGTTGGTGAGTCCAAATCATGTAAGATATACGTATATGGTGTGTAATAAAGAAAAGAAAAAAACAATTTTCCAAAATATAACTAAAAAGATCTAAATATTGAATAAAAAATATAGAAAACATCAATCTCATCAAATGAAGTAATCTAAACAATGAAATGCTTTCTTTGGTGATTCATCGCTGCCTTCATACCACGCATGAATAATCAAAGAAAGCATTTTTTTGTTTGTTTATATTTACATCTCTCTTTTAACAAATTAATAAATTGATGGATAAAAGTAAGTTAAATTAACTAAATTACTGTTAATGTACATCAGTGCGTTAGTTATAAAAAAACCCCAGCCAAATCGTCTACTATGGGAGTTTGAGTCTGACATCATCATGATTATTTCGTGCACTCCGTGATTTTTCTCAGGTCGCTGTAGATTTCGACCAATCGATAATATAAACGGGGCGTGTAGATTTCAGCCTGGCTGTTTCTATAGAGCTATGAATTAAGGTTTACCGCGTACGTTTACTGAGGGGCGAAAAAATTCCACTCATGGGAACAAAAACTACTTATTGTGCATTATAACCCTACTATTGTGGCGCTAATTTTCACTTTCAAATATCAAAGACCTACTTTTTTTGCTTATGACCTCTGAATGATTATCGCAAAATTTGTCCAAATTGTCCATCCTTTCCTTATTTTGTAATTGTTAGAAATAATAAAACAATTTGTTGGATAAAAAATGCTAATATACGAATAGCTTCACTAATTTCATACTTTAAATTTAGTCCGAATTCCCCTATCTTCAAACTTAAAATGCTACCTAAAAAGGACAGAGTCTTCTCGTGGTTGATGAAAAGTGTTTATTCTTGACTTACAAATCGGACTCGCAAAAAACCAGCATCCAAGAATTCAATTTCAAAGATGGATTGTGTCACTAGTAAAGTTTGTGTATAAACATAACAGTGAGACCTTATCTCATGTGCGTGCACATGATACAAGACGATTGGCAACTTCATGGGCCTTTCAATGGTGCAACTCTAGAAGAAATTCTACAGACAGCTCATTGGGCAACAGAAAACACCTTTACTTCATTCTATATGAGAGTATGTCCTCAAGGAGAAGCTCGCTTTGCCAAGTCATCAGTTCTGATACATCGAGATGGGCAAAAGAAAAAGAAACAAAAAAGAATATTTTTTTGGGTGAGGTATTCTTTTTTTACATTATATGATAGTGATTGTAATCTCCCGCCCAATATTTCTCCTACAAATTCTGCAAAAAGTGATGCAGGTAAGTATAGATATTGATGTAAACTGGAGGTTTTTAAAGGTAAAACCCCGTTTACGAGATATCTATACTTACCTGCATGACCCACCCCTGTTCATTGGGTCTAGTGTGTAGGCCTCCACCAAAACTGAAAAACGGAAGTATGCTTGTGCATTATGGGTAAAACAGTAGATGATACCACAGGGGTGGTCTCAAAAAGTTCAGGCATGATCGTAGGCAGCTCGGGGGAAAATGCAAAAAGTTGATGCAGGGTAAGTATAGATATCTCGTAAACAGGGGTTTTACCTTTAAAAACCTCCAGTATGTTAATAAATCCAGAGGTGCTCGAATGAAAGTTCACGAGACTTCACGAGATTTGTTCAGTTCCTGTGAAATTTCGAGCGGAAGTATAAAGTGTTCGGATAATATTCTCAAAATATGTAAGTATGGTCAATTTTCATATCAAGTCATACTTTGATGTATGTTAAAACATCAAAATCTTTAAGATGTATGTCTTATTTCACCATCAAGCGGTTATTCAAATTAAACGATGTTATTCAGAACAGAGTTATCGTTCGTGTTCAACCACGTGATAGAGTGGTTGAAAATATAAACATTGGGTTGCTAAAATAAAATCATAGTCATGTTTGTTGCTTGTGGTGTGCAATACCATGTTTTTAAATAAAACAATAGGTGAATGTTTGCATAAAAACTTAGTATATCGAGGCCATTTTCAAGGAACATTCTACATAAAATAGTATAATCTTTTTCAGTATAGATGATTACTAAGGTCAGGCGCGGATCGAAAATAATTCCTAGTGGAGAATATCTACTACGCATGTTCATTGTTCCACAGCAGAAAAAAAACTATTTTTGTATTGTTACATTTATTTCTTAGAACAGTTTTATCCACAATTAATGAAGATAAAGTTAAAATCAATATACGTCTAGAATTTATATTTGACAATAAGTACCTAGATTCTATAAAATAGACAAATAACACGAGGCACGATTTTTATGCGAAACTGAAAGGGTCAAATAACCACGTGGTCTAAAATTTAAATGACAATAACATTCGCAGGGGTGTATGGGTACACAGTTTACATTCAGTCCGTAGACTTCGCTCGCCCAATATTTGAAAGTCTTTAAAATACACGAGCGCGATTAGGTACAATTTTCTACTTCAGCTGGCCAATGTAGTTTGTCGAAATCTTATGTGTAAAAGAAGAAAATACCTCAATGCGCTCATATTTAACATAATAAAACTTAAGATATCGTGTTCGCACCGGGTTAAACGACATCAGTTTATATGGGAAGGCCAAGTGGACTTTTCAAAAAGTTACATGTCTGTACTACGCGTATCACATGACATCCTTATCGATAAACGTGTTCGGATGACTAGTATATATGCCATTATTCTTAATTTATTCGAATGAATATTTGTATGTTGTATTTCGCGACGGAGTTAGTTTTCCCTAAACTGGTGAGATTTTTAGCAATAAACAATGTCACGTGATATGTCACGTACATGTATTGTGTAAACAAGTCTTGTCCGATCTGGCCCGCCTATTTTCTTCATTTGTATCATTACAGGGACAAGGTCACACAAAAAAACCGGAAATCACTGTTTGACGGTCTACAAAATTATCGATAATGTGTCAATTATTCAAAATAAAGCAATCAAAGTTATTCACACTAATCAACTATGTCACTTTTTATTACTAGTCTTTCTTTTGTAAAATTATCAACATCATTGTTAATTTTTTGCCATTAAACGTATAAAAAGGGCCGTTTTAAAACATTTGTTTAGAGATATCACCCTTTTAAAGAAATGTAATAAACTGCTACCTATATATTAGATTTACATGACCTTGTGTAAAGAAGCAGCCACGATGAAGACGGCTGCGCTGGCCAGCACCCTCCCACAACGCCACCCGACTATCACAGCGGTATGGTTCTGACCTGTAACACAAAGAAAAGACATTTATACCAAAAACAATAAACAGCACAACTAGATTTCAACGAATCAAAAAAAAAAAACAAAACCAGAAATGAAATAATAGAAACAGCCCTGAAAATAGTCTTTTTTTAAGGACATTTCCAGAGCTAGTTACAGCTATAATACTAGGAAATAGTTGATTTTGAGAATAAAAACACATTAATATCTCAACAAGTCTCCTATCACGGCGGTAGATTTTCACCACAAGTTTTAATGAAGTCTCTATACAATTTTAAAAAAAAAATCACTTTCTATCACAGTTGTTGAAGGATCAGACCCTACCATTGAATACCGCCCGTTACATGCATAAAAGAATACGTGAAAAATTCTGCATTACATGTAACAAAATACTATGTTAAAAGGGTACTAAATATGAAAAAAACTTATTTCTTACTGCCTTACCGTTTGGATCTTCGTTTGTGCTGTCTGACGGGATGGTTTTACCATTCCTTCCCATTCCATGGGCAACTGAAATAGTTACTTTCATTTAACCTTAGATATTGGAATCAAAATAAACGCAATACACATTAAAACTGAATTAGGATAGATTACCATTTAATTTAAACTACATATTCACAAATATCAATGTACAGTCAAACATAAACACATTCAGAGCTGAAAAAAAAACCAGTGAGGTTTTTCTTCTAATATTTGGTTAAGAAAATGGAAATGTGTAAAATTATTTTTTTTTTCGACAACAATCAGATGCTAAAATGCATGTCTAATTGAAAAACATCTCTTAAATTTTTCGACCCAGACTTAAAAAATGTTTCAATATGATTGAAACGGCGTTGCTGAGTTGGTCAACATGATATTTGCCGGTAGTGAGAACGATGCCAACCACAACCTTGCAGAAGATTCTCGATTTTTTGTAAGAATGAACCCTTTGAAACCATCTTCGCTGGCCAAGTATAAGGGTTTCCAGTCCACTCCGCTCCAAATTTATGGAGAACGGAGTGGACCGAAAACCCTTGATAGCGAAGATGTTTGAAACCAGTATAAACATTATAGCTGACTGATTTTCAGGGTAAATTTTCATGCAGCCGTCCTGTAAGCTACCTTAAGTAATATTTGTTAAGATATCGTGAATATTCAAGCAATTTAATAAAAGTTTCTTAAATATGTATTTAATTAAGATTTTTTTAAAATAAATGTTGCTGTTCTAAAATTGCCAAATTTGCGTAGTTTGTTTATGTAGCTTTTATGGGAAGGCTGTAGAAGTTATGTACGACTCACCACACAGACGCTGTATCTAGCAGTCGAGCAGTTCCATCTGTTTGTCTCGCAAATCCGAATGGTGTTAAAATACTCGCATTTCTCTAATGTGTAGGCCTAATGGAAATCCTATGGAAGAAACAAATCAATTTTTTTCAGGACGATTTTGAGTAAACGTCCCAAGAAACAAATGTAGTCATGCTCTATAGAATTACCTTTTTTCGGGAGTGGGGTGTATTTTTACCTTGATCCATTTGAAATGACTGTCTCCTGATCCCAAGCCAAAAAAACATAATCATTTGGAAATCGTTCAATAATTTCCCCGCATTTACTCAAACATCTTTTAAATTTGCTCTTCCATCCAAATAGCCTTCCTTTGTCGCACTGATCATAAGAAATGTTCCAGTTAGAGGCACCCATGTTGTAGTAATAACACACAATATGAAATCATAAATTACACAAAACTAATAAACCTCGCAGTGCACGATTGTATTTAATTTATCAATTTGTACTTACTAACGTTTGAGAACAGAAAGGCTTTAATGTCTTTGAACAACTTTCGTTCATATACCGTTTGTTGGAAACTACATTCTACCTTGATGCAACGATAGTGGACACTCCTGTATTAAATAAAAAGAAAGGAAAGAAGAGTAATGATCATCCAAAAGAAGATGTGTTTCGGTTGTCATAAACAATTAAGTACAAAGCGACCATATATACGATATCATAAATCAATTAGATATCTGTCAAAAAATATGAAGTTTGGTTTTCCTCCAATACCCCTTATACTCTTAACTTCATTTTCACATGGGTGTCTTTTTTTACCTTATTCTCATTCAATTTTTACATGGTCACAGAGAAGTGTGGGGGGGGGGGGGACTCCATCTTAATTCAATTTTTGTATGTAAAATATAAGAAAAAATCTTTGCTGCGCAAAAGGGGGAGGGGGGGGGAGGGCAGCACCACCCCAAGCTACGTGCCTGGCCTATACTTTAACCAATAATATAGGCTATATCAGTCAACATGTTTTAGAGGTGCTTTTTTAAAACAGAAGAAATACTAGTTATTTTCAAAATCAAAGGAAATCCAACTATTACTTCATCAAGAATTTATGACAAATTGTACTTAGTTTTAGTACTGTTATCTCCACTTATCACTGAAATATAACTCGAACAGTACCAAATATCATTTCTCAATCTTTTCATTCATCAATTGACCAACGCGCTGCTTCGCGGACTTGTTTGTGACAAACACTTATGTACATTGTAGATAGATGTATAAAAACCATACAAAATTGCATCCGACGATTGGATTTAAAAATAGTCCAGGAAGGACTCAAACTTGTGTTCATAAAACACCCTCCAAATACAGTAGTAAGAATAACAAATGTACAAGATGTCGTCCAAAGACAATGTATTTTAGAAGAAATAGAAAGTTTATTAGAAAAGCATGCCATAGAGATTGTTCCCAAGATCCAGGAAGGTCAGGGGTTTTACAGCACCTTTTTTGTTGTTCCAAAACGAGACGGAGGTTACCGTCCGATTCTCATTTGAAACCGTTAAATATATTTCTCCAAAATCAACATTTCAAGATGGAATCTCTAAGGTCAATAATACAGGCTCTGAATGTAGGAGACTGGGTGGCATCAATAGATCTAAAGGATGCATATCTACATGTTCCAATTTATCCAGAAGACAGGAAGTACCTAGATTTTGCATAGACAATATCCATTATCAATTCAGGTCAATGCCTTCGGTCTAGCAACAGCCCCAAGAGTGTTTACGAAATTAATGGGGGCAATAGGTGCACATCTAAGAAGTCAACAGATTTCCATTTATATGTACCTGACGATTGGCTTCTCAAAAATGCAGATCGAATGACATTAGTTCATCAACTAAGGAGAACTTTGTTCTGCTGATGGACTTGGGCCTGGGTAATAAATCAATCCAAGTCAATTTTGCAGCCAACGCAACAGATAACTTATCTTGGAGCACTATTCAACCTCCAACAGGGTATGGTCTACCCCAGTTTGGACCGTTTTCTCAGTCTGCGTGGGGCAATTTCTACCATGGTTATGGAATTTTTTTTATCCCAGCACGTACATTCCTCAGAGTCCTTGGTTAATGGCAGCCTGTATAGATTTTGGTACCTCTTGCCAGACTCAAGATGCGTCCCATTCAGTTCTGCCTTCTGTCCCAGTGGCGTCCACATGTGGACGAACTGGATCATCTGATTCAAATGGACAGTTTTCTCATCCCACATCTTCTCTGGTGGATAGAGAGAGGGAATGTTCTGGCAGGAACGTCTATTCTGAGCTTCAGAGCAGACCTAACCTTGTGGACGGATGCATCAACGTACGGGTGGGGAGCCCACCTAGAGGATCGCAATGTGTCGGGGAAATGGACGGTAATAGAACAGTCATCACATATAAATCTGTTGGAACTCAGTGCAGTGGAGAATGCACTTCATCACTTCAGGGACAATGTCAAACACAGGCAAGTCTTGCTGAGGACAGACAATTCAACAGTAGTGTCTTACATCAATCGCCAAGGGGGACAAAGTCCTATGCGTGATGACATGGAGGATTCTGCATTGGTGTCACCTTCTCGGGATACAGCTCAAAGCAGCTCACATTCCAGGGGAAAAGAATGTAATAGCGGATCAGTTGTCCAGAGGGCGACAAATTCCCAAGATGACAGAATGGAGTCTCAACCAAGAAATAGTTCAGCAGATTTTTCGAGTTTTCCCACTCCAAACATAGATTTATTCGCAACAAGGAAAAACCGGAAACTAGCAGTGTTTTGTTCTCCGTTTCTAGACCCATTGGCTTGGGAATGCGATGCGCTAGCTGTAGATTGGACAGGAATATTTGCATATGCATTTTCCGCCTCCCATATTAATTCCGAAAGTACTCAGGAAAGTGGAACAGGAGTCGTGTGTTCTTCTCCTCATCGCTCCGTTTTCACCAAGACAGTCATGGTTTCCAGACCTACTACGTCTATTGGTCGACATTCCAAGGGAACTTCCAATAATAAGAGACATGTTGACTCAAAGAAGAGGGCAGTTCATTCATCCAAGTCCAGAAAGTCTGCATCTGGCGGTTTGGAAAATTTCAAACAACAAAGAACAGAGAATAGATTTTCTGAGAAAGCTAAGTCATTTATCTTCAACTCCCGAAGACAGTCAACAAGAAAAATGTATGATGCTAGAATACGAATCTACAAGGAATGGTGTGCCAAGAACCAAAAGGATTCAGTTGAGGCCACTGTAGCTGATTTAGCAGACTTCTTCATCTATTTGCATGAAGAACGTAATTGTAAGCCAAATACTTTAATGGGTTATAGGTCAGCGATAGCATCTATGCATAAGGGTTGGAGCAATAGTTCTGTCAGTAACAACACTGATCTGTCAAAGTTAATAAAAGGAATATACAATTCTGAACCTAATGTACGACCATTACTTCCAAATTGGGATTTGCCGACTGTTCTTTGGAAGTTGTGTGACTCCCCATCTGAACCGATGAATTTCATGCGATATGAAGTACCTTACATGGAAGACAGTGTTCCTTGTGGCTCTGGCAACAGCATCAAGAGTAAGCGAAATTCAAGCTCTTTCAATTGGAGAGTCACATTTACGTCTTGAGCAGAATGGAATACGTTTATTACCAAATATACAGTTTTTTAGCCAAAACTCAGAGATTAGGAAAGCCATGGAAACCAATATTCATACCAGAGTTTAATAGCTTTGCAACAGACAGTAGAGACTTGCTTTTGTGTCCTTGTAGAGCACTTAAAATGTACCTAAAAAGGACAGAGTCTTCTCGTGGTGATGAAAAGTGTTTATTCTTGACTTACAAATCGGACTCACAAAAACCAGCATCCAAGAATTCAATTTCAAGATGGATTGTGTCACTAGTAAAGTTTGTGTATAAAACATAACAGTGAGACCTTATCTCATGTGCGTGCACATGATACAAGACGATTGGCAACTTCATGGGCCCTTTTCAATGGTGCAACTCTAGAAGAAATTCTACAGACAGCTCATTGGGCAACAGAAAACACCTTTACTTCATTCTATATGAGAGATGTTCCTCAAGGAGAAGCTCGCTTTGCCAAGTCATCAGTTCTTGATACATCGAGATGGGCAAAGAAAAAGAACAAAAATAGAATATCTTTTTGGGTGAGTGTATTCTTTTTTTACTATTATATGATAGTGATTGTAATCTCCTGCCCAATATTTCTGCTACAAATTCTGCAAAAAGTTGATGCAGGTAAGTATAGATATTGATGTAAACTGGAGGTTTTTAAAGGTAAAACCCCTGTTTACGAGATATCTATACTTACCTGCATGACCCACCCCTGTTCATTGGGTCCTAGTTGTGTAGGCCCTCACAAAACTGAAACGGAAGTATGCTTGTGCATTATGGGTAAACAGTAGATGATACCACAGGGGTGGTCTCAAAAGTTCAGGCATGATCGTAGGCAGCTCGGGGAAAATGCAAAAAGTTGATGCAGGTAAGTATAGATATCTCGTAAACAGGGGTTTTACCTTTAAAAACCTCCAGTATGTAATAAATCCAGAGGTGCTCGAATGAAAGTTCACGAGACTTCACCGAGATTTGTTCAGTTCCTGTGAAATTTCGAGCGGAAGTATAAGTGTTCGGATAATATTCTCAAAATATGTAAGTACTGGTCAATTTTCATATCAAGTCATACTTTGATGTATGTTAAAACATCAAAATCTTTTAAGATGTATGTCTTATTTCACCATCAAGCGGTTATTCAAATTAAACGATGTTATTCAGAACAGAGTTATCGTTCGTGTTCAACCACGTGTAGAGTGGTTGAAAATATAAACATTGGGTTGCTAAATAAAATCATAGTCATGTTTGTTGCTTGTGGTGTGCAATACCATGTTTTTAAATAAAACAATAGGTGAATGTTTTGCATAAAAACTTAGTATATCGAGCCATTTTCAAGGAACATTCTACATAAAATAGTATAATCTTTTTCAGTATAGATGTTATTACTAGGTCAGGCGCGGATCGAAAATTAATTCCTAGTGGAGAATATCTACTACGCATGTTCATTGTTTCCACAGCAGAAAAAAACTATTTTTTGTATTGTTACATTTATTTCTAGAACACGTTTTATCCACCAATTAATGAAGATAAAGTTTAAAATCAATATACGTCTAGAATTTATATTTGACAACAAGTACCTAGATTCTATAAAATAGACAATAAACACGAGGCACGATTTTTACTGCGAAACTGAAAGGGTCAAATAAAACCACGTGGTCTAAAATTTAAATGACAATAACATTCGCAGGGGTGTATGGGTACACAGTTTACATTCAGTCCCGTAGACTTCGCTCCGCCCAATATTTGAAAGTCTTTAAAATACACGAGCGCGATTAGGTACAATTTTCTACTTCAGCTGGCCAATGTAGTTTGTCGAAATCTTATGCGTAAAAGAAGAAAATACCTCAATGCGCTCATATTTAACATAATAAAACTTAAGATTAATCGTGTTCGCACCGGGTAAACGACATCAGTTTATAATGGGGAAGGCCAAGTGGACTTTTCAAAAAGTTACATGTCTGTACTACGCGTATCACATGACATCCTTATCGATAAACGTGTTCGATGTGACTAGTATATATGCCATTATTCTTAATTTATTCGAATGAATTATTTGTATGTTGTATTTTCGACGGATGTTAGTTTTCCCTAAACTGGTGAGATTTTAGCAATAAACAATGTCACGTGATATGTCACGTACATGTATTGTGTAAACAAGTCTTGTCCGATCTGGCCCGCCTATTTTCTTCATTTGTATTCATTACAGGGACAAGGTCACACAAAAAAACCCGAAAATCACTGTTTGACGGTCTACAAAATTATCGATAATGTGTCAATTATTCAAATATAAAGCAATCAAAGTTATTCACACTAATCAACATATGTCACTTTTTATTACTAGTCTTTCTTTTGTAAAATTATCAACATCATTGTTAATTTTTCTGCCATTAAACGTATAAAAAGGGCCGTTTAAAACATTTGTTTAGAGATATCACCCTTTTTAAGAAATGTAATAAACTGCTACCTATATATTAGATTTACATGTACCTTGTGTAAAGAAGCAGCACGATGAAGACGGCTGCGCTGGCCAGCACCCCTCCCACAACGCCCCCGACTATCACAGCGGTATGGTTCTGACCTGTAACACAAAGAAAAGACATTTATACCAAAAACAATAAACAGCACAACTAGATTTCAACGAATCAAAAAATAAAACAAAACCAGAAATGAAATAATAGAACAGCCCTGAAATAGTCTTTTTTTAAGGACATTTCCAGAGCTAGTTACAGCTATAATTACTAGGAAATAGTTGATTTTGAGAATAATAAACACATTAATATCTCAACAAGTCTCCTATCACGGCGGTAGATTTTCCACCACAAGTTTTAATGAAGTCTCTATACAATTTTAAAAAAAAATCACTTTCTATCACAGTTGTTGAAGGATCAGACCCTACCATTGAATACCGCCCGTTACATGCATAAAAGAATACGTGAAAAATTCTGATTACATGTAACAAATACTATGTTAAAAGGGTACTAAATATGAAAAAACTATATTCTTACTGCCTTACCGTTTGGATCTTCGTTTGTGCTGTCTGACGGGATGGTTTTACCATTCCTTCCCATTCCATTGGGCAACTGAAATAGTTACTTTCATTTAACCTTAGATATTGGAATCAAAATAAACGCAATACACATTAAAACTGAATTATGGATAGATTACCATTTAATTTAAACTACATATTCACAATATCAATGTACAGTCAAACATAACACACATTCAGAGCTGAAAAAAAACCAGTGAGGTTTTTCTTCTAATATTTGGTTAATGAAAAATGGAAATTGTGTAAAATTATTTTTTTTTCGACAACAATCAGATGCTAAAATGCATGTCTAATTGAAAACATACTCTTAAATTTTTTCGACTCCCAGACTTAAAAAATGTTTCAATATGATTGAAACGGCGTTGCTTGAGTTGGTCAACATTGATATTTGCCGGTAGTTGAGAACGATGCAACCACAACCTTGCAGAAGATTCTCGATTTTTTTGTAGAATGAACCCTTTGAAACCATCTTCGCTGGCCAAGTATAAGGGTTTCCAGTCCACTCCGCTCCAAATTTATGGAGAACGGAGTGGACCGAAAACCCTTGACTAGCGAAGATGTTTGAAACCAGTATAAACATTATAGCTGACTGATTTTCAGGGTAAATTTTCATGCAGCCGTCCTGTAAGCTACCTTAAGTAATATTTTGTTAAGATATCGTGAATATTCAAGCAATTTAATAAAAGTTTCTTAAATATGTATTTAATTAAGATTTTTTTAAAAATAAATGTTGCTGTTCTAAAATTGCCAAATTTGCGTAGTTTGTTTTATGTAGCTTTTCTGGGAAGGCTGTAGAAGTTATGTACGACTCACCACACAGACGCTGTATCTAGCAGTCGAGCAGTTCAAATCTGTTTGTCGCAAATCCGAACTGGTGTTAAAATACTCGCATTTCTCTAATGTGTCAGGCCTAATGGAATATCCTATGGAAGAAACAAATCATTTTTTTTCCAGGACGATTTGAGTAAACGTCCCAAGAAACAAATGTAGTCATGCTCTATAGAATTACCTTTTTCGGGAGTGGGGTGTATTTTTACCTTGATCCATTGTTTGAAATGACTGTCTCCTGATCCCAAGCCAAAAAACATAATCATTTGGAAATCGTTCAATAATTTCCCCGCATTTACTCATAACATCTTTTAAATTTGCTCTTCCATCCAAATAGCCATTTCCTTTGTCGCACTGATCATAAGAAATGTTCCAGTTAGAGGCACCCATGTCTGTAGTAATAACACACAATATGAAATCATAAATTACACAAACTAATAAACCTCGCAGTGCACGATTGTATTTAATTTATCAATTTGTACTTACTAACGTTTTGAGAACAGAAAGGCTTTAATGTCTTTGAACAACTTTCGTTCATATACCGTTTGTTGGAACTACATTCTACCTTGATGCAACGATAGCTGGACACTCCTGTATTAAATAAAAAGAAAGGAAAGAGAGTAATGATCATCCAAAAGAAGATGTGTTTCGGTTGTCATAAACAATTAAGTACAAAGCGACCATATATACGATATCATAAATCAATTAGATATCTGTCAAAATATATGAAGTTTGGTTTTCCTCCAATACCCCTTATACTCTTAACTTCATTTTCACTGGGTGTCTTTTTTTACCTTATTCTCAATTCAATTTTTACATGGTCACAGAGAAGTGTGGGGGGGGGGGACTCCATCTTAATTCAATTTTTTGTATGTAAATATAAGAAAAAATCTTTGCTGCGCAAAAGGGGGAGGGGGGGGGGGGCAGCACCCCCCAATGCTACGTGCCTGGCCTATACTTTAACCAATAATATAGGCTATATCAGTCAACATGTTTTAGAGGTGCTTTAAAAACAGAAGAAATACTAGTTATTTTCAAAATCAAAGGAAATCCAACTATTACTTCCATCAAGAATTTTATTGACAAATTGTACTTAGTTTTAGTACTGTTTTATCTCCACTATCACTGAAAGTATAACTCGAACAGTACCAAATATCATTTCTCAATCTTTTCATTCATCAATTGACCAACGCGCTGCTTTCGCGGACTTGTTTGTGACAAACACTTATGTACATTGTAGCATAGTGTATAACATACGATTGTTTAATCTTTTAATCTAATTATTTAACTTGTTATACCACGGGAAGTTCGTAATTTAGGTTGGGATCTCCGAGATATGCATAAGATGATTTCCCCAATATAACGTAAGATCGTCAATAAATATTCTCATTGAATCCGGGAAACTGATGAGGGTACGTGTATAGAAGCCATTTAACGATGGAAAACAATGTTTCTGACACGGACATTGAACATCTGGAAATATTATGGCATCATGAATTTACCAGACATCTTTTCCCGAGTCTGGTGCATTTATTTTTGTGCCTTGTTGCTGGAGTGAGCGGAAACATTTTTGTGTTTGTTGTTTATCAGGTTAAACTTAAAACGACCGAAAACAGGTTATTCATACCCTATCTAGCAGGCGTAGACTTTTCAGCGTGTGTGGTAACAACAGTTTTCTTCATTTTGGACGTTACGCATTACGTTAACTTTCCATCGCAAGTACTGTGCAAAGTGTTTTACTTTTTCACTTATTTTGTCGTTGCGGCGTCATTGCTGTTACAGTTGGCCATTGCTCTAAGCAGATACATTAAGATATGCCATTCGAAGAGGAACTTTAATTTTCAACGCTTTGAAAAGATGGCGATTATTGGCATTTTTCTCGGGTCCGCAATATTTGCAACACCCTCTGTGTTTTTTGCTGATGTTAAAGAATTTGACGTCACGTTTAATCAATATAACGTCACAGGGCGTATATGCAAATCACTGGCCGGAAACCATCCAATTCGTGAAATTGTGCGCATGATCGTTATTTCAACTATCGTAACAGGCATAATTATTTCTTGTTGTGTCATGTATGCCAAAGTTGGAATTGTCATTTATAAAACGTTTCCAGGAAAACAGCAGCGGGTTGAAAATAACAAAAGACAGTGCATTGATCTTGATTTTGGTTCCATTGAGTCTCATAATTTCCATTTGAATGGAAAATCACGAAAAATTTCAGCAAGCAATCTCAGTATTCATACTAGTGATACGGTGGTGACAAATGCTGAGCGGAAGTTACGTCACCATCATAAGAGACGGATGAACTTTAGTGTTATGTTCATCTTGATGTTTATTGTTTACATCGTGGCGTGGATTCCTTACATCACTATTATGATTTTCTCGGTCTTCCATGACAATCTTTGGACTAGGAAATCATTTCATGGAGTTGACATAAATATTTACATGATAGCAAGAAATGCCTTCATTACGACATATTGTGCAAATCCAATTATCTACACTTTCTTTGATTCAAAATTCAGGTTAGTCGTGCAAAAATCAATGTGCAAGTCCCGCTGTTAATAAAAAATACGAGGCAAGAAAAAACACCTGTTTATGAAGTTGTAATTTTAACATACTGGTGTATCGCCGCGTATACCGTCTGAATGGGGTCCATTGACTTTTGTATAGGCTAGCGATCTTCATGACCGGACTATACAGGATCTGATTTTACATGTAATCATAACCATTAAGATAGGTGATGAAAGAGAACTCGTGGGAAGCTAGGTTATGTACATTATATCAAGTTACATGTATCTATAAGTAATCCAAGATACAATGTATAATAAACTCTGTTATTAATTCATTTATATAGAGATCTTCAGCTAAGATGTGTGTCTGTCTGTATTCTTAGTACTTTTCATCGTGTATGAGAAAGGGAAGGGGGGTGTCGATTCAAGCCTCTTTACAGAATATTTTGAAAGTAGGTGAGTCCAAATCATGTAAGATATACGTATATGGTGTGTAATAAAGAAAAGAAAAAAAACAATTTTCCAAAATATAACTAAAAAGATCTAAATTTTGAATAAAAAATATAGAAAACATCAATTTCATAGTTTTATACTCATCAAATGAAGTAATTTTAACAATGAAATGCTTTCTTTAGTGATTCATCGCTGCCTTCATATCACGCATGAATAATCAAATAAAGCATTTTTTTTGTTTATATTTACATCTCTCTTTTAACAAATTAATAAATTGATGGTTAAAAGTAAGTTCAATTAACTAAATTACTGTTAATGTACATCAGTGAGTTAGTTATAAAAAAAAAACCCAGCCAAATCGTCTACTATGGGAGTTTGAGTCTGACATCATCATGATTATTTCGTGCACTCCGTGATTTTTCTCAGGTCGCTGTAGATTTCGACCAATCGATAATATAAACGGGGCGTGTAGATTTCAGCCTGGCTGTTTCTATAGAGCTATGAATTAAGGTTTACCGCGTACGTTTACTGAGGGGCGAAAAAATTCCACTCATGGGAACAAAAAACTACTTATTGTGCATTATAACCCTACTATTGTGGCGCTAATTTTCACTTTCAAATATCAAAGACCTACTTTTTTTGCTTATGACCTCTGAATGATTATCGCAAAATTTGTCCAAATTGTCCATCCTTTCCTTTATTTTGTAATTGTTAGAAATAATAAAACAATTTGTTGGATAAAAAATGCTAATATACGAATAGCTTCACTAATTTCATACTTTAATTTAGTCCGAATTCCCCCTATCTTCAAAAAATTCTCGGTAGATTAAATACATTGAAATACCTGGGACCATAGAAGATTTATAGACGCTCAGTGCGTCGACGTCCCCGCCATCTTTGCTACCACATGCACGCGGAGGTTCCTTTGTGTTGCACTTGTAGTCACATTTGGCGACAGAAGTCAAGTTCAGAGATGTAATGTCTTTTAGACCTTGTAGACAATAGCACTCCTCCTGCTAAAAAAAAGATATCAACCAATTCTACTATCAGGTTATTATCATTTTTTTCCTTAATATGCCATGTCTATTGCGCTTTTTTTTTTTATAATACATTGAATACTGGGTATACAATACAATATACAATCTATATTTGGTGTGTTGTTTACCAAAGTATAGACCTTTAACGTAGAAAATAATGGTTGTAATGGTTGCCTTATCTATTTTATTCTAGAAAATGTAAGATGGCTAGCTTATATTTAATCATTTGTCAAAATTGCCTAAATGGATTAAAATGAAAAAAAGTAGCTGAATATAGGGGTTGAACGAAACATGTTAAAGATATTCACGAATTTCAAAACGCATAAAAAATGATTTGTTTGGATATTAACTGCAATTGCATGCATATCACTGGTTATATACCAGACTTCTAACTTAGGTACACATTCTTTTTTTTACAGTTTGGAATGTCAACATTTTCAAATAAACCACACTTTAACCACGCAACAATATTAGCATTTAAGTTTGAAGCATGTTTCCAGGTACAATATTGACATTTACCAAGTATTATTCCCTCTATTTCTTACGAAAACTTATGTACACGTCCTGTTCATCGATTGGTCGAAATCTACAGTGGCTGAAACTGAGAAGAAATTGACAGGGCTGAAATTGACACGCCCTGTTTATCGATTGGTCTAAACCTACATGTACAGCGACCTACGAAATATATGATGATGCCAGACTCAACGTCTCACAGGAGACGATTTGACTGTTTCTTTTAGCTAACGTACTTATGTACGTTAACAGTAATTTAGTGAATTTTACTTACTTTTCATAATCAGTTTATTAATTTCTTAAAAGAAAAATGTTAATATAAGCAATAAAATACTTTCTTTGATGATTCATGCGGGTTATGAAGGTAGCGATCATTGCAGAAAAAATTACATATACCGCTAACGCGGGTTATGTATTTTTTCTGCAATGTCGCTACCTTCATATCCCTAATGAATCACCAAAGAAAGTATTTTATGATACAAAGTTACCTTTATGGCAAAATAGCTGGAGTTGTATTCATTCCAACAAACTTCCTGGCATCGTGCTGGTGTCAAGGCCGATGTGAATAGAATGGAGCTGGCGAGCATTGCTTGGATGGAGCTTCTGTCATAGCAACCTGGATTACGTTCAATACAATCGCATTAATTAACTACGAAAAGAATAGAACTGGGGTTTCATCAATATTCGTTGAATACCAATTTTCGAGGATTTCGTTTTTAAGTTGATCCATGAAATTAAATGTTCATTGAAATGCAATTTCTATTAACATTTTGTATTAATGGGGTCATTGGCCACGAATTTACATATCCTTGAAACTGTGATTTTCACTTTATCCACGAAAATTGATACCCTTGAATATTAATGAAACCACAGTAACCACTGAAATTATACTAAATATCAGTATTTCCAACCTTCGATGTGAATCAATTCGGAAATCCTCTGGACGTCTCCGATCCAGAAGTTGCGCCCTGGCTCGAAGTTTTTGAGTGTCTCTTCCAAATAGAACGAGAAATCATTCGTGTTAAGGAGTCTTCCGCCTTTCTCTGCACACAGTCTCTGTCCCTCTATCCACGACCCAACTTCTAAGGGTACAAATAGTCGGTTGGCGTTTGCTTAAGTGGAAAAATTATAATTAAAAAAGGCTGTGATTTATATTGCGGAACAATTAATATTTAAAAGGGTCTAAATTTTAACAGATTTTGTGGATACTTGTTCCCATAACTCAAAACATTCCATCTTAAACGAATTGTTGGAATGTCTCTCTTTTTCATAAACGTAAATCCCCCCCAAAATTAAGTCCCATATAAAAATGTAACATCTAAATTCCTAAGAACTGCCACCTAAATTCCATAGAATTTTTCTCCCAAGTTAGTTTTGATTTTGTAAACTTTGAATTTACAATAAATAATAATTTACAGATGTGTTTCTACTAAATATGTTTTAGGACGCCCGATCCTTTTGTCTCCATATGGCCTCTCGATCACGACTTGTTAAACGTATACTGCATGTACAGTGAGCGGACGTAGAAAGCCTTCTGAATGGAAGGTTTACCCTAAGTCATTACCAAATCAACGGCAAGAACCTATCAATTAGGATAATCATCACGACTGTTTTGATCGTGACATGCATCGACTGTAGTTTCCAGTGAATATATCAAGATTTAGAACCACATCATGAGATGCGTTTTGTTCTGTAAATTATGCAAATAACTGCAGCTGAAATTTATTTGTTACAGTAACCCAATTGTGATTGCATCATCTAATTGCATGTGCAATGTTATCTAGCAAGGAACTTACAAGGGAGCTGCTTTGATCAGACTTAGGTCAAACTGACGTACATTGAAGCTACCACTTGACCAGACTTACGGTCGTGTATCGGCACGTTTTGACCATTATGATAGGTAGAAGTGCAGTGACCTTCAACCGTTTTTAAGTATCTTGTGTGGTCGTACATGTACAGTATCTTTTGTAAAAAATAACGGTACTGTATGAGTACGAATTGCAGTTGGCTTGGAACAAAAGAATAGAAAAATCCAAGTTATTTTCAAAAGCCTACAGAAATAAAGAGAAATTAATTGAAAGGTCTTTAACTTAAACGTTAACCTACTTTAATTAAACTATACTAACATTACTAGTAATAAATCAATTGCTTTGAGTGTAGATAAAGTGACTAATAAGGAACCTGAACTTCCTTATATATATATATTTACATTTTCCAGTGTCGTTGCCTGTGATACCGCTACGTATCGATTTTGTACTATAAAACCCATAACATCAAATTGGGGCGCCAGCGGGGTTTGCTTATTCATATTTAAATATTTAATCGTACAATGGCTTAAAATTATATAAATATAAGTAATAAGGAATCATTCTTTGAATATTATGAGGTGATAATTTCGGTCGGGGCGTGATCAAATCCATCGTAAAGCCCTTCGGGCTTTATTGGATTTGATCACACCCCGACCGAAATTATCACCTCATAATACTCAAAGAATGATGCCTTATTCCTTATATGCAAATGTTCGTCATGTCACGGTGAAGTTCTAGCTCAACAGTTAAAAAAGCTGTATGGTCAACAAATAAAACATCAGATCTGTCAAAAATTTTAAGATACGATTTTTTTAGTTATAAACTATTGTTAAGTGGAAAATAATCCATACAGTATATTTTACCATTTAAATTCGGGGTGTTCTTCTATACTTTTATCAAGAGCTCTTCTCCTAAAGGAGATCAATAGAGTCTAAAAATGGCCACGACCATTGAGCATTCTTAACTCAGTAGTTATATGCATTTTTAGTGTAATTTTCAAAACCGAGATGCATGTATCGTTTGTTTATAATGTTTTAACATTTTACGTCCGATAATACAAGTAACACAGAACGCAATGTATAATAAAGAACGTTAGTATATTTTTAAAATACTACGTTTTTTTGTCGGCAGGAATTAGCATTCATTTGGTGCTTTCTGATATAAACAATCATCGATTGGATGATGAATGTCACGCCATTCACTTCTGGTATTTTTTTTTTTGGTTAGTATAAGCTGTAAAGTTTTTTTTAAATAGTACATTTTGTCCAGAATTTTTTGCGGTATGACCTAATTTTTTTTACCAGTTGCCAAACAAACACGAGAAAGTGTGATTTGAAAGAAGAAAATAGAGTCCCTACTGAAAAACCATAAACCATGAAAACACAAAATATCAATTTTTTGAAATTGTTTCATTTTCAATTTTTTTTTATCTTAAAAAAAATGCAAGAACTTACAATCCTTAACGGTCACCCCCCCCCCCCCCCCAAAAAAAAATAATTGGACGGTTCACATTCACATTTATACCGTCGTTATCGCAACAGCAATACAAGTCAAAACATTGCCCCCGGCTTACCTGTAAACGATACACTAAATGGACATTGACTGACGAACCAAAGGAAGAAGTAAATAAAAATAAATTCTCACCTCCAAGTATAAAACAGAAAGAAAACACAATCACAAAGTTCAGTTTTGCTGCCATCAATGTTTTAAGTGGTTATCTTCTTCATCGTTTTCTGTAGCCCAATACTCTGTCATCGTCTGCGTCAGAGTGGGGCATTTCCTGATGGGAAACAAAACAATCCCTTAAACACCCTCAAACTCTACACTTACATAGAGACAAATTTAGAAAAGCACTTACCGGTACAGTTTTTCATTTTTCAGGATGTCACAAGACAATGAGTAAACAGTTAGACATGATTTCGACCGTTTGGTTGTACAGGTAGGAATAAGTAAGGACACCTGTGGGTGCGTCTGCCGTCCGCTAATTGTTTATGAAAATATATTCATTAATAATATACACTGACTTTATAGAATTGACCGTTCTTCGGTGTAACAAGTGGATCGGCAATAACGATAAAATGGCGTACTTTTACTCAGTTTATATGGATATGAATGATAGATCCAGAGAGATTTGAAGATACCAACAGTAAAATGTTTCCTTTTGTGGATCATGGGATATGAAGATTTATTAATCAATGCAGAAGAAATACACACATCTGATGTAGCGTAATTGTTGTTCATATCCGCATGAACCAACGATGCAAAGATATCAATTTATTTTTTATTAAGTTAAGAAATAGTGGACTTTTTTCATTGGAAATAAATGTATTACCGGTACTCGATAAATTTTGTAAAGATTAATCCCAATGAAAAAAAACAATACGACTGCACAATTCATTATATTGTAAAATAGGAATTATGTACTGAAATGACAGAAACATTTGTGTTGGATTGACTTTTGCTCTTGACAATGAATAAAACATTATATAAAAAGATTATTGAATTTTTTTTGGGGGGTGGGGGGGGGGGCATCATATACAAGCTCTAATACGTAGTAGCCTGCCAATTTCATTATCATCATATGTCTCAACGTATCAAAGATTTTTAAAAGATGAAAAATGGATGATTAAAAGCGAAAAATAATTCAACGTGTCCTACTTTTGATTAAAAATTATGATACCGTAGTAAGACACACCAACTATAACATAGTTTGATGATCATTAGCCCAATACTATCAATGTTTCAGATTTGACTATAAATAATTCTAAAATACCAATGATAGGTCACCGTGAACTTAATTTGAGGATATGTAGATGAGGATGCTTGCACAGAACTATGACCACAAAAATTTATAGTCTAAGAACAGTTTCATCTTCTTTATAAATAGAAGCTGTGATTATCTCAACTTTGGAAATGTATCGGCCCCTTTTATTTTATGAATTAAAAATCCACTTCTCCTGGTGACACGCTTTTTTATCAAGTCTGGTTAAACTTGGCCCAATGGTTCTAGAGAAGAAGTAAAAAATGTGAAAAATGCTCAGGCGGACAGACAGACGAAGGACAAAAAGTGGCCAGAAAGTCTCATTTGAACTGAAGTTAACAAGAGCAAAGCTCGTTGAAAAGCAATATGAGGGCCGTTCGTCGCATACCATATATATGAAGACTTGGCTATTTCTTAAGTCTAACGAATAGGCTTGTCGTAAATAATTAAAAATGACGTCAGTTTTGGGTAAACTATGGACTATCAGAAACAGATGACGGCACGATACTGTGAACTAGTTTTATCTAGGATATTTTAATGTCGAATAATAAAGATTTTCACAGAATGTTCAATTCAGAGTTTTTTACTTTTTAAAAGAGATTGTAACGTCAGTTCACCTTGGCATATTATGTTTTATAGTGTTGTCTGGTAGCCTAAATTATGCCTAATATGAAGTACTGACCTGCATTACACATTCAAAAATATGCATTACACTAAGGTATTTGTAAGATAAACTCAGTTTAATTTTATATGCACAATACTAGTACCCGGTATACATGCACCTTATAATGTGAATTGGCTAGGGTATCTCAATTCTCTAGTAAGTTTTAATGTACAAATCGATCATTGAATGTTTAATAGGTGTTTCGATAACAAATTTTAGTGAATTTAGGGACGAAAATAATCTGAATTTCCATATCTATACAAGTGAAATATTCTGAGATAAATTGCTTTTCTTATTTAAAACAAGAGGCCCATGGGCCACATCGCTCACCTGAGGAACAATAGGTATGATAAAATCAGCTTAATGGAGTCATAATACAAAATATCTTGAAAATGTTGTATAATACATGTAGATCCTGTATTAATAAAAATTCATTTTTCCTTTAAATATTCTTATTATCATTAGCCCCTTTTCTAACATGGTGATTTTATAGTCATATCACATGTTGAGCATTGCAGTTCTAAAAAAGATCCTACACAATTGTTTATGTTTATGGGATATAAACCTACATCAAACTCTGAACCCCTTGTGATGCCCAAGAATTGTCCAGGGGCCAAAGTATACACAATTTAAAATAATCACCCGGCTGATAAGTTTTTACCCCTATTGTGGCCCCACACTACCCCCAGGGGTCATGATTTTCACAATTTTGATTGTATAGTATTTGAAATCTTTGTTAGGTGTTCCAAGAGACTTCTGAATGGAAAAAATGTAAATTTCCTTAAGAAATCTGTTTTTCGTTCCTGTGAAAATCTCTGAATAAAAAAAGAAAGATAAAATTACGTTTTAATGAATGATTTCAATTGTATTTATTTTAGCTGTGTATATTTCTATAATGATCGTCAAAATGAGATGGAAACAGTATTTTGAGACAGACTATATTCTAGTGTATCAGGGTTTGAACAAATTTAACAAGGACTGTGGCCAATGCTCTTGGGCTCGTGCAATAAGATTAGAGTCCAAACATAACAAACAATATATGAGATGACAGGCCAGAGATGCTGAAGGGGCATTTACTGATCTAGCCCCAATTATGTAAGGAATAAGGGCTTTATGATAGATTTGATCATGCCCCGACCGAAATTATCACCTCATAATATTCAAAGAATGATTCCTTATTACTTATACATGTATTTATAAAATTTCAAGTTTCAATTCTTGTAAATATATACTGCATGTACATCTCAACTTGTGAACACCTTGTCCACCTTTGTGCACTGAAACAATAAATAAAGTTTTCAATATGTCTGGTCCAAGGGTCTCAAAAAAAATATTGTGAATGTGTTTTTGTAATGTATTTTTAAGTTCTAATATAACATGATTCTACTATTTAAAATCATGCTAACTATATTGTAAATAAGCACATTAATGTGTGTCCTTATTGTGTGTGACATGCTCAGTCTGCTAATTTTACATTACATGTAACATACGCCTGAGACTCCAAACACATTGAAGATTAAGCTAGTTAATAAAAACATGTAATTTATTTAAAATAATCAACAATTTAAAATGCACAAATATTTTTCTAATGCACAGATAGACAAAGACAAACACTGTTTAAACATTTACAATGAACTCTATTATACTACCTAATTTTGCTGTTAATAATGTCTGTTGAAATGGTGAACATTTCTTTAATATCTTTTTCACTATAAGACAGCTGACATGTTTTATGCTTCTGACAATTGTCATAATACCATCCAGACTCCCTCTCCACATCAGGTGTCAATGCTAGATACAGAATAGTGTCTGCTCCCTCAGAGGGGGTCTGTCAAAAGATTAAAAGAAAGCCTGATTTAATACAACAAACACAAAAGAGGCCCGTGGACCACACTACTCGTAAAATCAACAGGGCCCCAAGTAAAACTGAAATGCCAATTTTAGCAGTAGATAGGCAGTTCTTTAGCAGTTTTCAAATTATTTGGCAGTTTTTTTACAAGCAGTTCCAAGCAGTAGGGATGTTATCGGCAGTTCCGTTAGCAGGTTTAGCTTACACATGTTACAGGGCACTTAAATAACTATAAAATTCATTTCCAGCTGAGTTACTTATCTGGGTCACTGGTCACTGCCAGATAAACTGACCACTCAGAATCAAGATAACAGGAAGATGTGTTTCATAATTTTAATGTGTCAGTAGCATGAGGGGCAGTTATGTGAGCATGCAATATTCATGAAAGAAAAATGTTGACAGCTTGATTTGATGAGCAAACTAGATAGTAACATCCCACCAAAAGTTCAAGTTTTGTTAATACAGCTCTATTAAGTTAAACTTCCATTAGAGAAGGCAGCACTAAAACTGATTGAATAGACCTCATAAAACCTGTTTGTAGATTTGTGCAGAATTCTATGAGTTTTGTGTATCAATTACAATTGAGATTTTTACAATTATAATTATTCTTTTGTACACTCTATACCTTCCTGGTTTTAATATTATTCCGGGGTTGCATAATCAAAGCAAATTCTTTCTTCTTCAAATATCAGTATTTTTTTTTTTTACATGCTATACTACATTTTCTTTACATGCTCTTTCCCTCCCCCAGATGTAACAATCTATATTCTACCAACATGTCTATTTGATGATAAACAGAGTTGTATTTAGAGTTTGAAGTATATTGCGGACAGATTTTGGTTAATTTCAACCGGTTTCAGTTAATTCATATGATTGAAAATTAACCTCCCACATTCTAACCAGTCAAATTGGACTGGTCAATCAAGTTTCAATTTAGTATTGTTTGATTACACTTTACTTTGACACCTGATGCCCCCCCCCCCCCCCTCCATATTTAATGGGAGAGAAAATTTCGAAAATGAAAATTTTTAAAAATGGATAGGGGGTGAATCTAATATCCTGCATTAGCATTGTAATAGTGTGTATTTAAAGGCTCAGAACTGCCACACTCCTACTAGCACTAGCTAGTGGGTTAACCCTTTAGCTCAGTCGTTAGAGTGTTGGGTTTTAAACTGAAGGGTCGCGAGTTCGAGTCTGCTGTAGCTTATTCCACCTCTTCTATTAAAGCATCAATGGCCACAAAGTTAACATATTTTGCTACAGTAAACAATTAACTTACCAGATAAGTAAAATGTGCTAATACGTTCAGAAACCATTTGATGGAGGGATGGACATGCTTGTAGAGGTCGGTGTTAACTATCCCAGGGTGGACAGCATTCACTGTAACTTTCTGGTTCTCCTGCCTGTATAATTCACTAAGGTACCAGGTGGAGAGAGTTATGTACAGCTTTGAGTTAGCGTATGCAGCATGAGGGGAATATTCCCAGCAATGTGAGCACCTATTTTCAAAATATTTCATTGTTCCTCTTTATACAAAATAATACAAGTACACATAATGACATATAATATATATATCTATCACTTAAGAGAGCTTGGCCATTTTTAGACTGAATTGATCTCCTTTGGAAGAAGAGTTCTATGTAAAGATATAGGAAAAATCCCAAATTTAAAAAGTAAAACTTATGGATTTTTTCCTCACTAAATAATATTAATAGTAAAACAAATCATATCTTAAAATTTTAGGTAAAATCTGATGGTTAATTTGTGTGCAATCTCAGCCTCCTTCAATCAATGACAATGGAGAGTGATTTTGCAAAATTCTGCTTATTTTGATCTTTAATACCAACTCACTAAAAATCAACAATCTTTTTAAACATGTACATATTACTTAACTGAATGATGAGAAGAACTATCTTCCCCCCATCTACCTGCATTAAATGCATCATACCTTCTCCCAATACTCTGAAGACTGAGTGATCCTACATTGTGGACTATAGATGACACATTGATGACACGGGCGTAGCAATCCTCTGTGGCTGAATCCTCCAGAATGCCTATCAGAGCCTGTGTCAGATAAAGGTGGCTTAAGTAGTTCACTTGAAAATGACTCTCCAGCTCATCAACTGTTTCTTTGTAAGGAGCAAACATTATGCCTGCTAGAACAGATCAACCGAATACATAAGATATCATGAATATAATGTATAAAATAACTACCAAATACGGTCTACAGGGTTGATTTCACCTCGTGCTATTTTCGCCCTTCATCAGTTGCAAGTGGTTTTGCCACGTCTTCAATTTGCCCAGAAAAAGTTGTGTTTTAAGAGATAAAATTAAGAAATTGGAATTCGCTCAGTCTTAAATTTGCCTGCTGACAATGAGGGCAAAAGAGACGGGAATAACACGTGGGCAAATATTTCCCTGCATACAGTATCCTAAATGGCAATCCTGGACAGTTATATCCTTACAGTATACTGAATAGCAATCCAGTAATATCCATGTGAACTTCAAAATATTGCCCTGATACTTTGCCTTTACATGTACATGTATTATAGTACTCTTATTTTAAACTTTGAAATTGATTGTGATCCCTTCCTGAGCCCATCCCCCCCTTCCCCACCTATGTATCACAGCATGAGTCTGAACTATTTCTTTTGTTGGAAACCCAAATTCAGTATCGCATATGCTTTTGGAGACATGAATTGAGGAAAAAATAATTATTATGAAATGAGAAAGTTGAATGAGTAAGCCCACATGAAGAATACACATATTCAATCTGTGAATATACTGTGAACTAACATTTATTCGCGACATTATTTCGCGATTTACTGGACACAAACTGCTTCGCGACGACTAATGTTCGCGACCAAGTCTTATCCAGACCCGTATTTTGTTATAACAACCATATGATAAAGACTGGTTCGCGGCAAGAAATATTCGCGATGACAAGGCTCTCGTAAACCTCGCAAAAATTTCTCGCACGCGAATAAAAGTTGGTTTTACAGTATGCTGAACAAGTTTATTAAACTGACACTAGAATAAATATTAATAAAGATCATTTCACTAACCATTATTGACCAGAACATGAACTTTGAGACCTCGTGCTTTTATTTTGGCAACAAAAGTCTGTACAGATTTGAATGAGGAGAGATCCAGATGTAAAAAGTCAACTGAAAAAGGAAATTTAAATAATTAATCTTAATTGAAAATTAAGCAATTCTTCGATTTTTCTATCTAATACAGTCAAATAACATTAATTATCTGCCAGTAACAACTATATAATATAAAATACTTGCAACATTTCATTGAATAATAATAGATCCAAACTGAATTTACTTAAAATGCAGTCTTCAGACTCACTGGAATGCAAGTAACTTGGTTTTTGCAAGCATCTGAAGGTCAATATTCACTCAGTAAACATAAATTTACCCCTAACCTTTTGCATTTGGGTATTCTTCTCTTATTCTTGTAATAGCATCTTCTCCTTTCTGAATGCTGTGACCAGCTGGAAATTGAAAAAAAAATATTCAATTATAACACATTTATTTAATAATTTTTAACAAAAACAGGCAAAATGTAAATATAAAAGGTATTGGTAAGATTTTTTATGAATGCTAAATACAAAATGCACTGTCTGAATTCAATACTTTACTTAAATAATGATTAATGAACATTATACTTCATAAATATTTATCATTCTTATATGTAGCTATTTAAACAATAAAATGCTTTCTTTGGGGATTCATTCGGGATATGAAGGTAGAGACATTGCAGATAAAATACATAACCCGCATTAGCGTTAGCGTCCGCGTTAGTGGGTTATGTAATTTTTTTTCTGCAATGATTGCTACCTTCATAACCCACATGAATCATCAAAGAAAGCATTTTATCATTTATATTAACATGTACATATAAGTACGTTAGCTAAAAGAAACAGCCAAATCGTCTCCTGTGAGACTTTGAGTCTGACATCATCATGATTATTTTGTGCAGTCCGTGATTTTTCTTAGGTTGCTGGTGGCTTTGACCAATCGATAAACAGGGCGTGTCCATTTTATTCCTGTCAGTATCTTGTCAGTTTCAGCCGTTGTAGATTTCGACCAATCGATAAACGGGGCGTGTAGATTTCAGTCTAGCTATTTCTATAGAGCTATGAATCAACTATGTTTCCGTAAGAAATAGAGGAAATAATACTTAGTAGATGTAAATATATAATTATAACCATGCATGGATCCAACACCCAGACCCCCCCCCTTTCTAGATCTGTGCATGATAACCCTTCTTTAGGTTAAGATCTAGTAAATGAAAGGTGTCTATAGGTTTATGAAGTTCAATATATGAATTCTTTCAATGATGCTTCATAACAACTGTTACAGCTTTGTTTGATAGGGTATAACAGGGCTTAAATTTTTGGTAAACACAATGAAAAATCATAATTTAAACTATCATTTTCTATGAAACATGGAGGAAATAAGTAACATATATCAGAGATTCATCCATTTTGGTCTTATAAAGTATATCTATAATGCCTATATCTCTCCAAAAATGACATTAAACAAGCTCTTGAAGTCTTCTTTAAAATGATGTTAAATTGAATATTTACATGTAGGTATCACGGGACCACTTTTATAGATGTTAAGATTTTGTGTCATTTTCTACATACTTCCTTTAAAGCCATTGAATATGGGAAAAAGGATTGATCAAATCATTTGTCACGTCACAATGAATCTAGCACCAAAAAGACACTCTGAAATTATTTACTATAGTCTGTCCCTGGTTACTGCTTCTTCACTCTTTAACAAATCTTAATGAAAACACACATACCTGTCAAGATATATGGGGGGAAAATCCAAGATTACTTTATAAACAATCTAATCAAAATTTGACGTTCTGATTCAGCAACCGCTTCTCAAATGAGAAGCGAAAGCGGATATTTTAAAATGTAATAAGATTGACTTTATAAATAGAAACTTAATCTATTTTTACCCGGAAAAATTAACATAGTCGAAAACAAATTCCTAACAGAGATTTATAATGGGAAATGTTTATATCTTTTTTTTCATTCGGAATTACTCGGAACACCTGGCACAATTTTTCAACGTTATCATCCGGGTGTTTTTATGTCTGCTGCAATGCAAAATCCCTGTTGACTTTCTATTTTAGGTTGTGTATTGAAACCTGAAGCAGTAGAGGGGGCGTTTCAAAACAGATAATCTTGACTTTTTTCATTCTTACTAGTGGATAAACGTAGTTTGGGCACAAAGGTATTTAAGATCATCAAAATATTATAATAAGCAGAAAGTGGTGGAAGCAGAAATTTTGGACAGAGTATAAATCTTGACCTTAAAAGAGAACATATTTCAAGGCATCATCCACCAACCCATAACTACGTGAACATTTTTGGACACAAGACCCATGGAAACATGAAATCCAATGCCACATGTTCCACCAGTTACCAAGGCAACCTTCCCTGTATGCAACTTCACTTCTGAAATACAATAAAAATGACATTTTTTGCAATTAACATTTTCAGTCTTAAAATAATACAAAGATTATTCGACTTGTAGCAATATAGATATGCTAATTATGAAGATTTTTATTGTAAAGCTAATAGTTAATTTCCTCTGCATAATTCGAACACATAAAAAAAAGTCCCAATTGGGAAAAAAGAGCTATTAATTGTTAATTTATAACATTACAACTAATTAACCCTAAAGACTTTTCGATATAAACAACTTGGCTTCGGTCAGTACGTCCAACGTTCCACACATGGAAAACGAAAGTAGATTAAAGTGATCAAGGGAGGAATTTCGACACCTGGGTTACTTTAAAAAGTCTAATTCAAGAATAACAATGTACTTGATCATTTACCTGCTGCTTTGTGTTTCTGAATTATCTGACGCAACAACGCGAAAAATCCTAGTGTGTAAATCTTAATAGCAGACCAAATAATGTATATTAATCCAACAATGGGCAGCGCCATGTTGAAGTCGTCTAAAATGAAAACATGACGGTGAGAAAGTAAGAATTCGGTTTATGTGTCGCACTTTTAAAAATTTCTATCATGGTCAAGTTTTATTGTCTTCAAATGGTTACTCCATTTAAAACATTAGAATTTATTCTTATGTCTCTAAAATTTACGCGCCGAAAAATCTTTCCTTGGATGGATTATTTTTTAATTAAGGTGGCTCTATACACCACTTTTTGATGACGCAGTACGCAAAAAAGTAAATCTGGAAGAATGCAATTCCGGTACTGGCTGATTTAAACTGAGGCGAATTGTGTGGGGACCGCTCTTTTGAAAAATTTGTTAAATGAATAGATTGAATTTCATAATTGGAAAGTTCATTACTGACAAGTAATGTGGTATGTGACACCTTCACTTTGTGACGTATTATTTATCGAAATAAACAATAAAATCAAGTATAATTTCTTAAATACTTATAGTTTCTTTCCCATACGCGACGTATTGCAGCGTAGCGCAGTTGGTTAGTGGGTTCACTACCTACCTGAAGATCATGAGTACGAATCCCGCTGAGGACGATAACAATTTTAATTTTCAAAAATTTTCTTAAACGTATTTTTGGGTTGAATTCTGTTTAAGAAAATTCTAAACCGGTGAAAGTATTTCAATTATAATAAACTTTAATCCGCATTAATGTCGACAAATATTCCTTACCATCATAAGGGGATGGGAGGGTGGCCATGAATTTCTATCGGGTTGGAATACATAAATCCTATAAGTTAATTTTCCCCTTTATTTATTTGATTTAGTTTTGCATTAAAGCGAATTTATTCACTTATATAGGCCAATAATGAAATATCTATGTATTTATCATTCCAACATGATATTTAGGAAATTTTCTTCCACTCAGAAATGAAAAGTCCCCAAGGTGTTTGGGCCTTGGGACTTAGGAACAATAACTCTTACCTGAGGAACTTTCATTCCAAATAAAATTTAAAATATTTTTTGTGTTTATTTGCAATGATTTTCATTCATTTTTTTATCTCACATTTATTAAAATACATTTCCTTATAACATCAAGCAGCTTTTTCAGATGATTTGTGAACAGAGTAAGAAAATATGAACAATTATGTTTTGGGGAAATGCTAAAAAAAATAGCAATAATAACATTTTTGAATGTTAAGAAGTGTTATATTTTTTTTATATGTCCGAAGGAAATATTTATCATATGACAAAAAAATTCTCTCAATTTGTTAGTAGTTAACTTTTTAAAAATTATTTTACAAAAACACGAAAAAAGATTAAAAAATTCTTTAAAAATACTTATCGTATCCCTATCATCATTTTAATATTTGATAAGTATATGTTTTGTGGTCTTCTAATGAATATTGGAATAAACTGTGGGTGTATAGAGCCACCTTAACAAATCAAGTCATGTTTAAGTATCGTGATATTTTCATAAAGATTTTTATATATTTTTGCAACGCGACCGGGGGGGGGGGGGGGGAGTGTTAATGTTGTTTACGATTATTTATACAATAGAAACACTTAGAAACAAAAAATGATTAAGACCAATTACGACAAGTTGGAGTCATAGCACATTCTATATGCCCCCCCCCCCCTCACGAATCTTTTAAATAAAGTATTTTAAATTGTGGTTCATATTGTGGTATCATTGCGGTCCATTGTGCATGGTTAAAAGACGCACCGCAGCCGTTCAATGAATCGACAACTATTATAAAGAAAGCACTTTATGAAACAAAGTCAACGTGACATTGCCAAAATGTAAAATTGATATTGAAATACAAGTATAGTACAATGGCTCACTACACCTTGAAATATTTACTCAAATCAGCAGAAAATTATTTCATTGTGATAGATATCATAATGGACAAGAATTACTTAAGTCAAATAGGCAAAAAAAAGTGCAATTTTGGATGAAAAATTACATTATCGAAAATTTAATTCAGTAAGCATGAACAAAAGCTCAAGGCAGATTCGAACTCATGATCTGCGGTTCAGAAGCCCACTACTTTAACCACTGACCTACAACGATATGTAACCCAATCGAACGATATAACAGGTCGGGTACACTACCTTATATGGATAGCATTATTTAACATGTAACAGTATTTTCGGCAAACAGATTTTCCAATGCAGTGAATGAGTTGCAATGCATCACGGTCTAAAACGTGTTTACGATTCAACAAACGCACGTGGTATTTGTCTGTTTTATATACAATATTTAATTGCTTGCCGGAATGTTTGTACATCTTGATTTTTACTTTAGAAGGTAAAAAAGGAAAGATCACGTACCATTAACTTTGTTCCATGCTCACATAAAAAAATACTGTTGTTTTAGTTGATTAATTGTTGCTTCAAAAATGATCAGTATTAAACGACTGACAAACATACGCAGGGGGCCCCCACTTTTTCTCGCAGCAACAAATTTTTTAAAATATACATATAAAAAATTGAATTACTTAGTATTATGGAGTTGGCCCCCCACTTTTTGGGAGAATGTAAAAAATTGTTATGAAAATAAGTAAATGAATAATAGTGAAATTGAAGGTATATACTACGCCAGCCCCCCCCCCCCCCCTACGGATTAGTTTAAATTTCCCTTTTTTTTTTTCTTTTTTTTCTTTGCTTGTCAAGATTTTTTGGATGAGTCTGCCCCCCCCCCCCACTTTCAAAAACGATGCTACGTGCCTGCATGTGAATACGTGTAAGGCTGTATTAAATGTCTGTAAAAAGGGAGGTAACTTTCTCTTGTTTTTGTATTAAGCAGAGTTACATGTATCTGTTCCAAGGTATTATCATTGATTCCCAATTAATCTTTATTTAGGAATCAGCAAATTCAAGGTAATTATGATTCATATATGATCAATATTTAGATTATTCAAAAGATCGTGCTTTTAAACAACTTCAGCTTATAATAACAAATATTTATAAGGCTACTTTCGTTTTTAAAAGAGAAGGGTGTAATATTTTTCCAAATATTTTTAAGAAATTTAATATATTATTCAATGTATTTACAATTGACATTATCAAACATAGTTTGTGTATCAAGTTTCCAATTCTAATGATTTTTAATTTGATATTTTTCGTACTTTCATAATATGTACATATGTAGTGCCTGTGTTGAAATAACACAGCAAGCAACACATATGTTCTTATCAGTAAATATCAACATTTGTAAGTAACCCTCCCTCTTCATATGAACCTTGTAAAGAATAAAATCATTTTTTTCTGCATAGTTTTAAAAGTTTTCCCACAAACACCATTGCATAAGGTAAATAGATAGATTTGATAAATTGATTGATGCATTAATAATAAAAACATGCATGTTTATGCCCATAGCGCAGATGATAGGTACATTTTCAATATAAATAAATAAGAAATGATTTAATTTTTTGCAGATGATGGAACTAACGAAATGCGCCGGTGTTTATAAGAGTCGTAGTTTATGCAAAAATAATTTTTTTTGAAACTCTTTAAAAATAAACTAGGACACATGTTATTTTAAGTGTTTGATTCTTTTATTTCTTTATAGCAAGATACTTTAAAATGGCTGTTTCCTTACCGGATGCTCTTATGTTTGCTGCTATAGACTTTGGCACTACCTTTTCTGGGTATGCGTTTGCCATGAGAGACGAGTTAGAAAAGGACTCATCGAAAATATTTGCTCCTCACTGGCATGCTTCGGATGGAAGCTTGATTTCACACAAGACACCAACCACTGTACTATTGGACAAGGATGAGAAATTGGTTGATTTCGGTTTCGATGCTGAAACCACTTACGCAGAACTGTCAGAAAACGGCGAACATGAGGACCATTTCTACTTCCGTCGATTTAAGATGATGCTCTACGACCAAGTTAGAACAAAAGTATGATTAGAAATTAATATGAAGAAATAAGTGCATCAATTATAATTAATTCCAATGAAACTGATTCTTTAAAAGTGGTTATATATGCATTGGGGGAATTTACGCTAGTTACACGGTAAGCTGAAAATCGCGTAAAATACCCCCACGCGTATGGTAAAATATTAAACAGTTTATAGTGGTAAATCACGTATCCGCGTATTTAATACCCATGCGTATTGTTTGACCATAACCACCAGCGTAAATAACCACTTTTACAATACGTAAACACAAAATATTTTGATGTTCTATCCTTCTTGCAGAAATTAACGGTAAATACAACGGTTGCTGATATACGGGGACGAAAATTGCAAGCTGTGAAAGTTTTTGCCCATGCTATACGATATCTGAAGGATCATCTGCTGGATTCTCTAAAAACTAAGGGGAAAATTGTGAAGAATGATGACATCCTATGGGTTTTAACTGTTCCAGCAATTTGGGATGACACGGCAAAAGTGTTCATGCGAAAAGCAGCACAAGAGGTATCTAAAGCAAAGAATCAAAGACGTATTATATAATATTAACGTGACAAATTGGTACTTAACGTGTACATTTGATTTTCTGTTATTTTAATTAGGCAGGTATACCTGGCCATCAGCTGATGATTGCATTAGAACCAGAGGCGGCCTCTATCTACTGCAAACATCTTCCCGTAGAGAAACTGGAGGGAACCAACACAATCAGCGCCTTCCAGCCAGGGAGCAAGTACCTGGTACTGGACGCTGGGGGTCAGTGTCAAATCGATAAAATTAAAAAAAAAAAAGAAGCTGAAACGTTTAGGTCTTAAATGCAATTCAACGCGTTGTGCAGTAACTGACGAAGTGTCAAGTTTGGTACTGACATCTGGTTTTTGGCTTTTATAACTATTTTTGTTTTTAGCTCACCTGAGCTGAAAGCTCAAGTGAGCTTTTCTAATCACTTTTTGTCTGGCGTCTTTCTGTAAACTTTTTTTTACATCTTCGGACTTCTCTAGAAACCAGTGGGCAGTTTCAACTAAAATTGTCATAAAGCATCCTTAGGTAAAGGGAATTCAAGTTTGTTAAAATGAAGGGCCATGCCCTCTTTCAAAGGGAGATAATTAAAAATCATTGAACATTTGTTGGCATTTTTCAAAAATGATCTTCTCAAAAACCATTAGAAAAGCTAAAACTTGTGTGTGTGTGGAAGCATCCTAAGGTAGTGTAGATTCAAGTTTGTTTAAATCATGAACCCCAGGGGTAGGTTGGGGCCACAATGGAGGGTGGGTGGGTCAAGTTTTTACAGAGTAAAATATACAGTAAATCTTTAAAAATGATCTTCTCAAAAACCATTAGGCCAGAAAAGCTCAAACTTGTGTGGAAGCATTCTCAGATAGTGTAGATTCAAGTTTGTTCAAATCATGACCCCTAGTGGTAGGGTGGGCCACAATGGGGGGGGTCAATTTTTTTACGTAGAGAAATTTTTTATATAGAGAAAAAATCTTCTTCTCAGAAACCGATCAGCCAGAAAAGCTTAAATTGGTGTGAAATCATCCTCGGTTAGGGTAGATTCAAATTTGATAAAATCATGATCGATCTCCAGGGGTAGGATGGGGCCACAGTGAGAGGTGAAATATTCACATCGAAATATATAGAGAAAAATATTTAAAATTCTTCTTCTCATAAACCGATTCGCCAGAAAAGCTGTATCTTGTTTAGAGGCATATGCATCCTCAGGTAGAAAAGATTCAAGTTTGTTCAAATCATGAACCCCAGGGGTAGGGTGGGGCCACAGGGGAGGGTCAAACTTTTACTCAAATGTTATTATGTATCATGGTTTTTCTTATATACAAGCATTTTGACATATTGTTCATTCTTTAAAATTGTTAAGACTCTGGCCCCTGGAAATTCTTGGGCCTCACAATTCACAAGCAGTTCATAAATTTAATGAAGGTTTATAATCCATGTATAAACAATTGTTTAAGATCTTCTCTAGAACTGCAATGCTCAATATGTGATAAAACTGTAAAATCTGTAAAACTGTAAAATCTTGTTACAAAGGGGCTCAATGATAAACATAAGCAGAAGATACAGGATCTATTATAATTATGACATTATTCAGATATTTTGTATATATGACTCTATAAAGCTGATTTTATAAAAGTATGTCTATTGTTGCTCAGGTGAGCGATGTGGCTCATGGGCCTCTTGTTTGATAGAAATTGTTTTAAGTTCCCAATACTTCCATTCATAAAATTGAAAATTCGTAAAATATATTCTTAAATTTTGCGAATAGATAAAAACTTACTCTGCAATTTTCTCATTCAGGTGGAACAGTGGATATAACCGTACACGAAGTCAAACCAAATGGACACCTGAAGGAACTAGACCGAGCGAGTGGCGGCGACTGGGGTGGAACCAGTGTGGATATGGCCTTCAAGAGCGCTCTGGCGGAGATAGTGACGGAGGGAATGATTGAAGGCTACTGTCAGAAGTACACTGGGGACTACATCGAACTGTTCAGGGATTTTGAAATCAAGAAACGCAAATGTGGAAAAGGTGACAACTCGAATTCAGTTATCACATTGAAAGTTCCCGTCTCCTTTACTGAGGGATGCTCGGAAACCTTAGACGCGGACTTAACCACTCTGACTAACAAATCGAGATTCAGAGATCATATCATCTGGAAAGCAGACAAAGTAAGAATAGATTTGCCGACGTTTGAAACCTTTTTTAAGCCAGCTTGCGATGGAATTGTCAGACATGTCAAGGATTTGTTACAGTCACCCAAAGTCAAAGGTGTCAATAAGATCCTAATGGTGGGCGGGTTTTCTGAGTCCGACATTTTACAGGAAGTGGTTGGGAAGGCGTTTCCGAATTGCCAGATCATAGTTCCACAAGAAGCTGGTCTGGCCGTTCTTCGTGGAGCCGTTTTGTTTGGTTATAATCCGAAGGCCATAGATTCCCGCATTGCTAAATACACCTACGGCGTTAAGATGAATGTTGAATTCGACCAAAAAATACACAAAGCATCCAAAAAGGAAGTTATAGATGGAGTTGAATACTGTACCGACATATTCGATCGACATGTGAAGAAAGGTGAAGAACTTATAGTCGACGAAGCCCAGGCCGAGAAATCTTACGTTCCATTAACCCGTCAACAAAAGGTTATATCATTCAGTATTTATACGTCGACTGAAGATGACCCGTTTTATGTGGAGGGTTGCGAAAATATTGGAAAATTTGTAGTTAGCGTTCCTGTTGGTGTGGAAGATCGCTCCGTTAATGTCAGGATGATATTTGGTAGAACTGAGCTCACGGCCGAGGCAAGGGTAGTGAAAACAGGGGAGATAACCCCCGCGCCGTTCGAACTCCCGGTAGAAGAAAAGATTTAACCCAAGCGGTCTATAAAACCTTTTGGAAAATTTTCAGCCAGTTATCACCAACAAAAAAAAAACACTGAAGATTTTTTTCATACATAAACGTCATTAGAATAATACTTTTTTACACCAACACGTATATTTAATCGATACCTCTTTTGTCTGATCATTATTTCTGTACATGTAACAAAAAAGTATTTATATCAGTATTTTTGTTAAACCTATGATGCCATAATGATTTATAATACTCTGGCATTCCAAACAGTAACTAAAACTAAAATACAAAAAAAACCCCAAAAAACCCCCCAAAAAACCCCAAACAGAAACAGATGCTGTTATGATTTCGTACTGTCTAGTTGAAAATTGTACCAAAGGATGTACCAAAAGATGTACCAAAGGACGATATAAGGTTATCAGTAAACAAGTAGTTTAATTAAATTGTATAAATATTATTTCAATTCAAATATTAGTAATTATATCCGTTCAAGCTTGTACCAGAATTTTAGGACAAAGAATTTTCACATTCTTTCAGAAACGTGAGCTTTAACTACAATACAACTTACAAGTTTGTTATTTTGTTACAGATTGGAATAAGATTCAGTTTAACATTTTGAAATAACATTAAGTGGTAAAACTGTTTAAAACAGTGAATGTTCGTACTTATTTTTGTCTTCCGGCAATAATCTAGGGTGTAATAGGCCTACATTGTCGTGGCCATATACATGTATAATCAAAGTACAATGAAACATCTTAGATTAGAGGGAAATTTTATTCGTTTTAAAAAAAATATTGAAAATTTATCTTTTAAGCAAGGCTTATCCAGACTATTCTTAAGTATTTACGCATTTTAAACTTTATTTTATTGAGTACAGAGACAGCATCTTTGCTAGCCAAGGGTTTTCGTCCACGTTGCTCCCCCATGGGGAGCAAAGGGGGGAGCACAGTGGACCGAAAACCCTTGGCTATCGAATATGAGAGACAGCACAGCATTGATTTTTACATGTAAACAAATACAGGTATTAGTGTTATATATGTATGGAGTTTTTAATTTAGTGTATTTAGGTATATTATTTATGTTCTTAGCATTATGCCAATAACTAAATGTATTATATGTACAGCGCTGTAGAGTAATTTAATATAAATTATATATATTATAAATTTTGTATAATAATAATAATAATGTATAGATTATTATACTAATCTCAATGAGATGAATAGCTCTGTATTAAGGAATTGGTAAACACTCAATTTATAATTCTAATTTTTTTCTATTATAAGCAACATACTTTATAGCTAAAATCAAATTAAATCATATTTGAAATTTTGGGTCTAGATCTATGTTGAGCATCCAGAGACTTTAACCGCTTTCTTCAATGCATAAAAAGAAACTGAATATAATATTATAAATGATATTTGTGATAAGGAGGGCCACAATAAAGTAATTTTAAAAAATCGTACACAGAATATTTCTGACATAACATATGTACCTGGCTGAACATCACCAATATCCATTTCTAACATAAGGGGAAATATACGGAAGCTTATTAGGCCAGTTCAATAAATAAATTAATTTAAATCGCAATAATTATTGCGTTTCAATGCAATCTTTTGCGTTTATTCGCAATGTATTTTGCGTTTAAACGTAAAAGATTGCGATAAAACGCAAAAAGTATTGCGATTAATCGCAAAGTGGATTGCGATTAAAAGCAAAATAATTGCGTTTAATCGCAAAATTATTGCGTTTAAGGGTGTTGTTTACTCAGGGTTTGGGTTCTCAAAGTCGGATTGTTATAAAGTTCAATGTCATGAATAAAATTTGTTCTAAATACAAAAGTACTTGTGAAATGAATTATTATTGACATAACATTCGATATTTCTACTATATTATTGAATTATGCCCAAACAAAAATAGACTTTTCGCCAAACAGAGGAAATTCGGACTAAATTTTGCAGATTTTGTTTTCCGCTAAAACATTTTTGGCAGTACTCTAATATTAAAAGTTAAGATTTAATGTTTTGGTCTGTATAATTTTGCATATTTTCTGTTAGTTTTACCTCACTCATTCATTATAATAATCGTATGGCACGAATTTAACATATATTGAAAAATGCTTAAAATCGAGAAAAGACACCATATCTCAAAACTTTGATCATTGACCTCATATGAATTATGTGTCAACAGAATAATATCAATATAAGTAGTTTAATACCATAAATCTTTTTGTATTATCATCATTCAATTTTTTGTAAAAATGGATCAAAAACGGGTTGGGATTTGAAAAGTGATAGAGGAAATTCGGACTGGAATATTTACAAAAATTGTGAACGAAAACTTAATGCTTTGTATGTATTTAGTGTCACTGCCATTCATAAACTGTATTTCATTTTTAAAAGTATTGAGCAATTTGTATTATTTTCACAATTAAGAAAATCTCAAGCATAGTGTAAAATTTTAAGGGATTTTCCTTTAATTTTCCAAAAATATACAATGGCCATTAACCCAAAAAGTAGGTCATTGACCTACTTTTTTGAAAATGAAAAATAACACTACAATAAAAGGTTTATAACACACAATAGGTGGTTTTTCATTATCATCAGTGGATTTTTTTTTCATTCTGAGTAAACGCCATCCTTAAACGCAGAAAAAATATTGCGTTTTAACGCAAACTATTACTCTAATGTGTTCAAACGCAATAATTTTGCGATTAAATGCAAACTTTAAGATTTTTGCGATTAAACGCAATGATTTTTGCGTTAAATCGCAATTAATTCCTTTGCTTATATACACTTAGTATATGAACCAAGTCCTTGATTTGATGACAACACTTGACACATCACAAAGACTCTTATCAATTTCTGGTTTTCACTTTGATTAACTTATAATGAAAAAGTAAGTTGTCATAACTTCTAAGCGAACGTATGCTGAAAAGAAGGATCGCGCTATTAACATGATTAACATGATTAATGAATACAAGAGAAGGAATAAGTCTGCTTATATTTGATGTTTCCAAATTCTTCCTTAAAGATGACATGCAATATGGCTATTGATGGATGCACCAGTGATGTTTGTACGGAAACGTATAACCGCCTCTTGATGTTGTGTTAAATCTCTCAATGGCAAATTAAAATTTGTGTCATCTTCCTATAAAATGAATGTATTGTAAAAATTATGTCGACTTGTACAAAGAAAAAAAATACAAGTCGATATATATTTTATCAAGCTTTGTTGACTTTGATTAAGTCATGATATTATTTTACGTTATAAATTTGTCGCATTTATATAATTGCGTGGAAATTTTCTCGCTATCTCTAATATTGAAATTTAATTATGTTGAAATTGTACAATTTGTGAAGCTTTTGCGTCCATATTTTGATGACTTCTTGCCAGTTTACGAGGAATGTCAACTTAAGTTTGTCGTCTTAAGTTTGAGAAACAATTTAACCCAATTAATGTCAATGTCGATTTTATGTAGGTTTCAAATAATACATGTATAAATGTATACATGAAGAGTTTTATCTATACACGATTAATGATGATTCTACATAATTCAAAGTGCTTTTGAAAAATTAAATATAAAATTACTGAGAGAAATATGCATTTCCGAATGCTCTATATATTTCTTAAACTTCAATGTAAAAGTAAAAAAAGAAAGACTAACCCTTTGGGTTGGGAACCACGATAACTTAGATTATTTAATGGTAACGAAAAAGGATATAAGAAATTATAAAGAATGTTAAATGAATAGTGCCCGAAATAAAAAAAAAAACAGTTTTTCTTTAACTAACTTAATTTCAGTCTGTATGTATGGTTTTAACAAAGCTTTAACCTCAAGACATCTAAGGAGTTAACCACCTCTTCTCCATATCATAGTATTTTAACGAAAATTCCTCTCTGACTTAGATAAGTCGCCTAGGTGAATTCGCCAAACAAAATTATGTTGCAATAAATTCTACGACATTTAAATTTGGTGGCATAGTTTATACGCATTATTTTAGCGCGACATTGCAGAATTCGACATTTAACAGATTAAAGTCAAACATGTCGAAATGGTGTCACTCAATAAATTTTGTTGTCATAATTAAATTGCTATACTTTGAAACAATAATATATGACAACATATTTATGTGGATATATCGCGGTCTAACGCAACAATGAGAGGCGGTTAAACGTTTCCGTATGTTTGCTAGCCGTATACTGGGTATCTAGACTGTGAGAACAGTTGAATTAAAAGAAATCCCCGGAAAAGTCTCCTTCACAAAGAGCATTGTGCCAAGGGGACTTATTAATGGAGGCATGTCGATTCGTGTGACAAATTAAAACAAATGGAACTTGCATAAACAGTTACATTGATGGCTATACTATGAAAATTTCATGCTGTGAAGCAACTCATTCGAGTAACGAGCATCGCCTCGAATTAGTACAGGATATTTCATCAATAGCAAAAAAATGTCCCAAAAAAGAAGGAATCGTAGAAAAAAATTATAAGGAAATTTGCATTCTATATTGTCAACCGAGTTATAAGGGACTATAAAATTGTTCAAAACAAATTGATCACTATGTTCTTCGATCTGCATGAGTTATCAAACTTCCGATGGAAACATCGCATAGCTGCAGAGTCTGTAGAAGACGCCTATGATTTATGTTACCCTGCGTCATGTAGCAAACCACGAAATGCTATATTGTATACGCATATATAAATGTACCATATAATGTCACTTTTCAATGCAATTTGTTTTAGTGTGGAAACAATTACATCATGCCAACTCTTAATTTTGGTATTGCATCTTTTAAGTAAAATCAAAAAACGCAATAGTTGTATGATAAATACATTTATGCACTCTCGTTATTGAATTTGACGTTGTACGTCACTTGTACACGTAGATATCAGTTTCCAAGATACATGTGTATGACCGTACAGCATATTGCACGCTATAAAAATACTTTTTGTGGCCTTTGTTTATTAAGGTTATTACTGACAATGTGCGTAAATATTTCGAGTTTTTATTAACCTAATAAATAAGGAAAATAGTGAAAAATCGACAGTTCGAAGGACGTTTTGACATTTAAGATTGAGAATTGTTACAGAGTATTAAACACAATCGCAATACAATGATGACAAATCTATAGGCTTTGAAAAAAAAAAGTTTCATTATATTATAATAAGTACATGTAATTGAACAATGAGGTGTCCTTTTTAGTATTCATTGTATCCAAGATATTACCAAATTTTCAAAAATTACTAAAGTTCATAGTATAGCCATCAATGCAACTGTTTGTGCAAGTTCCATTTGTTTCAACTTGTCATGCGAATCGACATGCCTCCATTAAAAAGGCCCCTTAGCATAATACTCTTTGCGAAGGAGTCTTTTCCGTTTTTAGCTCACCTGAGCTGAAAGCTCAAGTGAGCTATTCTGATCACATTTTGTCCGTCGTCCGTCTGTCCGTCCGTCCGTCCGTCTGTCCGTCCGTCTGTCTGTCCGTCTGTAAACTTTTTACATTTTGAACTTCTTCTCTAAAACCGCTTATCCAATTTCAACCAAATTTGGCACAAAGCATCCTTATGTGAGGGCGAATATAAATTGCAAAAATAAAAGTCCGATCTGTATTCAAAGCGGAGAAAACCTTGAAACTGTAGAAAAAGGGGGGTGCATTTTTAAAAATCTTCTTCTCAAGAACTACTGATTCCAATTCAACGTAGTTTAGCATAAATTATCCTTATGGGAAGGAAAATATAAATTGCAAAAATTAAGTGCTAATTCTGTTTCAAATCTGAGTTATTACGAAAATAATAATAAAGGAAATGCGTGTTTCAATCAGTTTAATAGCTTCGGGTTCGGCATCCGGTAATCCGGCATCCGGTAAAATGGGTAGGCAAGACTTGGTCTGGCCAAAACAAAGATTGGCAGTTATTAATCTGCCAATCTCATTAAAATTTCAGGATATTTGATGGACTAGTATATTTGTATTCGCTGTAAATATTGCTGCAAAATAATGCGTATTTCGAATTAACGATTGTCGATCTGCCTTGGCTTTTATTTTGCCACGGCCCGGGTTTGCATACCCATTTTACCTAGACTCGTATTCCATACTTCTAAAACGAGGTTCTTTGTTTAAAGCAGCCATGACATTATACGAAAAAGGGTCGATCTGACTATGATGAATTTGCTTGTTGTGCAACAGTTCGCGTATGAAGGGAAATTTTTGAAACATGCAATATATATTGTTGCCGATTTTGTGAAGTAAATTGAGGCTAAATATTTCAATGCGTTGACAGTTTTCACACATGACGTTGGTGTTAGCTTGTTCCGATTTTCGTTTCGTTTTCATTATTTCTGCTTGTAACCTGGGAACTATCGTCTGTATTATTTCGTGATTTTTACGTAGCAAATCAAACAGAGACTTTGGTAAATCAAACAGTTAACTGTTTACTTGCGCAAATTAAGCAAAATCTGATGTATCAAAAAATAATGAAATACAATTCATTCTATCGGTAATTCGATCGGCATTATCTTTTGCGTAATGGTAGATTAATGCAATAGGTTTTGTGGCGATGCTCGGCATTTTCTCGAGTTTATTCAGTTTAAATAAAGTTTGACATTGCTGACGGAAATATGTAGGTATATACATGTATATATATGATTCATTTCGAAAATAATAAATTGTGTTCTTTATTTGTTATAGTGAATGTTTCTTGTGTTTAATTGTTTTCAATTTCTATTTACTAACCATATTTGAGTGTTAAGCTTCAAATTATAAGCAAGATACAGAAATTTGCTCACAATTCTATGTTTGTACACAGATCTTAAAAACTAAAGATTAAAAAAGTAAAAAATTTGTTAATATTTATTAAGAAAATTTTCAAAGTCTGTTCGTTCAGAAACCAACTTTAACATCTTAGTGTATTGTAAACTTAACAATTTTTCGTCATTATTACTCCTACTGTACCAGTGAACGGGTCTTGAGTGAATAAAAGAATATAAAATCTTAGGCCATTCTTTTTTTCCATTTTAAATGCTGAATAGGAAATACCAAGTTAAAAATCATAAGCTGAATGTAATAAACTCATGTGAACAAATTATGAATCAAACCTAGGGGAACTGTGAGCTCTGTATCTTGCTTTTATTCTACAATTGACGCTGAAATTTTGGTTGAACATTAGAAAATCTCTATGAATTAGAGTATGTTAAATATTTGTACAAACAAAATAAAAGAATGATACTGTGAAATCATTAGATTTCGTGGTGGCTTATTTTTCGTGGAATTCGTAGGTACCTCTCATCCACGAAATAACATCCTTCACGAATTGATGAATTAGGGTAATAAAGTCATATTCCCTTTTGTAGATATATATGAATACACGAAATTACGTCCCCACGAACCTGTAAAATTTAAGTCATCCACAAAAATTGGCCCCCATGAAATTTAATGATTCCACAGTATTCTGTATATATGTACTCTCTGGGGCCCTCTCTTTATACAATAAATAATGTGAAATCTACATCAATTTTGATAGTTTTTTCAGACACGAGTAAATAAAAACGACATCTTTAAAACAGTTTCCATATTTCTGACACATTTCTGTTGCGGGGATAAAGTATTTATCGCTATTCCTAAGAATATCACAGCGGAAAATTATCCTGGTTTGTACGCGAAGTAAATAACAGTCATTTAATTATAATGGAGAAGACAAATAAAATTGTTGAATGTTTTTAATTTGAGGAATTGAGCACATTGAGGTACAATTTTCTTCTTCACATCTATACATGTAGGGTTTTTAAAATAAAAAACAATAACTATTATTTTTTTTAATACAATAACTAGTAAGTACTGAGTAGTTGATGAAAAAAATGTACCTATATGCTCTCATATATTTTGATCGCTTTACAAAGGGGGGGGGGGGGGGCAGAACGAAAATATAGGGATTTGGAAGTTAACAACTTAACAGTATACCTCTACCAAATGTTTAGTTTTATATCTTGCGTAGAAATTTCTTATTCTGGTAAAAAATAGTATTTCATGAAGGTACAATGTCAAAGATTACATGTATACAAAAAAAAGTGTAAAATTCGAATACTTTACAATATTTATTTTTTGTTTTTCTACCGAGGGACCATATGGCACAATATCTTTTGAACGCCCATTGTTGCTCAGGTGAGCGATGTGGCCCCATGGGCCTCTTGTTTCAATTCAACTGTATCTCTCACAGTCTATATACCAAGTATCCGGCAAGCAAACATCACTGGTGCATCCATCAATAGCCATCTTGCATGTCATCTTTAAGGAAATATTTGGAAAGTCAAACAAATATAAGCAAAGACTTATTTTTTTCTCTTGTATTTATTAATAGCGCGATCCTTCTTTTCAGGATACGTTTGGTTAGAAGTGCCTGATGCTTTCAAGTTATGACAACTTACTATTTCATTATATGTTAATCCAAGTGAAAAACAGAATTTGAGTCTTTGTGATGTGTCCAGTGTTGTCATAAAATCAAGGACTTGGTACATATACTAAGTGTTATATATAAGCAAATGAGTTCTTTGCGATTTAACACAAAAATCATTGCGTTTAATTGCAATATCATTGCAAAAGTTATTGCGTTTAATTGCAAAAACGTTTGCGTTTATTCACAAAATATTTGGCGTTTAAACGCAATGATAGCTTTGCGTTTAAACGCATTTTTTTAGCGTTTAAACGCAAAACTTTGCGTACTTTTTGATACAATACTTTTTGAAACTTCTGGTATTTTTACCTATAAAGTGAGAGATAACTCTGTATATATACAGAGTAATAAACTTATATATTTACGACATACGGTATACCTGAGGTCAACCCAAATGCATGTTGACCCATGTCCTTTAACTGTTCATATACTTGGGACCCAGGACATCGAAGGTAATGTTCTTATTCATTTTTGTATGACAAATCAATTTTCTTGCAGTTTGATTTAATTTACATCGTGCATGCGCATTTTAAAAACAAAACCCCAAAATTATGGGTCAAATAAACATTTTGAAGAGGTACTTTCGTTTTGAATAGGATGTTAAAAACATACAAATCGAACTCTCTCTCTCTCTCTCTCTCTCTCTCTCTCTCTCTCTCTCTCTTGTATTCGGCAACTTGTTCATTTTATGTTTTTTTTGTACCTTGATAATATTATTTGATAGGAATATTATAATTGATATTCGTTAGTTAATTAGGCATGATTGTGTTAAAATAAAAAAGAAATTAATCATCAATTTCAAATAGAGGCTGTCCGCCAATTTGAATATGGCTGTTTCTTTACCGGATACACTTTTCTTGGCTGCCATAGACTTCGGAACAACATTTTCTACGTACGCCTTTGCAGCGAGGGACGAGTTAGAAGATGACATATTAAAAATGTATGTCCCCCACTGGTGTTCTTTGGATGGAAGCTTGATTTCACATAAGACTCCAACTACTGTTTTATTGGACAATGATGAGAAATTGGTTGATTTCGGTTTCGATGCTGAAACCACTTACGCAGAACTCTCAGAATACGGCGAACATGAGGACTATTTCTACTTCCGCCGATTTAAGATGATGCTCTACGACCAAGTCAGAACAAAGGTACGAGTAGGAATACATATACAACAAAGTTTACATGCGTGAATCGAGGCAATTTTTTTCAACAAATGGGGAAAGGGTTAAGAGAGGATTTAGTTAAAAGGGGAATATGCTTCAAGCCTTCTTTTCGGCGGTTACATAAAGAGGTTCGTTCCTCTGTTTTTGGGAAGCCGTTTTGCGTCACCTCTATTCTGGAAATTATGCATCATATATTGATTCTATTTATGAATTCATGTGTTATAATGCCAATTAAACTATTTTTAATAAAATAGTAAAGGAAAAATTACATATTTACAGAGTTTAGCATGGGACTATATTTTGTGGCGGAGGGTTTTTAAGAAAAATAAACATGTTTCATAACTCAGTTGTTTTAGAGTACCGTCACTTTAGCTTCCTTATTTCCAGTGCAAACAAAATTTTCAGATAGTTTGTGCATTAGGATATCTTCATATCGTTGTGAAAACATATTTTTAAAATTTTGCAATATTTCTGTCGACACATTTTGGCAAATTTAACTTGTACTCCTAAAAGTCAAGGAAAATGATTCCCAATTTTTGGCTAAAATTAGCTTATTTCATGCTATATCTCAAATTTTACATAATAGACCCATAATATACCCAAACTTTAGGTTTTATTTTCTGAAATTTGAAGATTTTTCTAAAACGTTTATCATAATTTGAGAAAAAGTTTGAGACTTTTATATAATTTCATTTCATGTTGAATCAGTAATGGATAAAAACAGCGTTTTATCAGTGCAAAAAGGTCAAAATATGAATTAGGTGAAATTTTTAAACATTTTTCTGTGATAATTTTAATTTTATTTATTTTAAATAGTTTAAATTTGTATTTGATGTCATATTTCATTCCGATAATAAAATATAGAGGGATGAACGATTTATGTGCAATCTTCACATTCAGTGCAGAAAGGTCATATTAATTAAGCTCTGTGTGTAGATTTTTAAAAGATACTTTAGAAAAAAACTTCAAGACTTCTGATCTCAAGATCCAACTAGGATCTTAACTAGGTAAATTGAATATATCTGTTCGTTGGTCCAGATTCCCTTACACCCTCAATTCCTCTTTATTTTCGCATATGGTTTCTTTGCCCCAATCAAGACTCATGTGTCTCAAGTCTCAAATATATTTTGAGCATCATTTGTGTTTTCCCCTCTATCTTACAGAAATTGACAGTAGATACAACGGTTGCAGATATACGGGGACGAAAAATGCAGGCTGTTAAAGTTTTTGCCCATGCTATACGATATCTGAAGGATCATCTGCTGAATTGTCTAAAAACTAAGGGGAAAATTGTGAAGAATGATGACATCCTATGGGTTTTAACTGTTCCAGCAATTTGGGATGACCCGGCAAAAGTGTTCATGCGAAAAGCAGCACAAGAGGTATTTAATGCAAAGGAGCAAAGACGTGTCATATACTCAGTAATATTGACATGACAAATTGGTTCTTTACATGTACATTTGGTTTTCTGGTTTTTAATTAGGCGGGTATACCTGGCCATCAGCTGATGATTGCATTAGAACCAGAGGCGGCCTCTATCTACTGCAAACATCTTCCCGTAGAGAAACTGGAGGGAACCAACACAATCAGCGCCTTCCAGCCAGGGAGCAAGTACCTGGTACTGGACGCTGGGGGTCAGTGTCAAGTCGATCAAAATTAAAAAAAGAAGAAGCTGTCAGTGAAACGTTTAGGTCTCAATTGCAATTTAAAGCCTTGTGCAGTGACTGACGAAGTCAAGTTTGGTACTGATATCTGGTTTTCGGCTTTTATAACTAATTTTGTTTTTATCTCACCAGAGCTGAAAGCTTATGAGAGTTTTTATGATCACTTTTTGTCTGGCGTCTGTTTGTTTGTCGGTCTGCCTGTAAACGTTTTACATTTTCGACTTCTTCAGAACCAGCGGGCCTATTTCAACCAAAATTGACACAAAGCATCCTTAGGTAACGGGAATTCAAGTTTGTTAAAATGAAGGTCCATGCTCTGTTTCAAAGGGAGATAACTAAAAATCATTGAAAATTTGTTGGCATTTTTCAAAAATGATCAGCATCATAAGGTAGTGTAGATTCAAGTTTCTTAAAATCATCATCCCCATAGGTAGTTTGGGGCCCAATGGGGTTGGGGTCAAGTTTTTACATAGGAATATATTCAGTAAATCTTTAAAAATCTTCTTCTCAAAAACAATTTGGCCAGAAATCAGGTAGCGTAGATTCAAGTTTGATCAAATCATGACTCCTAGTGGTAGAGTGGGGCCACAATGGAGGGGGGTTCAATTTTTTTGCGTAGGAATATAAAAAAAAAAAATCTTTAAAAATCTTCTTCTCAAAAACCTATCATCCAGAAAAGCTTAAATTGGTGTGAAAGCATCCTCGGGTAGGGTAGATTCAGGTTTGATAAAAGCATGATCCATCCCTAGGGGTAGGATGAAGACATAGTGAGAGGTGAAATGCTCACATCGGAATATATAGAGAAAAAGCTTTTAAATTCTTCTCGGAAACTGATTCGCCAGAAAAGATGTAGCTTGTGTAGAGGCATATGCATCCTCAGGTAGAAAAGATTAAAGTTTTTTCAAATCATGAACCCCAGGGGTAGGGTGGGGCCACAGGGGAGGGTCAAACTTTTACTCAAATGTTATTATGTATAGTTTTTCTTACATGCAAGCATTTTGACATATTGTTCATTCTAAGAAATTGTTTAGACTCTGGCCCCTGAAAATTCTTGGGCCTCACGACTCACAAGCAGTTCAAAAATTAAATAAAGGTTTATCATCCATGTTTAAGATCTTCTCTAGAACTGGAATGCTCAATATGTGATAAAACTGTAAAATCATCCTGTTACAAAGGGGCTCAATGATAAACATAAGCAGAAGAATTTTTTTGATACAGGGTCTATTATATGACATTATTCAGATATTTTGTATATATGACTCTATAAAGCTGATTCTATTATGTCTATTGTTGCTCCGGTGAACGATGTGGCCCATTGGGCTCTTGTTTGATAGAAATTGTTTAACTGAAAATTTGTAAAATATAAACTTAAATTTTTCAATGAATAAAAACGTACGCTACAATTTTCCCTTTCAGGCGGAACAGTGGATATAACCGTACATGAAGTCAAACCAAATGGACACCTGAAGGAACTAGACCGAGCGAGTGGCGGCGACTGGGGTGGAACCAGTGTGGACATGGCCTTCAAAAGCGCTCTGGCGGAGATAGTGACGGAGGGAATGATTGAAGGCTACTGCCACAAGTACACTGAGGACTACATCGAACTGTTCAGGGATTTTGAAATCAAGAAACGCAAATGTGGAAAAGGTGACAACTCGAATTCAGTTATCACATTGAAAATTCCCGTCTCCTTTACCGATGGATGCTCGGAAACCTTAGGCGTGGATCTAAACACCCTGACTAACAAATCAAGATACAAAGATCATATTTTCTGGAAAACAGATAAGGTTAGAATAGATTTGTCGACGTTTGAAACCTTTTTTAAGCCAGCTTGCGATGGAATCGTCAGACATATCAAGGATTTGTTCCAGTCACCCAAAGTCAAAGGTGTCAATAAGATCATAATGGTTGGCGGGTTTTCCGAGTCCGACATTTTACAGGAAGTGGTTCGGAAGGCTTTCCCGGATTGCCACATCATAGTTCCACAAGACGCTGGTCTGGCCGTTCTACGTGGAGCAGTTTTGTTTGGTTAAAGTCCATAGGCCATAGATTCCCGTATTGCAAAATACACCTACGGCGTTAAGATGAATGTTGAATTCGACGAAAAAATACACAAAGCAGTGGAATACTGTACCGACATATTCGACCGGTGAAGAACTTATAGTCGATAAAGCCCAGGCCGAGAAATCTTACGTTCCATTAACCCGTCAACAAAAGGTTATATCATTCAGTATTTATACGTCGACAGAGGATGACCCGTTAATGTGGAGGGTTGCAAAAATATTGGAAAATTTGTGGTTAGCGTTCCTGTCGGTGTGGAAGATCGCTCCGTCAATGTCAGGATGATATTTGGTAGAACTGAGCTCACAGCCGAGGCAAGGGTAGTGAAAACAGGGGATATAACCCCCGCGCCGTTCGAACTCCCGGTAGAAGAAAAGATTTAACCCAAGCAGTCTATAATACCTTTTGGAAAATTTTCAGCTAGTTATCACCAACAAAAAAAAAACCACTTAAGATTTTTTTCATACATAAACGTCATTAGATTAATACTTTTTTACACCAACACGTATATTTAATCGATACCTCTTTTGTCTGATCATTATTTCTGTACATGTAACAAAAAAGTATATATATCAGTATGTTTGTTAAACCTATGATCATATGTCATAATGATTTATAATACTCTGGCATTCCACAACGGAAACTAAAACTAAAATACAAAAAAAAGCTCGTACCAGAATTTTAGGAGAATGAATTTTCACATTCTTTCAGAAACTTGAGCTTTAAATACAGTATAACTTACAAGTTTGGTATTTTTTTTTACAGATTGGAATAAGATTTTTGACATTTTGAAATTACATTAATTAAGTGGTAAAACTGTTTAAAACAATGAATGTTCGTACTTTTTTGTCTTCCGGAAATAATCCATATACTAATCTCAATGAGATGAATAGCTCTGTATTAAGAAATCAGTGAATATTCAATTTTTAATTCTATTTTTTTTGTATTATAAACAACATACTTTATAGCTTAAATCAAATAAAATCATATTTGAAATTTTGATGTAGATCTATGGGTAATTTAACTTGTTGAGCATCCAGAGACTTTTTAACTGCTTTCTTCAACATAAAAAAACTGAATATAATATTATAAGTGGTATTTGTGGTAAGGAGGGCCACAATAAAGTAATTTTAAAAAATCGTACACAGAATATTTCTGACACAACAATATGTACCGGGCTGAACATCAACAATATCCATTTCTAACATAAGGGGAAATATACATTATACACCAAATGTAAACATTTAAATATAGAAAGCTCAAATGATTAAAAACACAAAGTCAGAGTAAAACATAAGAGCTTTAGTTTCATTTTCACCTTCAGATGTTTTACAACTATATATATATATATATATATATATATATATATATATATATATATATATATATATATATATATATATATATATATATATATATATGGTATATTTCTACGGAAGCTCTTTGAGGCCAGTTCAGTAGAAAAAATAATTTTTTAAAACGCAATAATTTTTATTGCGTTTAAATCCAAAACCAACTCTACCTTTAAACGCAATAGCTTTTTTTCGTTTAAACGCAATTATTTTGGTAATTACACGCAATACTTTTGCGATAAAACGCAAAATTTTGCTGTCAAGCGCAAAACTTTGCAATCTTTTGCTTTTAAAAACGCAATAAAAATCATTTTTTCTACTGAAATGGCTTCAATGAGCTTCCGTAAAAAAGGCCTAACAAAAATATATTTTCTTCAGGTCCCTAGCCTATCACGATCTATACTGTAACCATTTTTTCATTCACGTTTCTGGCGGGGGAGGGGGGGGGGGGTCAAATTTAATTTTAAAAATGTCTGAATATCTTCTCTTAACTTGCTTATATATTTAGCATATTTAGCAATGTTAAAAACAAACAATTAACGAAAGCAGTTTAAAAAAAATTACTTTTGAGAAATGTGGTATTTTTACTTATAAAGCGAGAGATAACTCTGTATACATACAGAGTAATAATCATATATTTACGATATACGGTATACCTGAGGTCAACCCAAATGCATGTTGTCCCATGTTCTTTAACTGTACATATACTTGGGACCCAGGACATCGAAGGTAATGTTCTTATTCATTTTTGAATAAATCAATTTTCTTGCAGTTTGATTTAATCAACATCGTGCATTTTAAAAACAAAACCCCCAAAATTATGGGTAAAATAAACATTTTGAAAAAGTACTTTCGTTTTGTAAAGGATGTTAAAAAAGAATACAAAGTGAACATCTCTCTCTCTCTCTCTCTCTCTCTCTCGTAGTATTCGGCAACTTATAAAATAAATATTAATATTTCTATATGATAGGAATATTATAATTGTTATTGTTAAAATTAAATTAAAAACAAACATCATTATCAATTTCTAATAGAGGCTGTCCGCCAATTTGAATATGGCTGTTTCTTTACCGGATAAACTTTTCTTGGCTGCCATAGACTTCGGAACAACCTTTTCTGGGTATGCCTTTGCCGCGAGAGGCGAGTTACAAGATGACTTATCAAAAATTTATGTCCCCCACTGGCGTTCTTCTGATGGGAGCTTGATTTCATACAAGACTCCAACCACTGTTTTATTGGACAAAGATGAGAAATTGGTTGATTTCGGTTTCGATGCTGAAACCACTTACGCAGAACTGTCAGAAAATGGGGAACATGAGGACTATTTCTACTTCCGCCGATTTAAGATGATGCTCTACGACCAAGTCCGAACAAAGGTACGAGTAGGAATACATATATCTGAAGAAAAAAAACCAAAAAAGTTTACACGCATGAATCCAGGCAATTTTTTTCAAAAAAGGGGAAAGGGTTAAGAGAGGATTTAGTTGAAAGGGGAATATGCTTCAAGCCTCCTTTTCGGCGGTTACTTCACTATGTAAATTGAATATATCTGTTCGTTGGTCCAGATTCCCTTACACCCGCAATTCCTCTTTATTTTCGCATATGGTTTCTTTGCCCCAATCATGACTCATTTGTCTCAAGTCTCAAATATATTTTGAACATCATTTGTGTTTTCCCCTTTTTCTTACAGAAATTGACAGTAGATACAACGGTTGCAGATATACGGGGACGAGAAATACAGGCTGTAAAAGTTTTTGCCCATGCTATACGATATCTAAAGGATCATCTGCTGGATTCTCAAAAACCCAAGGGGAAAATTGTGAAGAATGATGACATCCTATGGGTTTTAACTGTTCCAGCAATTTGGGATGACACAGCTAAACTATTCATGCGAAAAGCAGCACAAGAGGTATATAAAGCAAAGAATCAAAGACGTATCATATAATATTAACATGACAAATTGGTTCTTTACATGTACATTTGGTTTTCTGGGTTTTAATTAGGCAGGTATACCTGGCCATCAGCTGATGATTGCATTAGAACCAGAGGCGGCCTCTATCTACTGCAAACATCTTCCCGTAGAGAAACTGGAGGGAACCAACACAATCAGCGCCTTCCAGCCAGGGAGCAAGTACCTGGTACTGGACGCTGGGGGTCAGTGTAGGATTCACGTACAAGCACTCGTTGAAATGGTTTTAATGTCAGTTTTATGTAGTGGCCCTTGCAAGCAGTTACCAATATTCTTTACGTAGTCATTGCAAACATTGATATATTTTGATGTGAAAACATGGTAACGTAATCTTAAGATTAAAAACTTGCAACGGTATATCAAATTAGAAAAAGCGTCGTTATATGCAACATGAATATGATGTTGTTACATGTATGAAACCATGTCAAAAGATGAAATAATTGAAAATTCTATCTTGCTTTTGAAAACTTCATGGTAATGGCGAAATGTTAAATTTGAAACCAAGTCTCGCTCTCTAAAATAGTAACCTTTTTTTTAACAACAAAATGTACATCTACATTACATATTTATTTAATAGGTGGAACAGTGGATATAACCGTACATGAAGTCAAACCAAATGGACACCTGAAAGAATTAGACCGAGCGAGTGGCGGCGACTGGGGTGGAACCAGTGTGGACATGGCCTTCAAAAGCGCTCTGGCGGAGATAGTGACGGAGGGAATGATTGAAGGCTACTGCCACAAGTTCACTGGGGACTACATCGAACTGTTCAGGGATTTTGAAATCAAGAAACGCAAATGTGGAAAAGGAAACAGCTCAGATTCATTTATCACGTTGAAAATTCCCGTAACATTTACCGACGAATGCCAAGAAACTCTGAACACAGACCTTACCACGCTTGTCAACAAATCTACATACAAAGATCATATTTTCTGGAAAACAGATAAGGTAAGAATAGATTTGCCGACGTTTGAAACCTTTTTTCAGCCAGCTTGCGATGGAATCGTCAAACACGTGAAGGAGTTGTTCCAGTCACCCAAAGTCAAAGGTGTCAATAAGATCCTAATGGTGGGCGGGTTTTCCGAGTCAAACATATTACAGGATGTGGTTCGGAGGGCGTTTCCGAATTGCCAGATCATAGTTCCACAAGAAGCTGGTCTGGCTGTTCTACGTGGAGCAGTTTTGTTTGGCTGTAATCCAAAGGCCATAGACTCCCGTATTGCAAAATACACCTATGGCGTAGCCACAAATGTTGAATTTGACCCAGAAATCCACATGGAATCCAAAAGGGAAATCATTGATGGAGAGGATTACTGTACTGACATATTCGATAAACACGTGGAGAAAGGTGAAGAATTAATTGTCGACGAGGCCCAGGCCGAGAGATCTTACCTTCCAATGACCCATCAACAAAAGGCTATATCATTCAGTATTTACACGTCGACTGAGGATGCCCCTTTTTATGTGGACTATTGCGAAAATATTGGAAAATTTGAGGTCAGCGTTCCTGTCGGTGTGGATGATCGCTCCGTCAATGTCAGGATGATATTTGGTAGAACTGAGCTCACGGCCGAGGCAAGGGTAGTGAAAACAGGGGAGATAATGCCCGGACAGTTTGAACTCCCTGAAGAAGAGAAGATTTAAAAAACTTTCAGAAGTCCCAGAAATCTTTTTTTTTGGTAGACGTTTTTAAAGTTATAAGTCTTTTCCAGTCATATATCAGAATATTATGCTTCATAAACTACATTTAGTTTGATATTGAAATATAATATATAACCATCTGATCAAAAACCTAATGTATATTTGTATACCCAAGTGTGCGAACAGAGAATTCAACGTTTCTCTTTTCTTATTTTATGATAATTTGAACAGTTGCCGTATCATAACTTAATTTGTGATTTATTATATTCTAGTTATATTTCAAATATTGTCCTTAATTTGAACATTTTCTGTATATAAACTTTTTTTTTTATCATTTTTTAATTACACTTTCAATATTGTGTATGTCATTACTTGACCATAACTTACACATTTTCATGTATGATAATCTGCTTGACATTATTACTTGTCAATAAAGTGTTATGTTTATAAATATAAGAAAGAGAAAAGAAAACAATTTCTTCAATTTATTTATTGATAAAAAAAATGACACAATTAGTTGTCATTTCGCTAATTGCACTTGTTCATGGCAAAGAAATGATAAAATGCAGATTTAAATTATTGATGCTACAATGTTTTCATAACAGCATTTTTATATACACTATATACACTGAAATACTCAAATATAATATTTTATACATATGAAAATTGCATTTAGCAAGACCTAAATGAAAGTGAAAGTAGCATGAGAATGGACACCTACTGGAATGTTCCATGCTTGTTCCTGAGACAATGGGGCCAACAGTTGTCTCTCTTTGTCACATTTCTCCCCACTATCTCTCACTCAAAACGGCAATAACTTTGTACAATCAACCAATAACTCATGATACAAGTACATGTATATAGTAACTGGAGTAACACACTCTGAAAACACTATGATGTACGGTATGCAATGAATGATGCTGATAAACACAGAATGATGCCATTTCTTTCAAACACATTTTTAAAAAAAATTGATCTATACATGGATTAAATCAAAAGCACTCAACAACAAATAAGACAGGAGTCCATCAAGTTTACAGAACAAACTCAGCACCAATCAGCCACAACCACTTCATGGTTTGCAGACATATCTTTCAACAAAATGTGCTTTATCAAAATCATATTCTTTCACTCTCCCAATACCACAAATTAAATCATAGCATCACATTTTCACTTTCTCAAAAATATGTATGTTGAAATATGACTCTAAAAATGGACTTAAAGCTATGAATTTGATCACGTCACAAGCAGTTGGTTTTGTATCCCATTGTCCATATGGTACTGGTATTTTTTCTACAGAGCCGTCTCCTCTGCTCTTCTCTCGCCCCGATCCATTACATTGGACTGACTTCCATGAAGGTTCTCATAGCGTGCCTGCTCTGTGCATTCATCACGCACCCTGGTCAGCAATCTTTGTAGTTCTCGGTTGCTAGGAGCTAACTTTAAAGCCTCTTTTAAATCCTCAACAGCTGAAGAGAATTGTCTGCAATAGAAGTTAAATATTCACTAAAATTCAGGTACAGATAAAACTGATTCAAACTTTTCATTATTTTTTGACGTAATTAAAAATGGGTGATCATGATGCATCATAAACAAACCTGTCGTCTCGTTTCGCCCGAGCCCTTGCATAGTATGCTTCAAAGCATTTACTTTTTATTTGCAGTGCCTGTGTGGCCAGATCAATGGCTGATACACAGTCCTGGAAAACAATTTCAAAATGTTTTAATTTGTTAATAAATATGTTTCTTTCATGACTTTTGAATTTGAGTACAATACCGGTAGTCATTAATTTTTTGTGTATCTTATTCTCAGAATGATTTTTTGTTGTAAGTTTTTGTTAATTGTTTTTTTTTTATAGTATTCTCTGTCAAATGATTCCATTTAACTGATTAGGACAATCTTATTGCATTTAATTACATTAAAATTAACACCATCTGAGTGTCCAGATATGCAACTTACATTAAGTTTCCTTTTGCATCTGGAAAGATTGAGGAGCAGGTTCAATTTTAGGTCTTTGAAGGTTCTTGAGTCTTCCACCACATTTTCATTTGGAAATTTCTTCAAAGCATACTGGTATCGCTGGGCTGCCTCTCGAATACGGTTTTTCTGTAAAGACAAAAACAAATATCCACATTTAGCTCAAATTAAAACACAAATAGTTCAATAAACAGGTAGCTTTTCCTTCTGTCTGTTTCACCTTGAACACCAATTCTTCACACAAACACCTAGTTGGCTTATAAGACCACAGTAACACTCCAACCTATATGACTTCTCACCTTATACAGCACATTTCCATCCTCCATCAACTTGTTGAGCAGCAGTATCAGTATGTCTGGTTTTCCTGCTGCTACGGCCCAGGTGGTCTGTCCCAGCTTGGCTCCCTTCTTCAGGAAACACACCACCACGGCTGTGTTCCTCCTGTCAATGGCTCGATCTAGCGCCCTCATCCCGTTCTGGTCTGCATGCTCAATCTGGGCTCCTCTCTCCAATAAAGATTGCACCTAAAAAAAATGCCAAAATGTTTAAATTTTTGAAACATTGAATTAAATTCTAAGATACTTTTATTCAGGAAATCAATCTTAGAAATATTGAATGCAAATCTTACCACTTGAGCATCACCATGGAATGCTGCAAGTTGGAGAGGAGTTCTCCCCCTTCTGTCTACATGATGGAGATTAGCTCCCTTGTCCAACAAGGTCTGTATGATGTGGTGGTGTCCCTTCAGACAGGCCCAGCACAGGGCAGTCAGACCTTCCTTGTCCACTTGATGCAGGGAGCTCCCTGAATAATAGGCAAACCAAAGCATGAATTTTGTGCATATTTAAATAATGCAAATCACAATCTCATTTATTATTGTAAATCCATTACATTGTATATTCAGCGTATACAATATTTAGAGAAAAATTATTATTCAACAGATTGTCTGGATTTGATTTCACACATTACTTCATGTACCTAATACCTATTTACATACAAGTGGAAACTGCTTTCGATGATAAACGCTAAACACTAAACACTGCAAAATGTAACTGAATTTTACAGTATTACACATTTGTTTTCCATTCAAAATGAAATATATTACCTCTAGCTAACAGCATCTCTAATACTCCAATGTGGCCTTTGTATGCTGCTATCATAAGAGGTGTTCTTCCATGTTTGTCTGTCTGTTCCAAGGAGGATCCCATTCCAAGAAGTAGGTCGGCCACATTCCAGTGACCAGCATCCACAGCACACAACAGAGGGGTCAGGGATTTGTTGTTTGGCTGGTGGAGACTGGCTCCCTGGTCTATCAGAAATAGGACCACATCCTTAAAACCATGGCTACAAGATGCCGTCAATGCTACAAAAAAAGAGCAAGATGATCAAATTTTAATACCATATTCAAAGAAAATTATTTAAATATTTTCAGCTGATTTTGAGTAATGAAAGGAGTAATGGGGATCATACCTGTTTCTCCCAGTAAAGTATCACAGTAGTTGATTCCAAATCCATCAGATGTTGCAGAGTAGTTATGTAATAGGAAGTCAATGATCTAAGGGAGAAAAAGTGACAAAATTTAATTTGAGCTGCATACAATTATCAGTGTGGTATTTTTAACACAAGCTTCCAAACAGTTATACCAAATACTTTTATCAAGTATATGCATAAGTTATCATTCATTTCATAGTTTAAAGTAAGACAACATGCAAAGCACCTACATTTGTGTGTCCTGTGGCAGCAGAAGCAACCATTGCCTGCTGCATGGCCTCCACTTTAGTCAGCTGACCATCATATTCTGACCAATCGCATTGCAGAAGGAAGATGAGGGCATCCAAATGGCCATGCATGGCGGCATGAACAGCTGGGCACTGACCACTCTTATCTACATGTGACAGCTATCAACAAAGAAGAAAATTAAAGTTACATTAAGATTTGCATATTTAGACAGCATCTGTGACAAGTGCAAATGTATACATTTTTTGGGGGCCAATACATTACTGCTAAAATCTTTATAAGTCTAAAAGTTTTCTTACCCGAGCATTCCTCTGACACAGCATCCTTAGGATCTCCGTGTGTCCAGCACTGGCAGCATAACACAGAGCCGACATCCCACTGTCTGAGACGGCGTCCACACTGGCACTGAACTCCAGAAGCAGGGACACCATGTCCGTGAATCCCTCCATAGCCGCAATACACAGGACCGGCGAGTTGTTCTGGTACGGGGTTCTCATGTTGGGGTTGGCCCCCGACAATAAGATCAGTCGACTGACCTATAACAAACAGTCAACTTGTAAAGCACTAGACATTTGTCGTTTGCACATTTTTGGCAATGGTTTTTCTTGTTTTAGGAAAAATATTCCTTGACATCCCTAATATACAATATGTTCTTGCGATATTGATAAATATACAGAACAAACTTAAAAATAAAACTAATGGCAATATTGAATTCATCAGATTCATTAGTTGTGATGATTTCTAAGACTGAACATTTATTTTTCAGTATGATTATCAATTGAAACATTAATTTCCAACCTTGACATTAGGAGAGAAGAGGTTGCGGTGAGATGCGAGGGCAGCGTTCAGGCTCTCAGAGCTGAGGGCCATCCAGTAAGCCTGCATGTCACGGGAGGAGTAGCCACGCTGCTTGCTGACATTTTTGTAGATGTGGGCCTTCAGAATGTGGTGCCCTAACTCTATGGTTTTATCAGGGTTCAGTGGGGCGGATATCCTTGACAGCTTGAACGACATCAAAGCATGGCCAAGTCTGAAAGAAAACTTTCCTGTTAGATTTCAACTGCATGATTTTTTAGTACAAAAAAAGATACAAATGACTTAACAAAAAAATATATATATATTTTTTTTAAAAGTTGAAAAAAGAAGAATTATCTAAAAAATTCTTGAAAATTTACAATCTCATTTCCCAGAACCTATATCTATATATATGTTCTAAGACTAAATTCCCATTTATGCAAGATTATAATACATGACAAAAATACACCACACTAAGTTACAACATTAAGATTTCTAGTTTTATATATATAGTTTGTTGTATCATCATTTTCCCCATTAGCAGAGCAGCTGACACTGCATGGTGCCTCACCCCCTCCGACGTCTACATGTTTTACTCTCTGTGATTGTCAAGCAAGCGAAGTAGCTCTGAGGAGATCTAGTTTGCACAGAGTCACACTATGAAGGACGACATTTTGACAGTGAGACTGCAGAAAATTATTAGGCAAGAAATCACAACTTAAATACTGATTAAAACAGACTAAAAGACCAAAAAACCATTTTTTTTTGACTGAATGGACACAATGACCTTTTAAACAGACCCCATTAGTTATATAGTTTTTGGTGCAAAATTACATACTGACAATACATGTTGTGATTTGTTGATCTAATGTTTAAGTACAGATGTATTGATAAGGATACATAATTTGTGATAATGATAATGATGGTGATGATGAAAAAAAAATAAATAAAAAGAAACCAGTAAGCAAACAGAATCAACATAGGGAAAAAGTGCATTCTGGGTAAAATGCAGACTTCTATGAATAAGGCTGGTATCATGCAGTTTAGTTGGTCGTTATATTCAGCAGATTTAGCAAATGATAAATCAAAAAGACTGACTACAAAATCAATTCAAAGTACTAGTTAAAGTATCAAATTAATCGCGTAGCCAGTTTAGTATCCATGGTAACCACAAATGAAAAGGAAGAACCCAAAAACGTAGATATACATGAATATTAAGCTATGTGTTCACCTTGGGTCAAATTCGGCACCACTGAAGGAATCAAAAACAAAATAATAGGACCAATCAGAATACAACAGCATCAAATGTCATATTAGTATATAAACACGTCATAATTCATATTACAGCATTTTATATATAAAAAAAAAAATTCTATATCAGCTAGGGAAGGATTGTCAATACATCACTGAAGCATACATCAGGTATAAGGGATATGAGGTGTATTTACAAAAGATTTTTTTTCCAAATATACAACAGCTGATGAGTGAGTAGGAGGACAACAAATTGAATACTGTTATTGATGTGATGAAGAAAAAAAACACCTTAAGATTATTAAGGACTCATGCTCTCTTGTTTTTTTCTAAATGTGTGTATAAAGCAGAAAAAAAAAATAAGTTTCTCCCTATTGATAGAAAAACTGGAAGATGAGGAAGAAGAGTGGTTTGTGGATATAAACTACTCACCGAAGATCACAGAGAAACTTTGGATTGTCTGCCTCGTCGCGGCGGATAAGCCACTCCCTGAAGGCAGGGTGAAAGAACATGTAGGTGGAGTCTTTACGCAGAAACAAGAAGCCCTGCAGCATGCTCATCCGCTGGGTGAACTCCTCCCACGGCAGAAAGTGCTGGGTGTAGCCAGAGTTGATGGTGTAGTAGATCTCCTCAAGATTCATCGGATACAGAGTTGCCAAACACACAACCAAAATAGGAGACACCTTCTCAAATGACCTCACACTTTGGAACTTCAAGTTAAAATGTAATAGGAACACTTCAGAAATGTTCATGGGTAATATTTTGTAGTTTGAACTTTTAAGCACCAGGTGTCCTCTTTCTATCAAGTCCAGGGTCATCTTGCAGAACAAAAATGACCCTTTGCTAAGAGTTTGTAGATGATGACAGAATTTGACTTGTGTCGATTGTTCTAGTTTACCATTCAGTGATATATTATTTCCAATACTAGGACTTGTTTCAATTCTATGGTTCACATAATCTATCAGGTCTTTTCCTATAAGGTCGTTGTTTTGGTCTCGGTCAATACAAATAGTTGTGAAACCCAAGTCTTTTGTGATCTCCACCAAGGAAGAATGAACAGTTAACACCAATTTCAACCACAAAGGAAACTGTTCAACGTGGCGACACAGAAATGAAGCTATCGTGTCACCATAATCTGGCTTGTGGAACTCTGCCTCATTCAGAGAGTCTATCACAATCAAACAACTATCTGAAGTAATTCTGCCCTGTTCCTTCAAAGATTCTAAAGGATCCAGGATTCCTTTAATGAAAGCACTTGAAGGATTTTGCACGCACTCCTTGAGACTAAGCACATGTTGTAAGTGTGGATCCTGCAGGAGTATTTCGTGGTAGGCGGCGAGCTGTGGCGCTTGAGATAGCTGAGCAGCGAGACTGTGGACAAACTCGGGCACCAGACAGGTGACATTATTATCTGCCTGACAAAAATGGTAGCCAACTACTTGTGATCCCAGACTTCTCAGACAATCGTAGGTAAGATTGGAGGTTGATGCACTCAGGCCATGGGACAAGGTGGATTTCGGACTGTAGTTTGTAAGACCATTGTACACCATACGATCCCTGTTTATCTTGTGTTCACTCCCTAAAAAAAGAAGAAAAAATATTTTTCAACTTGGTAAGTTGCAATGACACTGACAGAGAACATAATATATGTAGTGATGTTGACTTAGAATACCAATTCTATTTTGGTTGTCTATTATACTAAGAACAAAGACTGACCTTCTACGAGCCCACTCCGGCCGTCGGTGAAGAAGCTGCTGTCCACTAGCTGCTCTATGATGGCGGTCTTTCCTGCCCCAATACCCCCAGTCAGGACCACACCCCTCACTCTGTCTGTGGTGGGCTCACTGTTCAGGGCCTGTAAATAACACAACAACCAAAGATAAAATATCAAACTACTTCTATGTATTAATTTAGAAGATGCATCTGAACTATAATTTGGATAATATATCCCTGTTTTTTGTTGATCAATTGAACTTTCTCCACAACCCTTCTTAGGTACATATAGATATACATGTTCATTATTCATACATTAAGCAGCATTACTAACCATTTCTATATCCTTGAACAGCCATTCCCTCCCAACAAACAGTGCTTTTCCCTCATTGTGGGGAACCTCAAACACCTGAGCCTTGAGTCGTATTTGTGGTGGTTTGATGGGGGTTATTGTGATGCGGCGCTCACTAGTGTGACCAATGGTGGCCCGGGCAGAATTTCTGCGGAAGTTTCCCCTCTTACCAAACAAATCTTCTATCTGTCCAGGTGTGGTGGCTAAAATGCACAAATGAAATAACAATGACAAACAGCCCATTTGGTATGAATATGTAGTATTGATGAAACAGTGTAAGACTTATCAAGTTACTGCATTTTTATACCCAATGATATACAAATTTCACTTGAGTAAACAAGAGTTTAAGATTCAAAATCAATATTCATGGAAAATAAATCTTTTGAAAAGTGAAATGATATTGAAAATACACAAAACAAAATAAAATGATAGAATTTTCTTGTATTCAACTGTAAAAAGTAATATGCTACATGTACTTCAATTTTGAATCTTATTGCATCATATTTCTTACAATCATCACTAAGTTGGACAATAATTATTCCTATTGTGCCACCCTTTGCAAGATGGTACCAGTAGGGATGATGAACTTACTTGTGATGGAGTGTGGTCTCTTGGTGGTGGCGTGAGGACTCATGCTATTGCCGGTACTGGTGGACATAAAAGAGTTCATGCTCTCGGCGCTCGGGTCCCTGCTGCCGGTGTAGGTGAGGGACTCTGTCCCCATTCGGATTCCACTGTAATGTCCCCGCTCACTCCCAGAGGAAGCTATACACATCAATGGTTCAAATGTTAAACTTATTACATTATAAACAAAACTTCTAGATGAAGCTATACATGAATTACTACAATGTTTAATTTCTTACATCAAAACTTTCAACATTTTACAATTTGGTAAATCTGAAAATCTTGTGCAATCTAAACTGGGTCTTAAAAAGCACACATTAAAAAACTCCTCTGTATTTAATTAACATCGTGAAACATTTATTTAAAAAGACCAACAAAAAAAATTCAAAATAACAGACAGTTTCACAGTTCATGGTATGTAAAACAAAGTTAAATATTTAAAGACCAAAAAAAAGGCCTATTTACCAGTGAGAGTTGACAGGGGACTGGTGTCAGAGATCCCCCTGTCTGGGGTGGGGATTCCCCTCTCCGGTGTCACCTCATTACTGCCTATAGAAGACACGCTGGTAAATGTGTCCTCTGTCTGGTTCCCTTGGTTACCCTGCTTCATGGGTGTCATATGCGAGGGGTCATTAGGTCGACCCTTGTCCGACAGCAACAGGCCCAGCCTCACTATTAGATCATTCTGGGCAACATCTGGAGATGGAGGAGGGGGATCTATGCATATGCAGATAAAACAGAATCAATGTTCTCATAATCACTATCACAACTAAGAAATCCCAACCAAAAATAAATTTGTATGACTTTTTTTTTTTTTTTATCAGAATTCAGATTTAAATAATGATAATGCATTATATGATAATGCACTGAAACATGTTTATTAAAAAAAATTGCTATTTTTCAAGCTTACCTGGATGATCATTCTGGTCAAGAGCAGGACCTACTCTGTCTAACCTTGACAACTCATCAAGGTCATCATATGGGGTCAGACTAGGGTCAGCTGCAGGGTGGAGGTCTGGAGACCCCATGGCAGGGTCTGGATTAAAGCCCCTGTGTGAGGAGTTAGGTGTACTGGAAGCTGTGGGCGACAAGGAAATGGGCTTAAAGAACCGGGACCTTGATGGTGGTACTTGGGGTTCAGGTAACTGGTTTCCACCTAAGAAAATGAAATAGATAAAATTTACAGTATTTGTTTTTTAGTGGTCACAAATTCACGTGTGACATTCACTCATTATTGGTAATCTCCTCATACTTTATATTAACAAAAGTACTCACTATAAATCATAAAAAATGAATATTTTTTTGAAAGTTGTATATATACACTCACACTATCAAACATCACTTGGCAATATTGCAATTAAAATCAAGATCATTTTGCTAGGAAAACTATCATGACTATAGAGGTTGGAAGCTGGAGATAGCTGTGTATTGGAGGAAGCTCTCCGACTCTCACACATCTGGTCTGAATGAGATACATAGCTGATGAACAATTACAAAACCTGCATGTCAATTCCAACACCAACTGTGCAAATTGAAGCAACATTTTATAGCAATTATTCTATTTCTGTTTGAAAAAAAAAAATCCATTTTCCTCTATTTCTACTCCATCGTCTTTTCTTCTTACTTTATTTTTGCTCTAAAGTCACAAATGATCTGAAACCAACAGCTAGAACTCATTCAAGTTTAGCAATATCTGTTTTAAACCCCATAAAATGCTTGCCTGGTTTACCTTTCTCATCACACACTGGTGATGACTCTTTTGATCCCTCGGTAACAACAATTCCAGCACAAATCATCTCTGGATTACAAGTCTCCATAATGCACAGATCACACAGCAAGCATCACCTTCGAGAATCAGACTATGACACTGGAGTCACTGACTCCTCCAGACTAACAAAGCATGCGGAGGAGAACTCAGATACAATACCTAATCATAGCTCTCCCCTCCTCACTCAAAACTAAACACCAGGAAGCTCTTCAGTGGATGGTTCAAAGATCCATGAATTGAATAATAGCACCACTGATCACAAACTATATAGTTAAGGCATTAGCAGTGTGTGTAAGGGAGAGAGGGAATCAGAGTAAAACATTTATCTTCTAAAAAAAAAAAAGCCAATGCTAAAGAGAGACATTAGTGTTCTTTGTCACAGATGTCATTTTATGCTAAAGGAGCTACTATACTATAATTGGACGACATTTGGGAATTACAGTCCATAAAATAGCCTCAAAATGAGTATCAACATGCTCTCAGAATTCTTCACTTCATGCACAAGGTTACCAGAAATACCCCTATATCCACAAAATCAAGCTATCACCTTCCGTATTGATTTGTGTCCCTCTTTCTTTATATAAAAAAAACCCTTCTATTTTTTTTTCCTTTTAAAAAAATGTGTCTGTGAGTGTTTCTTTAGTGTTTGAAATCGATAACCATCTCTACAAGCATGTGTCACTCTATTAACTAAGGGAGTCTTAGGAGACACATGGGCTTTGTTCTGATGTTTTCTCATTTCCATGGAAATGACTGCTTTACTGTGTCATCGATATTACTGTCACATAAATTCAGAGCCACCCCCTGGATTATATGCCCTGTGGGGTAAACCTTTCACTGCAAGATAGCATGAGAATTTAATATTCCTTATCTCAGTCCAAGGGTCAAAATCAAAAAGAGAAGGTTAGCTGTTTCAATGTATCAACAATTTTTTTGAAAGGGGGAGGGGGTTCCAGTTGTAAGTAAATCAATGTTCTGAGCTTGGGCATAACTGAGAAAATCTCTTCTTCTCCCTCTTTTTTTGTCTCCTTAATGTCATGCATTACTAAAGTGCAAAAGCATGCACAAGCAAACACAATCATGCCTTAATAAAATCCCTAACATTAATAACATGTAAAGTGTTGAAGAAGATGTACTACAAGCTCCAATGTTCAAGTTGTTTTTATCTAAGTACTTTTCATAACCATTGAGATTTATATATATACAGTATGTATGCCAAGGACCTGATAACTTACTGGTATGCATATTTGAAAGTGAAAAAGACTTGGGTGTGGTTTGAGTGGCAGTTTCCGAAGACTTCATATGAGGCGTAAAGTGACCGTTGGTCTTCACCCTGACTCGGCTGTAGGGGGATATGTCACTGCTCTGTCTGATGTGGTGACCTGCCTCTGTGGGGTCTGTATGAACATAAAGGGCATCAGCCAAACATTCAAACTACATGTATCTTGCTTTGAGTAACGCATGCAATTAATTTGATAATTATATAAAGCCTAACAAAATCAAACATTAATGATACCTAACAAATCTTATAAATGCTCATTCCAGCGTTAATCATCACAAACTTGCTAGTTACTGCATGGTCAAATACATGTAAGTATAAGATACGTCTCAAGGGAAAGCTAGAGCCATGGCACGTTCAGCCTAATATTCAAGCTTTCTACAAGCCTCTACTTACTGTTTTCACAGATTCGGCAGCTTTCCGAGTAGAACATGCAGCTGTAACACTTTGCATGTCCACAGGTGTCAATCAAGCGCCGCTTCTTCCCTTTGTCATAGGGCATGTGACACAAGGGACAGCAGTCCGCCATTTGCTCCTCCATGCTCAGGTCACGCAAGATGTCAACGTCTGAAAGAAACAAAGGCAGAGACTTAAGTTCTCGGTCTCAGGTGGAACGTCCTCATCTATGAAATCACAGTTATGGCTGGTGTCCCTTTTTTTGTGCTGTCAAGAACTAAATTATTTTTAGTACAATCCAGCGAGGTAAAAGTTTGCAACACTGAACAAGCTGAAAAGATCCAAACAAAACAAAAACGGTCTAATTCTTCACAATTCTTTTTCATTCATATTGCTTTTTTGCATTTCTCAATAGGAATAAACACATCTTTTCAGCATATGCTCAGACACTTGTTATATCGCCCTTGAAATTGAAGGGAAAAAAAGACTTGATCTTTGTCGTTTCATCTTATTGTTTAAGATGCTCTTTCGTTCATACATATACGAGGATGATTTTTAACAAGAACCACTTCATGTGCTTTACACTGCCGTGTTTGTCTTCAATACACAACAAATTTGACTAGTTAGCTCCTAGGTATCGGTGATAAGAAATATTGGCAAGAGGAATTGAATAAAAACAGATGTTTTGCACAATCAACAGGAAATCTAATTAACCAGTAATCTTTTTTGTGTATTTTTTTTAGATGTTCCCTCTCCAGTGTAAACTAATGATACCAATGTGTTTTTATTTATCATAATTGACAGTTAATAGTAACACTCTACATATTGTACTCTCCTATTAATAATAACTTTTCACAAATAAGAAATGTTTTCACTATTATGGCTTATCATTTATTTGCATCTTTTAAACTGCATCATGATTTAGACTACCGCAAGCAAGATTGTGCAAGATATGCCTTTTTTTTCATATCAATAGTACTTTTCACAGTTATTCAATTCTGAACACAATTTCTTTCCATCAGAGATTAGCACTCAAAGATATGAGGTATGTAATTATTGAATGTGTAACACCCACAAAGCAGACTTTATCATTTGATGACGTTAAATAGTCACTGCCCACTCTGCAGCTAATCAGCCTGTGCAATATCTGCTGTGCATTAATCCCACACCCAGGTCTGGGATCCTTCTAACAGCACAAAGAATGACACAGACCAGTCTTAAATCAAGAATTAGTGCTTTGGCAGCACATCAAGGAGTGAATTAGCCACTGACAGAAGATGGAATAGGGACCCGTGTTATCTAACAGAATTAATTAGGCAAAAGATGCACAAGTTATGTGTCATTGCAAACATGGCCCACAGATTACGTAAGACACTAAAAAAAACTTGAAATGAAAAACTTCAAATTGGCACCTACATGTTATTAACTAATGGCATGACTTTAAATGAAAATATTGATGTACTAAATTTTCAGATGCAAATAAACAATCATGATATTTTGAATGATTTAAATTTACTAGTACTTGCCATCAAAATGACCATCTAAGAATTTCCGAACCCCTAAGGATACTTTGCTGTTGTACATTTCACCATTTCTGCTGATTAAGGCGGTCATTTCATTTTAATCCTTTAGCCTTATCAGGACTAACAACTTGCCATTAGTTAGGTGTGGAATATACACTGCTGCTGGATTAATGGAAGTCCCTCATTAATCTTGACAAATCAGGACAACAATGCCGAGCCGAACCCTCGTCTTTTGTTTTTTACCCAGGGTATTAGTTCTAATAAGATTTCTAGTCCCGATTAAAAAACATAAAGAATAAAAATTCACAGCAAACCAAGCAGTGTGACTGACTTCTGCCCTGCCATTCACAAAGAGCATTTAAAGTTTTTATTTCAGAGTTTTAAGTAAAATGTCTTAGGAGTGTATTTACGAGGGTCCATCCATGGGGAACTAATTGAAGCCAGTGTCATTAATGGGTGTTTTAAAATGATAGATGGAGGATGACAAAGGCAAATTGTGACAGAAAACTACAATTTGTGAAGAATCGATATAACCACAAGTTTGGACCTGTTATACAAGGCCATCCCTGTCATTCATTCACTGCAATGTACAACTTACTGGGCGTGCATGTTCAAAGTCATTAGTTTTCTTAAAAGATATATTTCCTTATCTCTTCTTATAAAAATAAGAACAGTATTAAATTCTTACACAAGTTTTAAAATTTATAAGTATACTGTAATACGAAAGTCAAGTGCCAACCTACCTTGATATGGGTGAAAAGGTTAAAGCCCAAAGAAAAAGAGAAATTAAATCACATATTCATTCATATCACCAAGATTTATATGAACACAAGAATACTTTTCCATTTACTTAAAAATTCAATGAGATAAATCGCAAATAAACAGACAGTGAAAGTTCACGATAGCCAACTGAACTGTTGTAGCTTGACTGTACATAATCGGTGTGTGTACACCTTTGGCAGGCCCCACGTCAAAACTCAATCTTGAATGAATGAACCATACATTTTTGTCAATGGGTATGATTATGCGCCATAAATTCCGAGCGACAACAAAACTTTCCAGTATTGCATGTACGATGTTCCACTACATCAAACCAGGCTTCAAGGCGATTGTTTTACCAACAGTCTGATGGGGTCATTAGAGAGAAACACTGAGTGATTATGTTAGACTGATGTAGTTTTTAACTTGTAAACATGTTCAATATCCGGCTTACATCGAATACATGTGTCATTTATGCCACACAGCGGACTTTACCTGTACCGGTAGGGATATTAAAACATCTCAAAATTCAATCAACAGAATTTGTCAAAAGTCAAAGAAAGAAACTTTTTTTTTTCTTCAGGGAACAATTTACATTAAAATTAGCATACATGTACATAACACCTGAAACCTTCTTTCTTAGCAAAACCATAAAAAATTCCTCCTACCTTAGTTTTATAATTATTCCAACTAAACCCAAACATATCAAAAGCTCGGCCATAACTTGGCAGTAAATGACAGCTTACTGTACATGATTCATTATAACAACCTTCATCAGCAATTAGAAATCCCCTCTGATAAAAACAGACCAGTCAATAGATAGACTACACATACTTTTGGCCCGACACATAACACGGCGACACTGCATTTATCAGGGGAAACATACGTTTTATCTATTTCTACCTGGTCAGAATTCTTTACTTATCCGGCTGGGCTTTCAAATGGAAATTTACATTGTGGGAACTTTAATTCATGTCCCCAATCTTAAATCAACAAGGCCTATATATTACAAACATTGTTGTACAAGAATAAATTGCAAGGGGCAAAGTTTGAAATCTTTTAATTTTTTGTGTAGTAAAATACAGCATAAATATGAACACTTGGCGCTGTGGAATAATTTGTCACACATATACAGAGAGAGAATAATACTGAATGAATATTACTCAAACAGTTTCAAAATTGATAATAAAACCACTTTCAAAGACCCTTTGAAGTCAAAGGGCTGTTATTAAGAAGATTTTCAGATTTGGATATTTATATACAGGTAAAGGGTACCAAACCTGTAGCTAACCCCCCCAAACATGATTTTTGGCCTAGATTAAAATAAAAGTTTGTCAACTGTAAAAGTTCCAACAAACGGAACATTTCAGACAGGCATACACTTGGTATTTACTTTATGACACTGAACAAACAATGCTGCTATTTATAAAACCAACGCACTGTAAATTTTGAATGGAATTTACATAAAGTCAAAAAATTAATTACTACCTCCGGTTAAAATATATATCAAAACTTGTTCTCCTGTTTAAAACTATTAAACCTAGGTAAATGAAGACTCACCTTGATTTATACACCTTGTCCTTGCATCATTGTTAAAAATACACTTGTAACAGCCATTGACAAACAAGGTTATTACCCCATACATCTAAGAGAGGTAACTCTTCAACTATTGATTGAATTATAAAACCAAGTTCACTCCCTTAAAATCATGCCATTTTTCAACGCATCAGAGCACCTGCAATCTTTGTTGATAAGAGTAAAATGGGAAAAAAAGAAGTTATTATTAAAAGAAATGAAATATACTATTACTGCGTGAACTGAAATATTTCTTTGTATTATATGCCATGCAACAAAAATAAAATTGCAATATGTTCAATTGAACACTCAAAGTCATTTCCTCTCAAGTATTAATTTTATGACAAAGTGCATTAAACTCCCATCTTTCGATGGCATGAGCCCTATACACATAATTTTCATCTTTCCATAGCATGGAACCTAAAAAATCTACAAGTAAATGTATAATACTCAATCCTCAGTTCCCGACTGCATCATCTATATTAATCTTTTTTCCCATATATCTGTCACCCTCACACTTAAAAGTACACACCTACCAGGTAGATACATGTTTTGCAAACAATGCACATTATTAAATCTCTCAGCATTTATCACGACAATTCTCTCTGTTTTATCTGTTTATCAGCTTGCTGAATGACAACAAAAATCCATTTTTCATGCTTATCAAATCACAAGACCACCCCGGCACCCACCTGTAAGACAAAAGATTGTCACCTGTTCCTGTTGTCTGGGGGCAATTCCTTTGTCTTTTTTTTTTAAAACAGAAAATCCATTTTTTGTACTTTTCAAAAGACAAACATAATCTATCTTCATTCTTGTTGTAATTACAAAAAGGAATCTGACTTCTCGTATCATTATTAGTCAAGAGAAAGTTTATTCAGAAAATAAATTAATGTACCGTGGTAAATCAAAAAAAAAATAGCTAGAGTAGCAAAAAATGCAATTATTTCCTTACTATATATAGTGATGAAAGTCAACTTCTATAGATCCCTTCCAAAAGAATATAAATTGTTCACGGTTTACATGAAAACTGAGACACGTACCTTCAGAATCAGCATTATAATTGCAGAAACATAAATGCACTTGTCACAAATTTTATAACTGTCAACAGTAATTCTAGATTTTCTAATTCATCTGCACAGCAATTAAAAGGTAAGCATTATGGAAATGATCAGCTTGCAGCCGGGTCTGCATGAATATAGTTTGTAGACTAATGTTTCCTGATATTTTGGGGGATTTGTTTGTATTCACAGCTCATCAGAATTCAATCCTAACATTGATAGAATCTTACTCTGGTATCAATTTATGTAGACCGGCCAAAATATAAGTAACCCCTCAGCTTTATTTACCAATAGTAATTCAATCCTTCTTCTTTGTATAGTTTTCATTATTAAATACCTGCAAATTATTAGCCCTGAAATAATGTGGGAATTGCTAAATATGGTTTAATCTTCTTAAATGGTGTGAACAAATAAAGAGTTTCGACTACTGATGATTTACATATTAACTGGTATACATTTAATCATTTCCATAAAGAACCCGGTTGAGTGCTGCATGTATCAGCTTTAGGAGATGCTAAGTTATTCAATGCAAATCAAAAATCAAATCCATGAGCCGTCAGATTTAATAGAAACCTAGCCAATCAAAAATACCAAAAAAAGTCACTGTACCCAGAGCCTGAGAAGTTCAAAAGTATCATTTATAGAAGCCAAAATATGAAACTGTTTCATAATTCCTTTCATACAATCTAAACTTTCAAACAACTGCTATTAATGGAAATTTTGTGACTTATTTAATATCTCAATAGACATGCAGTACAATGAAGAAAATAAACTACACAAGTCCAATTCAAAACCCTATTTTTCTTTTGCAGATATTAATGCACAGGAACTTAGGATCAAAAGCTTCGTAATTAACTAATTCTTGCTCTGCCCCTCTCTTAATTTCTGCATTTTTCTTTTCTCTCTTATTTAGGCTCAATCAATTGCATTTTACATATATTTCAATTACTGGTGTATGTACCAGTAATGACATATGAAGCCAAATAAATAAAATTAAAAGAAAAAAAAATTTGAATTGCTATAGACAGCAGATCAAACATCTTATTGCCCGTTCAGTGGCTATTGATGTGAAGGATTCCTGATTGACAGGAAATGACTTTTTTGGGGAAGCTCTTTGATCAAATTGCTCCAAATTAAACAGTCCTGGTGTTCAGTCATCAAAACCAAATCATCACAGCTCTATCTCACGGAATTTCAGAAATTTTGGGAGGTGAGGAAAAAAATCCATCACATAGTTTCACTGTTTGAAAAGTTCCAGAGAGAACCACAGCAGTATTCTTAGTTGTGACAGCCCTGCAACTGTTCTGTCGCAACTCTTTGGCTTATCAAATACAACCAAGAAATTTTCAGTTGATTAAATTCTAATGCAAGCTATTTGTCTGTATTGCAATTTCCCCAAAAATATTATTCAAACATGCTACTATTATAATTATAATTATAATTAATTGAAACGAACTCTCTAATTGATAATGAACTTGACAGGTTAATACAATTTTACATTTTGTATGTGTGGAAGCTTATATACACCAAATTTCAAACCTTATTAAAAGCTTGACTCTATAGTGCTGCTGTGTATAATGATGAATTATCTGTGAGTATACTATCGTGAAGCTATAATAATATAACATATAAATGATTGCCATATGTCTGCTACATTTGATCAGGCTATACGATACAGATTTGTTTTTATTGGCTATAGGTCAACACAAGTCTACAAAAAGAGGTTTCTAAATAAATATGAACCAATTAACAAAGTAAATATATGCAGCTTCCTGTTAATAACCAGGTCATTTATTGCCCTCATTTTTATCAGTGATTTTATTAATTGCCCTGAAAGAAGATTCAAGGCAAATTTCTTATTGCCCTCATGGAGAGAGGAAGAGAAAATGGTCATGCAATCCTTCATTAATTGTATGAAGGGTGAAATGCCTAATTTCAAGGACTTACCAACAAAATCATCACGCTTTGTTTCAATGTATCTATGTTGGGATGGTAAAACTGGGTTTAATCCCATGTCGGATAATGACGTAACACTGTAACTCCACAGTCGGTTAACCTGTGGGGTCTGGGGATACCCTGACCCCACACCACTGTGGACTCTCCCACCGTCTCTTGCCACACTCCAACTACTACTGCGGCTACGAAATCCCAAATCTTCCACATCCAAAGGTGAAATGTGCACATTTGTGTAATCATGTCTAGAATTTAAGGAGACACTTTGACTACGTTCCCTTAAACCAGTCTCCTCTGAAACGTCCTCATTTTTTCGTGAGCGCATTGTCAAGCTTTCATAGGATCCCCACAATTCCCGATTGGAGGGTACACTTGAACTGAGAATCTTATACTCATCAATATTTGGTAATGCTCTTTTATTGGGGGTGATTTTAGGTGGAGTCACATGAACAGGACTTTTTTCTGGTGTTTTTGATATATTCTCCAGACTCCTTGAACTACTGTTACTTTCATTTCTTAAGTCACTGTTAATTGTAAGTTCTGTGAGTGCATTAGTTGCAGATGATCTGTTGCTAGGTGATGCAGGACGGTTACATGGATACAAAGCACTGTTACTATCTGATGAATGATGTGGTGACCTGTTGCCAGGCAACTGCACAGTATGGTTGCCAGGAGACAAAGCACTGTTGCCATGTGATAATGATAAATGTGGTGCGGTTAAGCTACTATTAGGTGAAGGAGATCTGTGTAAGGAATGAAGCAGATTTGTTTGACCGTCTGTCAGCTAGAATAGGTATAGACTTACGATCTGGACTATTTTGACCCAGTTCTTCACCATCAGTTTTTAGAGCACGATAGACCAACATGCGTCTTGCCTGCACCACCTCCTCTGGTGACCTCTGAATGTTGACCTTCACCTTGGAGTCTGATGATGACACGATAGGCTGGGATATCCTACGCTGTGGTTCTGAGGGACTATCATTTCTTAAGGTGCAACTCTTTCTGTTTACATCACCAGCAGACAAAGATCCTGCTCTAACTCTGAGATCAAAATCACCACTGTATCTGTTCATATGCAGGTGCTTTGGTCTATTTTGTCTTAGCACTATCTTCCCATAAACTGGACCTATTTTTTCGTCTTCATCTTCCAGTCCAACATTTCCTAAGCTGTGCAGAGACTGAGACTTACAAGACATGTGACCCAGACTGGCCTGTGACATTGACAAGTCACGGTTCTGCACAGCCAGTCCCCGCCTCTTTGAAATATCTGCTAGCGTCTCGCCATACAGATCCCGGGAAATCTGTCTCATCTGTTTTGGACAGAGCCTGGGAGACTCGCTGTCTTTCCGAGTCAAGGACCTGCGGATGGTGTCCCGACCCAGGGTGTCCTTCTGTCTGGCCTCAGGAGGCACGCTGGAATCCAGAAGTGGAGGGAAATGTCTGGTGCGGGTCGGGCAGGAAGTTGACAACAACTTAGCAGTGTCATTCTCCTCGTCTCGAGATCGACCTCCAGACCTGATAGTGATACTCTTCGTGGGACTAGAACTTTGGTTGCCTCCTGATGGGGGTTGACTATTTGGAGTGGGAACCCCTCCATTGTGACTAGAAAATTTGAAACTCCCCCTTTTGGGCCTAGTATCTGTAAATGAAGAGCTGCGCTCTCTTGGTGGACTCTTGCTTCTTTTACGAAATTTGGAGGTTATTCCCGTAAAAGATCGACTCCTTCCTCGAATTTCACCTCCATCGATATCTTTTCTTGGTGAAGAAGCTTTATTCCCCATTCTTCATTTCTAAAATACAGAGAGAAAAGAACGTTAAATGCTAACATGGTAAAAAAAAAAAGAGATAGAAAGGTCTACTTTAAATATATAATACAGGTTAAGATGTACAAGAAGATTAGGTAATTGACACCAAATTTACCCCCAGAACAGAGAACACACACAGAATAGATTTTCAAAACAAATATTTAAATACACCAAAGATAGAACCCTACTTCAAGTGCTGAAGTCAACTAAATCCTCGACAAAAATTTAATACCAGTACTAAATATAATTCCAATTACATTGTTCCCGAGGTAATCACTAAGGTTATGTTGGTATTCCAATTTTCCAGTTGATAAATTTTTAAACATTTAAACGCCCGGAGTTACTACTGGATTTTCATTAGACACATTATATATATAATATCTTCACAAGCCAACTTAGAACATCATTAATTTGATCCTATATAGTAAAACTTGCAGACATAAGCTTCACTCTTTGACCCACTATTCAAACAAACTGTAGATCCATTTCAATGTCAAGTATAAAAGCACCCTCACTGATCGTGAACATCTCTGATGCACAAAGATCAATCTCTTACTTGACATTGAATCAACAGTCTGAAAAAATACAGACATTCTGACTTGAGACATGGTCTCCAAAACAAGGATATTAATGGTCCAAATTTTCCGCCTTGACATGGCCAATGATATACCTACATTCACACATACCTGTATTACTCACAGAGAAAAATCCAAACACCCAGGAAGAAAGCCAAACACCTTGAGGACACACTAGCACACGTGACGCTATCTAACAAAGCACGACTGGTGTCCACTACCCGGTACTTTGAAATAACTCTCAGTTACTATCAGAGACTGATATCAGAGACTGCATCTACTGACTGCAATGAAGACCACTTTAAGTATCACATCCTTTCTGAAGCTCTATCATTATTATAACTGAGGAATCAACAGTCACTCCTTAACAAAGATATCGGCCCCCATCAATTGGCTTGCCATCTCTCTCTTTCTGACATGCCAATATCATAGAATGTTTGTATATACATCTACTAAATCTGTGTGTATGTGATAGATTTCCCTCAACACTTTCCCTCCTAATGATTCACAAATGTTGATTATAAATATTTAATAAATTCATCTCTAGGCTAGCCCTTGCACCCTGGTGAGCTCTGCGGATTTTTACTGCCTACGGTACAATCTCTTGCAGACAGTCAAAGGGGAATCTTGTCTAAATTGCTACTTGACCCCTGGGTTTTCTCTGTGTGTGCTCATCAAACAGTATAGCACATCACGATACAATCTCCTCTCCTTGACCAGTCCCAGCTCTGGAGACTAAAGCCCTAAATGACCCAAGGCAAGTGACCTACAGGTCAAAAGGGTCATATCATTTCATTAATCTCCCATATCTAATTATGAAATTTAATCTTAATTTATATTTTAATATCACTCCAAGCTCAGAGAATACTTATGCACCAAAGTACACAAACTCATTTCATAATTAATGTTAGATTTTCAGAAATCAATGTTATTTCAAAAACTGTCACATATGTGAAGAAACAAGAGAATGTTCAATATAATCCATTCAATACTATAGGCTAATTTAAAATGTTTGAAGAAAATTGTTTGCAGCATATTATAATGTGTTTTAAAAAAAAACTAATCATTCAAAGGAAATGCTTTTTACACCACATGTTACAACCCCTTAAGGGTACACTAGCCGTCATGTCTGTTCTCTACCTACCACTTTTGATGTGAATAATGATCTAATCTACTGTAGTAACATGTGTTATACATATTGGTACATGCTGGTATCATTATAAAAACAAAATCAATACATGGAACTCAGTGGCTTTGACAATGACTACGATATATATCAATGAATCATATTTCAAACATTGTCAAATTACCAATGTACATATAGTCCAAGCCCTTCACGATACATCCCCACCCTTATCATACTACAAAAGAATTACACCATTTTCTTTATTCGCCTGTAGAGGAAGCCCTGAACAATATTTGTACAACAGATTTATCATACTACTATAAATCTGGCCTGTAAACAGAATCGAGGCAAGGACACCCAAAGGAGTTGGTCCCTTTCACAGCTCAATGACAGATCATATATGAACTAGCAATTTTGGCAAACTGTGAATACAATATTAGTCAACAGTTTATACACACTTACCAATAACCTGTTAGGCCTTTAAAGCACATATATATTTGAATTTTTTCATAGGCAGTATTAAGTTTAAAACTTGGTTCTACCTAAACTAATATGTACCAGTAATGACTTTCACAATAGATTTAATCTACAATACTCACATGAAAACTATACAGGCAATTAATGGCTATAAAATTAAAGCCTTTTTGAAAATAAATACTAATGTTTATCGATTAACTTTCACAATAGATTTAATCTACAATATTCACATGAAAATTACTAGCACTTTATGGTTGTAAAATTAAAGCCTTTCTAGATATAAATGTACTATTGAGATATTTCTAATCCATTTTTTAGAGCAATATGCCTCATCACACACAAACACCAGTACATCAAGCCGATGTTAAACATCTCAGTGATAATCTTCTAATCATATGATCTTCAAAAATACCAAGTTCAAAGTAAAATCTCATCAAATTCGTGTAACCTGAAAATTAGCCATCATCCCTTTGGGGGATATAAATGTTCCAGATGAAATCTCTGTTTCAAGTTTTCTAGACGCATCTACCAAATCCTTTCATCTGGTTGCAGGTTCAAATTTCTACAATCATTTGAAAATACGAAAGAAAAATATTGCAAAAAAAGAGGTCTTTAATGACCTACTTGCCCCATGATAAGAAAATATCAATCACATACAATTTCATCTTCAGGATTCAATTAAACAAGAATGAAGAGAGCACTTCCTGTGTTGCAGACAAGTTTATCTGTCGTTAATGAGAAAGCCTGACCATTTGATTCCTAGGCACACTGCATAATCTCAATGCAAGAGAAAAAAGCGTAACCTTTATCATACTCTATTGATATATTCCTGGGAAAATTCTGAACGATTCGAAATTCATAAGACAGAAGAAGGAAAAGGGGCAAAAAGCATTTCCTCTTTCCTACATGCTGCTTCAGCGATAGTTTTTACGGTAAAAAAAATAACTGCGTTATGACATGACATCTCATGGTGCATTAATATTACATAACTATTAATGAAAATGTTTTCTATCTACTTTTCACACACATTCACTGCTCCATTAAAAAAATATTTATGTCTCTTTACTTTTTATCAAAAAACAGTTAGCAATGCTTCCTTCCTACCTTGACCTGTGGCAGAAGATGAATAGCACTTGTTTCAATTTGTTACTGGACAGAGCAAGAGGCACTTCTGGCCATGTCCATCAGATAACTACTGGTACTGTACATCAGCCACCCACAGTGTTATAATCAGACTGCTGGTGTTAACTGATTAATTACCACACACTGCTCAAATCAAACAGCCAGTTATCTCAGCAAGAGGCTTACTGGACAGTAGCCCCTTAAACCGTAGAGCCAGACTGTCTGACCCACATGCATAGCAAACTGTCATGCACTAATCCTTCAGTACTTTGATACATCACTGTATCACTCATTCACAATGTGTCAATATCACAAAATTAAAAAAACCAGCTACTTATTAAGTAACTGAGACAGATAATGATTCCTTATATCTGTGTTGGGAACAAAAAGATGTTTAGTCCTTCATCAAATACAAGTGATATTATCACTGTAATATCAACTAAGAAAAGGCACTTCATGTTTTATTAGTCCTGCATATTTTACATTGGCCATCAAGGAAAAAAAATCAAACTGAGACCCCTGGGAGGTAAGCCTACACATATCAAAGAATGTATAGACACAAGTTGAGTCTAGACAACCACAGACCCCTGGCACCTTGAGGCATGATGATTTCCAAACTGTACTTGTTTAATGCTGTCATTCTTCATCAGGTTCTATGCACAATGTCTCAGGCTGCACTGAAAACACTGACCTAAATCAAACTTTATCAGAAGTTACATGAGCATCCAATAAAATCTTATCACACGCACATTTATAACGTAAACAGCTGGGACTCTAGTCAAAGCAACACTACTGTAAATGTTCAAAGTGTCAACATAATATATCTTTTTCAGACTTGTTCGAGCAAATTTAACATTTCTAACAAGTGAAATGCCATTTTAATTTACTTTGTTTTAAGGAAAAGAAGTGATCCCTTAAATTCAAACTGCTTTTTTTCCTCCCCTCTCCTTATCATAAATCACATCTTGGTTCCTTGCTCTCTGCCAGAGTTTGCCCCCAAACTGTTGTAACAATCACCCAGAGAGTCAAAATTAGAATAAAAGTTTCTTCCTATCAGTGACACTGCACATCAAGAAACTAGGAGCCTGGCAATAAAAATCTTGATACAGATATGAAAATAAAGCTAGAAATTCTCTGAAGATATTTAAAACTCGATCATCCACTCTCTCAAAAAAGAAGCCAAAATAATGAAAGAGTATACAGGAAATCAGAAACAATACTTTAATGGTTCTACTCAAACCAGCATGTGGGTCTTCTAGCAATTTGAAGTGTTTAGAGAATGTTTTGTATCACAACACCCACTGGGCACCAAAAGTCAAAGAGAATGCCCATCCTTACTGGTGCACAAGCTGCAGAAAAAAACCTATCAATGATGAAAACTATACCATTCAGGCATGGTGTACCAATCCCTGCATCCATCCAACATAACCACTATCTGATGAACATTGTAACAAATGGTACATCCCTTATCTGACATTCAATGGAGAAAAAACACACATTTACCAAACTTTGTCTCAAAGTGAGCTTGGAGTCAATAGATGGCTTACAGTTGTTGTAAAAGAGGTTTTATGTACAAAAAACTACCCTCTACCTTATCACCTTATCAGGTTAGGTCAACTTTACATTGCAATATCTCTGATAAAAGCCTAATGCTGTGAACTGAACCCAACAATGCAGAAAAGCTTGTCAAAGTATTAGCTGCATTGGGTATTGACACTGTTGAAAGGATTACCAATGTAAATAATCTGACACCTTTCAATGGAATGCTGTGCATGCACTATTCTTGTAAAGAAACATTACAAAACATTGAATCAATTGATCTCTCCATGTGAGTGAAATTTTTCAACTGTTTTGAGATCATAAACAAGATTCTGAAGCTGTTTAATCTTGTACTTTTGATGGGTCTAAATGTCATTAGTGTGCTAAATTGTCAACTCACCTTACAAGCAATACAGAATCCCACAAACACAGATCACTATACACCCAAGAAGCTTCGCTCAGGATGTTTTCTCAATCAAGAAACAAAAACAGGCAAACATGGCTCAGATTTCCTCATCTTGAGGTATAAACTCTTATCATAAAAGAATTGTTCCTAAGGGAAAATATTGTCCTTAGGCTGAGGAGTGCTGGAGACAACAGCCCCGATTAAAATCTCCCGAGCACACTTCAGTTTTCAATATCCCACACAAAGACCCGTCTCCCTTTCAGTATTACGCTCGCCCTGTTTACCTGTATGCGATCACATGGTCTGAAACCTACGCTAGCCAGCAAAAATATTTTTATGGATGTTTGATTGGATCAATACTTTTTGCCATACTTAAACAAAAATGAAGTCATGAATTGTCAAGGTGAATAGTATCGCACAGAATAGGGGTACCGATCAGCTTTTTCCTGTTTATGAACAATATTTTGTCTGTTCGTGTATAAAATTGATAAGCAAATGGAATATGGAAATGATTTAACCATAGTACTTGTATAAACATCACTAATCCAATTGAGTTATTTGATTTTGTATATAGAAAATTTGTTAGGCAAAACTAATTGGACATGAAAACTATAAAACCTTAGTACTTATAAAAACAGCATTACCTGGTAATCCAATATTTTAAATTTTCTTTACTCATGAATAGATTACCAGATCTAATAAACATTGCAAAATGTAATATTTTTGCAAATCCTGTCAGCTTTAATAATTGTCTTGGTAAATTCTCAATTTCAAAATTACTTGGCTTCACCATAATAACTGTGTGGGTGCTAGCTATAGTCTCACAAAAATTTGTGTGCACACTCAAGGACTTCAAATGAATGAGATCAATGTTATTGCAAAGCACATTAAACCTTGATATCAAACTATGCATTGCATACATACATACAAAAAATCCTCTCCTTTCAGAAAATGAAATATGTTGCACTGAATCAAAGAGGGGCATTGTGAATTTTATATTACATACATAACCCAAGCTCTATTGATCTCTGACAACAAATGTTCCTTCTTTGCAAAGCCAACAAAAAGATGAAAAAGTTGTTCTGGAGTCAATCATTTTTATATCCCTCTATTCAATAAAACCACTGGCTTAGAAGAAAACACAAATGAAATTGATTTGATTTTACACGAACATTTTCTAAGGACATTGCAAAAACAAACTTCACAAATATTTCTTATGTAGCTCTCTTGAGAGTGTATTTAATCAAAAAAAATATACAAAGCTTGACAGTGCAAATTATTATTGAAATTTTATCAAAATAAAAATCCAATCCTTTTAAATCAAATAAGATGTTAAACTATAATTTCTGTGTATTTGCTCTAGTTAACAACAAAAACAGCTCAAACCTACATGTACCTGAACAGAAACAGAGCTACCATCATGCTTAGTAAGGATATGCATGCAGGAAGTGTTTTGAAATATTGTACGTAACAAGACAGTTTCACTATCCATCATATTATGACAGGGGTAATCATATCACAGGGAATGAAATGATCTATAGCTCTTAATGAGGACCCACATACAAGCCATACACAACTTGTGCTGAAAATATCTAATAATTGTACTGTAAAATTCACTACATGTATAACAATTATACAGTACGCTAACTGGAGTTTTTTGGGAAACTGAACATGTAAGCAATTTAAAAATTACGGAGCTGTTGATTGGTTTATGCAAGTGTTTGGACTCTCATAGGTAACAGAGTACCAGGTACAATCATGTTTGCAGGTGCAAAAAAAGATAAATATCATACATGTATTTTTAAGCTTCCATATGTACTTTCAGATTTATTCTAGGTTTACAGCTATGTCAGTTGTACCCCGGCTGTTCTGCTCACTGCCGTTACAGTGAATCCCAACAAACAACGATGACCCAGTCAGGTTAATATGTGTGCCCAATCTCTATGTAGCAGAGCAGAAAGATCATTTTTGGACATGCCATAAATTGCATTTACACCCATCCCAAAAATAAAACTGACAACTATTTCCTTTCCTCATGGCTTTGCATAAATCCCTAACCAAGAGACTCTGAACAAAACTGAATGCAGATGAACCTCTCTGCACATACCCTGAAGGCTCAAATGGTGCACATACACCATACACCTTTTTTATCTGCGCTGTCAGCTCAGAAAAGAAATTAAAAAGCAGCCAACTGTCCAAGACAAATTACTAACTTCCTGTTAGACAGCCCCATGTCAATTTTCAATTTTGAAAAATTAAATGCCCTGTCATGGTGCTTCAAAGGGTACAGAACTGGCAATTTTATGGGTAACAAGCCGTCAATTGAAAATCAAAGTCTAATGGGACATTGTGCCAGACTTCCGATCTGGATACTGTTATCTCAAGAGGATCATGTTGACTCATTCCAGACACAGGTATAGCATCATGATCTCTTGCAATCTCCAAAGAAAAATGGAGATGCGGGCTCTGCATAAAGGAAATCAAGAATATGAGTTCTCTGTTTACACCTGAATATCATTATACAATCTAGACCACATTAAATCCAATATAAAAGGAATTAAAGAAGGTAACTACAGAAGAAACAAAAGCTTAACTTATATCCCATGTTGACAATTGTTAAAGACCAAAACTTATCTTAAGGTCTGACCTTTACTTTGATAATTCTAAAGGAGTGAATAATTAATCACCCCACTAATCTACCCTAATAAAGCCACTTAAGTGATATGATTAGGGAATCACATAATCTCTTCCTCTCTTCAACAATGCTGTGGTTTTGAATGATTCATTCAGCTGTACTATTATTTACATAATTATAATCCGAAGATTTCTACATTTCAAACTTGAAAAGGGGTATACCTTTGCCTCACTTTGGAGAATGGAGAATACATATAATTTAGCAGATTTGACAAGTCATTTCCTCTCAATCATGACCATTAATTGTTGCACATACTTACAGCCTTACCAAAAGAGATATTGGAACAAATCCTTTCATTACAAATCAAATGTTAACTCTATATTTCTAGATGCACATTAAAAGACAAGTTGATAGTAGTTTGCATGACACTAATGCCTCACAAAGTGAAGGATCTGTACTGTATGCAGTACGGTGATGAGCAGATTTGTTAAATCACATCAGACACATGAAAAGGGTACAAAACTACAAATGCGGTCTGTTACACCTTACACTTGGTATTAGTGGACATTTTTTAAGTCTGTCATACAAGTAAATTACAGTGATTATACAGAATCACAGATTTGATGAGTTCTACATTGTACCTCTTCTAGATCTGAGATCTAGCTCTTACACTTTTAATATGACTGAATATCTTGGAATTATACAGATTTCTGATTCCAAGGTCAAAACGTTCTGTTTAGAAAACAATATCAATTCCACCTATTGATTTATCTAATCTTTATAAGCTAAACCAGTAAATTCAAGAACTCCAATTGCCCTTCAATTTGCTCTTTCTTTAACCTCTTTGTTCTATTCAGATATCCCAAAGGTCTACAGAATGAAAGATAAAACAACCTTTAAACAGAGAAATATGTTTTGGACCTTGAGTAAATTTGTCCACACTTCACTGTGGTCATTAGATGGATTTTATTGACCTATTCAAACAACAGGAAATGTCTGGCATTGGTCATTTTATACCAGCATTTAAACATAGCTGGTTATGCCACAGTCCTAACCTCAATCAGTCTATCAGTAAAGACGTCCCTTCCCATATTGACATAGCTAGCTTTTTTCAGTAGGGACTGATAACAAAAGTGCTTGGCCCACACAAAATTAAGTTATCATTTATGAAACTTTGCAAGTGAACTGCTACATCCGATCTTTCACACAACTCTTTAAAGGAAATCAATAAAATTAAACAAATATTAGCTTGTCAAAATTTTTCAGATATCTTCCTGAGCTCAATATTGAATGTGAAGTACGTAGAATTTTCCAACTATTGATAACTAATGGGAATCATAAGGAAAGTATTAAATATAAACAACTTTTGGTGCACAATGGTGAACTTTTAAGTGAAAATACTTAAAAGAAATATCCCTACAGGCATATATTGCTTGAGTTTGCAACCACATTGTGTGTTTAATTATGCAGAATGAAGGTTGAAATGATCGAGTCAAGTAAACATTTTAGAAAAAAACTGATTACCTTCCACACTTCCTCTGAGGGCAAGAAAAATGTATGACACACATTAAACATTACATCATCTACAGAGCAATTTAGTGCAAATACATGTATGTACACCTTCCTAATACCGTATATACTCGCTTATAAGTCGGTATTTTGGGAGTAGAAATTTGAATAAAAAGTAGGGGTCCGACTTATAGGCGTGACATACAATCAGATAATTTTTCCACCGAGTAAAACTTCGTTTTTGGGTGCCATTATCTAGAATATATCTAGAATATAGTCATGCTTGATTAAAATGTGCTTATTTGATTGGCAATCTGTAGACTGATTATCCAGAAAAAATTACCCGACTTATAAGAGGGTCAATGGCAAAATCTTGAAAATAAACTTGAAAAATGGTAACCGACTTATAGGCGAACAATACTTATAGGCGAGTATATACGGTAGATCACTTGGATATAAAACTCAATTACATGATTTTCACATACCAATTAATAATTAAGGTCAATTATTCTCAGTACTTCAAATGACCCATATCTCTTTCTTTCTCCATGAATTAAGCATATGGGAACAAAATCATGAAATATTGTTCAATTAATTGCAATTATCATTATAAATTTACTAGTTTTTTCTTAATCTAAATAAATGTACATTGAAGGCCATGCAGATTCTGTAATACACAGTTAATCAAAGATCTACATGGTTGGTACATTTCCTTACCCCCCTACAAGCAGTCTTTAGATCCCTTGTTATCAGTTCTCTGATCAAGCAACTACTTCCTCACGTTACAACAGGAGCTATGAATATCAAAATATTTTGCAGAGATAGTGGGCTACCAGTTCAGATACCATTTATCAGTCTTTATCTTCTATACTAATTATAAAGATCTACCTCACAAACAAGGAAAATGCCCATGGGCTGCAGCACTCACCAAACAAATGCTGAATGATTATCTTGCACTGTACCAATGAACAAAAGCAAAACATTTCACCCTATTGATTTATAATTATGTCCGCCATAAATATATCTCGATCACTTTGATTAAAAGACTAGCTGCAAAGAGAATGTGCAATTTACATCCTTTTCTTATACAATTAGAAGCTTGATCAGCTAAGCAAATGGGAATTACATAATAGGAATTTTTCTTAATGATCAAACCTTCTTCCTGACAATAATAAAAAGGCCCTTTCTAGTTGTTCAAGGCCAAAGTACCGGTAATTATTTTATACTTAGCCCAAAATGCATGTTAACAATAAAACCACCCATACAAAAAAAAGTTACACTTAGTCATAACTTTTCTGTAACTAAAGTGTAACTTTTATGTACCTAAGATTTAGGCACATAAAAGTTATAACTTTTTTGTACCTAGATTGGACTTAAACTTTTTGCCCTATAACTAAAATGTACCTACATGGAACTTAGAAATTTCTTAGTATAACTAAAATGTACCTACATTGAACTTAGAAACTTTTCAGTATAACTAAAATGTACCTACATTGAACTTAGAAACTTTTCAGTATAACTAAAATGTACCTACATTGAACTTAGAAACTTTTCAGTATAACTGAAATGTACCTACATTGAACTTAGAAAATGTTCAGTATAACTGAAATGTACCTACATTGAACTTAGAAACTTTTCAGTATAACTAAAATGTACCTACATTGAACTTAGTCAATTTGTGAATGTGTTTGGACTTTGTCATTTTTACACTAAAAATTTAAGTGTATCTTATCCAAGAGGTTCAAGTCTAAAGTAGACTTTTATCACAATAAATCTAAAAACTAATATAAACTATCGTTATAACTTTGTTTTTTTTTTTTTTTTTTATAAAATCACGATAAGTGGGGGGGGGGGGGGGGGGGTAGATGTAGGTTGATCACACACTGGGTAGTAAAATCACTAAGATTTGTTTGAAAACAATGACATAACCATTATAACGGGAATCCAGTCTATCAATTGCAACACAAACACCTGTCCAAAATTTTATTGTTTTTATAAGGCAGAAACAGGAAATCACTTTCCGCCTGAACGCACACACATCCCAGGTTAACAGTAAAGGGTGTCTAAAGAGGTCATGATTAGTCCGTGCTGTGATGACACTGATGTTTGTTTAAGAAAAAAAGTTGATTTGTGTGTTTTGACCAGCAGACATCCTGCAAGCATTATTTTGCTATCTGTCTCTTGAACATCATTAGACATATTACGATTTCGTTTAAACACTGTTAAATACTAAGGGGTAGCATCAACTTTATATTATCACTGAAAATTTTTCCAACTTTTCATGGCCTACCCCATGAATAAAGGAATAGAGTAGATTTCTAGAAATTGATTCAGAATTTTCCCACGACATCGAATGCATGCGAAGAAAAGGGGGGGGGGGGGGGGGGGCTGGGGAGGGGTGGTAGCATTGTTTGTTATTATGAGATGGGTTCATCATATTTATTCACATATTTGATTAATAGACATGCGGTTAACAAAGAACAGTACTGCTATTTCCATCTGTATGTTTTCCCAGTACTAGCCTATCTCTCATCGTAATTTATAACAGCACATAGCTATAAGGACTGTGTTATAAACTTTGGGAAACATGTTTTATTTAAAAAAGGTGTTATAATTTTTGGTTTTACATATTCATCAATTGTAAAAATGCATTGGTATTTAAATTGATTTAGTTTTTAAAATTCCCTCATATTATTCAAAATGGCGGCTCTTGAGACCGGAAATGCCCAGTTTTGATGATCGGTTAATAAACTAACAGGTTGTAAGGAAAGAAAATATTACTAAAATTTGTTTCAATTAAATGCAGAATTCTTTAGATAATATTAAGTAAATAATATTGTTTTTTAACCAAAATAAATTTTAAAGATTTATCCCGGTATTAATCTTGGCTGTATCGTGATTGGCCAAAATTTCAAACTTTGACTTCCGTGAATTCTGATTGGACAATTGCCATTCCGCCATCAAATTTTGAAATGGGCAAAGAAGACAGGAGTTGTTGTGAAGATTTTCCTGATTTTTTCAAGAAATATGCAGAATCACAGCGTGTTGTATGTAGTAATGAAACTGCAAGCAGTGGTTTCATAAAGATAGACATGCTTAAGACCTGGATGATATGGCTTTAGTTGTGGATGACCATTTCCATTCAGGGTAAGTCTGATATACAAACAAGTCATTTTGAATAATTCATTTGTGTTTGCTTATCTCAATTTCTATATTATTGCTTTGCACTTAGAAATGAATTACATTTGGAATATTTCTAGAATTCTAATAAGAAGTGCATGATTTTACCATCTATATCAAAGCCTATGCAGCCATGTATATCTAGTGATGTACATTCTATATGTAATCAAATTATGGCCGACTCTTTTAAAAAGAGTATCATTGTATTGCAGAAAAAATCCCAACCAAGTCCAGCTAGTAGACTGTACACCAGATTGAAGATACATCATTAATACAAGATGAAAAAAGTAAGTGTGTGTGTTTATCAAGTAAAGATATACAGATTTTAAATTTTTAACCATATATTATGTATATCTTTTAGTAAATGAATTATTAAAAATCTGAGAATATAATGGCAACTGCTGTATCAATGTTGACTTTTTTTTTTAAGGGGGGAGGGGGGGGGGGGGTACCAGGTCAACAGAGAATTGAAAAGTTTTACTGATATTTAATAATAATTTATGCTACATATATTGAAAATTGTCAAACAGTATCATGTTTTAAATATTATTGCCTTCTTTAAGATTAATGGAGGACGAGGATAATACTATGAAAGAGATCAGATGCAAGAGCAACTGTTCCCATAGAAATACATGCAGCCATGTAAACAGAAACCAGTTTTCACCTGCCAGGTGCTGGTCACATATATATTCAACTTGGTATGCTATAAAATTTTCTGTTTTAAGTATAAGGTAGTTGTCAAGGATTTTAACAGTTACAATGAAAGTACATGTAGTAAGAAATTGCCATAATGAAACATTCTTTTTTATACATTTTAGGAACAGATTCAAGAAACAGATCCAGTTGTTTGCTGATAAATTACTGCAGGTCATTGGTATCATCTAGAACCAGGACTGTTTTAAAAATCATACTAGTATGTTTGGAACAAAATCATGCTAGTATATGTTAGGAATTTAACCTAAAACATGCTTTATGAAGGTTTTGGTCAAATTTTGGTTTACAAAATAATGTTTTTCAAACTTTCTATTCAAATTTAGCAAGAACATTAGACACACATGAAATCCCAAATGCTTTTATGTTAGATTATTGCTTTATTTAAAAAACTTGCATATAGGGTCTGTAATGATTTGAGATTATTATGTAAACAATAAAATGCTTTCTTTGGTGACATATGCGGGATATGAATGTAGCGACATTGCAGAAAAAATACATTACCCGCATTAGCGAGTTATGTAAATTTTTTCTGCAATCATTGCTCCCTTCATTACCTGCATGAATCGTCAAAGAAAGCATTATATTGTTTATATTTACATCTTTCTTTTAACAAATTAATAAATTGTAAAGAGTAAGTTAAATTTACTATATTATTTTTAATGTGCATCAGTACGTTAGCTAAAAGAAACAGCCAAATTGTCTTCAATGGGAATGTGAGTCTGCATTGACATCCTGATTATTTCAGTGATTTTCCTAAGGTCATTGTAGGTTTCGAACAATCGTTTAACAAGGCGTTAACTATAAGTTTCCATAAGAAATGGAGGAAAGCATACTCATTAGATGTAAATATAATTCAGTAAACATATTGATTAACAAAAACATTGACTTGTGTTCTTCTACTCACATGAACAGATATGATTTTAAATTCCTATTCAAGAGCAAAAACAATTTGACGAAAAGTTCATGTCAACATTAGGGACTTTTTTTCATCAATATAACACCTGTACATGTACCTTGGTTTTTTTTTTATCTGAAGTTTATGATACAGATAGATATTTTTTGCCTACATCTGTAATTTTTCTGTGTAACTTTTCTGTAACTTTATGTATAACTTTTTTGTACCTACATCTATAACTTTTCTGTACCTAAACAATAACTTTTCTGTAACTTTATGTATAACTTTTCTGTACCTACATCTATAACTTTTCTGTACCTAAATGATAACTTTTCTGTAACTATATGTATAACTTTTCTGTACCTACATCTATAACTTTTCTGTACCTAAATGATAACTTTTCTGTAACTATATGTATAACTTTTCTGTAACTATATGTATAACTTTTCTGTACCTACGTCTATAACTTTTCTGTACCTAAATGATAACTTTTCTGTAACTATATGTATAACTTTTCTGTACCTACATCTATAACTTTTCTGTACCTAAATGATAACTTTTCTATACCTATATGTATAACTTTTTTGTACCTAAATGATAACTTTTCTGTAACTTTAATTTGTAACTTTTTTGTACCTAAATGATAACTTTATTATAACTTTTTGATAACTTTTTTATACCTTTTTATTTTTATGAAAAAAATAAATTGTCAATAGTTACACTCTAGTTATGACTTTTTTGTACTTAAGCAAAAAGTTACAATATAGGTATAACTTTTTGATGCTAATTTGGAACCATAATTGATCAGATGGTTCCAAATTGTGCTAACTTAGTTATGACTTTTTTGTAACTTTTTTAAGGGCTCATAGGTATAACTTTTTAGTGCTTTTTTTTGGTATGGGCAAGCTCATGAAAATATGATGCTTTGTAATTATGTAATTGACTATGTCCATTCATAACATGTATTACGCCTCTATTTTGTTGTAAAAGCAATTGTTCAAGCAATAAAGACTGCAGGACCCTTTTATCAGGTTTACAAATTGCCTGAGAATAACACCTGTGTAAGGCTAGTGCAGGCAGATCCTGCACTACATGCCATCTGCAGTTCAAGACCCAAAGAAGGCCTAAATGCAGATAAGTATCCCTAACATTCATCTTTCTTATTCAATCTGTACAGCAATCTGAAGCCCTAGACATCTTAATACCCTGTTCAGAATCCACACCATTAATCTTCTATTGTATAAAAAACAACCACAATATAAGCCCCATTATTATCTGAAATTGATAGCATAGAAAAACTTAGAGTCCCAGCAAAAAAACTGCTTCTACCTGACAAGGTGTGAACCAGGCACCTGTGGTTCGAAATGTTGTCTTTATCCAGAGGAAATAATTTATCTACTGTCAGCATGAAAAAAGAAAATCTGACTCCTTGTGGCCATTGTCTATCACACCTTGATGTTTATAATAAAATATTACACCAATGTCTTTGTGTGGCTTGACATACTCCACCTAATTTACCATGATTAAAAACCTGACCCATAAGTTTTTTATTCAACTTGCAGAAAAAAGACTGAACATACATACCTCGATCCTTACTAAATGATCAATCAAACCACACAGCAGGAAGAAAGTTTAAGAGACATTTTTAACAACAAATTTTAAAAGGCCAATTTATGTTCAATCAAACTGAATAAAAATTTCCCTGCTATTAAGGTTCATACATCCTAATCAAACAGCAATGAAAGTTCAAACCCATGTTAAAAAGCCTGCACGAGTTTCTGATATCACTCTATTTCCCTGCAATCATAAACATTTCACAACAATAATATCCAAGTGTTTAAAAAGAAAAGATGACTACTAAAGTTAAGTGTAAAGAAACTCACCATTAGTGTAAGATTCCTAACAATAATATAATATCACAAAGGGATGAAAACCTTTCCAAGTATCCAACACAACTTTGCTAATTCATTGTTCCACACATATACAAATCTTTATGGATTTTCACATATACACACGAACATAAAATTAAAAGCCATGCTGGATACACCTCAAGTTAATCCGTCACGGCGTTGTGAACAAAATCACTCCCACTCTACCTATACTTGTGCGAGTCTGTCAGCCAATCAATGAAAAGATGGACGTTTAATGTACGCTGATCCATATCACACTAATATGCGTTTTTGTTATCATACCCACTGGAAAATTCTACCTGATCTTTTATTTTAGAGAAGTAAAAAAAATGACTACTCAGTTTACAGATGTTTGTTATGATACCATGTTTAAAGTCAGCGTGTATACTCTTTGACCTCAGCTTGCAGCACAGTCATTTTTTCATTCAACAGAACAACCCTACTTATTGTATGTTGTTTCCAAATAATTTAAATATTCATTTATTCTCATGTCATCAGAAATTCATTAAAGAAATATGACCCAAATTAACATTACAATACATCTTTATTAAGTACTGAAGATTTAAAACTGCAATTGCTGAATCGAATTCAGACTTTGACAAGTCGCCTGACTTGATTAGATTACATGCGCATTCCATCAATTTCCAGAATCAGCTTCTCTATCAGGTCTTTCCATTCTCTACTGAGATAAATTTCCACAAAAAAATCATCTGAACTTCAAGTACATACAAAAAAATCTTCTAATAGTAACCATTCAGAGGAAATCTGAGAAACATGAGCATATGTCCCTTATCTTCAGTCTTATCTCAATGAATGGTTGTTATAAAAAAAATTCCAAGTTGAACATTCCTGGTCCTAATGTAGCATACAATCACCCGAACCCCTTCTAAAAACCTCAAAGTACTTTTATCTTGAATGCATGCACACTTAAATTGGTGTATATTTTTGACACATAGAAAATTAACTCAAATTTTAAAGTAATGAAATGACCCAACAAAATTGTATTGAGAGCAACTGAACCTAGAATTCTTAACTAAACTTTTTAAGATCACTCTTTCTGAATGTTTATAATTTTCATGAATGCAAGATCAAAATTTAACCCTGCTTGTGAGAAAAAGAATTTTTTTAAAAACCTATCAGTTTTAAGGAAAATATCTTTATAGATAAAAATCCTTTGAATTCAAAGTTTCAGTTTCGAACCTACTATTTCTGACAAATCAAATTCACATTTAAATATATTAACAATGCCCATAACCACTTATAGAAATAACTTCCGAAATCTGAAACTTAATATTTGAGACATTTCATTTTATTTCCCTTGAAATGACTGAAGAAAATGTGAAAATACCTGAGTAATGCATGAACCTGCCAAAATTTAGGGATTTCCAAACTGACAAGGCTATGACGTGTAAAACGATAGAATATATGCAGTTACATTTAACCTGAAACAAAAGTATTCCAGGAATGTCTGTTATATTTAGCTATGAGCCAACATTGTTCCATGCGTGATTACTTAATGTGTGAAAATGGATAAATGGAATGCTTAAAATCAATACTTTCTCAGAATAACTTTCTTATCTCCATGATATACCGGTACATTCATATTTTAAAGCACAATATTTTTTTTAAAAAAAAATCTAAAAGAAAACGTGCTCAAATAAAAAAATAGAGGAATAAAATTAATTTTTATTTATGAATGAAGCCTCTCTCTGCAGGAATGAATGGGTTTTCTGTGAGCTGTTTTGTGGGAATTTTAAAGAATGTCGAGACGAATACGAGATAAAAAGACGCAGTAGATATGTGCCAATGCATGTTGAGCCATTAAATGCACATGCAACAAAGAACAATTCAAACCGGACAAAGAGCAGGTAGACGACTGATCTGATCAAACAATAATATGTCCAACAACATGGACTGAAGATTCCAACACAAGGAACAAGATACAAAAGTTATTCATCAAGAAATATGTTTACTTCATGGCCATATAATGTTAGTTTGGTCATCTGCCCATCAATCATGTGAAAACATTCTAGTTTTAATTAAGAACATGCATTCCCTCCAAAGAAAACACTGTCAGATCAAGACCTGGGAGTTTTGAAAAATGTATCATTAAGTGAAGAAACCAAATAAATACCTGAGAATTTCTTTGATATCTTCAAAGGTGACAAGTCTTCTTTCTTCTTGCTATGCTGCCAATCCCTTGTACACTGTAGCTCCACCAGTATTGCATAAGTACGATTTTCTTTTGATATCGGAATCAGCTTGTGTAGGAATTTTTACAGTGCTTTAACTCTGCACACATTTTGACGATAAATGCACATTACACTTAATTGACCAATAGCAAAACAACATTGCACAAATTGCAGTTATTAGTCGATGTAATTGTCACACACCCACCTCTTAATCTATTAAAAGTATGGGAGGAAGGAATATCTATTTTTTTTTTCGCAATGAATCATATACAGTTTCTAAACTTTTTTCATATTGCTTAGAAGTCATACCGATAAACAAAATACCAAAGTCTAAAATTATATCCCTAAGATTTTTTTTAATCAAAAGTTTAATTAATATACTTACCAGGTATCTGTATGCTCTAGGTTTTTTCAAAGCAGCACTTTATAAAGCAGCATTCATGAACGTCAAACATTCAATCTACAACAGAGATGGTTGAAAATAGAGTACTATGTCTATATTATGGTTATTTGCAACTTAATGGCTATAGAGTACATAGCTTTATACACACATCAAGCATTAGAACAGAAGTCATTAACACTTGATTTAGCTTTTGCTGTACTGCACAGTTTACAACGAGCAATATGCTGTTCACACACACAAAAACACCCCTAATATTAATTAAACCTATATCAAAAATGTCATTTCTGAGGAATCATGAAAATGTTAAAACCAATTTAACAAAATTAAGGTAAGTAATTAGATGTAATTCTTGTATCACTTTTGCAAAAACTTCAATTTGAAGAATATTTCGATTTTTTAACATGATTAAACTGTACATTACACAAATTCAACTATGTATATTACAGTATAAAAATCTAAAAAGATTAATACTGAATAACACGATTAAAATGTAGAACTAAATTTAACTTCACTGTGTATATTAATTTATAAGACATTTTTACAAAATATAGTTATATAAATGTATATACCGTATATGTACAAATACAAGTATGTACAATATATCATTTTTATTTTTGGTCAAGAGAATATACATCTTTTTCTGGTGTTTATGTTGTACGTGGCAAAATGATTGCATTATTTTCCTTGCAAACTTTATAAAATAAATGACTTGTTTTGATCATTTTAGTCTGATTAAAACACCCTTTTTCATACAAGGGGGGGTGGGGGGGGGGGGGGGTGGGGGGTGTTGAACCAATCTATTTCAATACCTATATTCAACTTTTTAAAGGTCTTTCTAAGGGCACTGGGGATCCAAATTCATTTATATAGACACTATTGCTATATAAACACAAAACTCTACATTGATTTCATTTCCTGTGTTACTGGTCTGCATTTCTAAAGAGTTCTGTGATAGGCTATCAGCACTAGTGTTTACTTTAGAGTTTAATGTCAACAATTTTTCCTTTTTCGCCAGAAAGGAATGATTGTAAGAAAACATTTGCATATGAATAAATTCATAAGGTAAATTTATTTAAAAGAATTGACCAATCAAAATATACTTTCGTCACAAGCTAAGAAAAAAGAAATCAAGAATGATTACAAATATATAAACCCTTCCATATGTACAAGTAAATGCATATACATGGCGAGCATTTTGAATACACTCCAATTAATCGTTTTTCCTAGACAATTAAAATTCTCATCTTGCTACCTGCCAGTAAGCAAAGGTAGATAACTCCTAAATCAAATCATCTAACCTAACACTATATTGGTTTACAAGATGTCAGCATTTTCTAAAGCCATGGTGCCCACTGATTTTTTGTAAATAATCCTCTTTGACAAGTTATTAATCAAAATTTCAATTTTTTGAGTCTTCAACGATGAAATTTGACTTTTTTTTAAGCTATTAGAATCATGGACCAGGTCTTGGTTTAATTCTTTACAATATACACCATGAAATGTCGTTAAAGATGAGACAATGTGGATAATTTATGGACATGTATTTGCTTTGTGACACATACATGTACTTATATCGCTTATTAACAACAGTTCCATCAAACTAAATGTTTCACGTTAAATTACGCTTTCAACAACATTATCTTTCAGTAATTGCAGGGTCTGACAATGGACATGAAAATTAGCTTGCTAACTATTCATTTTCAGAAAAATCTTGGACAAATTTTTTCAATGTAGTTTTTCTCTAGAAAGACAACCATGACATTTTACATTTACATATAAATATCACACAAGACATAATTTTCCCACAACTCTTAATCAATGCTGACATGTTAATTCAGGAGAAAACAGTTACATTGCTTCTAAGCTGGATACATAATGCACTTAATGATACCTATAATACAGTACATTATATACATAATTTTGTTACAATGCCAAATCACTGAAAACAGCACTGCTGCCATTACCTCCCTTAGGAATGCCAAATCTATGACACCTAATTCATATGTCTTGCCCTTGTATAACCCTGCAGTTGACTGAAAACATGTGTATGCCATAACAGTTAGCATTATCCCAAGTGTCAACTCAAGTATATATTCAATGTATAAGCAGGGTTCAAAATAACAGCCAGTCAATGGATGGTGTCTTTTTCAGGATTGAAGGGATGAATTAATTTGACAGTCAATTAAATATATATCATAATCTTATGGAGATTATAATTTGGCTAGAATATTTGGAGATACGTTTCACCCAATCTCATGACATGTTAGAAGTTTTTTTCTGGAAATTCTGCTACAACTTTGGTTGCTTTTAGGGATAGAAGGTGGGATACATTAAGATTTCAGTCATTTCACCACCTTAATATTGCAGAACTGCAAGTTTAAGTTCTTTTTTTATAATAATAGCTAGTTAACAGTCAAAAACCAATTAACTGAAGAAAAAAGAACAGGTTATGTGTGTTCGTCAATGATAGTAAAATAAAACTGCATCCAGTGGGGGCAGGATAGTCAAAGATAAACTTTAATCAATATACATAATAAATGGGTATTAAATGTAATAGTAAAATTTAATTATAAATGATAATCAGATGAGGCAAACTTTGACCAGGGTAGACTCATTTTGAGTGTAACTCAGTCCATTAAACTACCGGGTAGCTGGTATTTTCGGAAGTTTCCAACTACAACAAAAGTCTGTTCCTACAGCTCCTATTAAGCATTATCTTCATATATCTTATGTCAATTAAGAACACATTCATGCAATGATATATTAAAATTTCATCAAAATTTCAATCCAAACACTTGAAAACAACCGATCACCAATTAAAAGGTTTTGATTATCAACACGCGTACATCCTGTAATAAAACTTCACAAATAAAGTCAACCCAGGAAACAAAAACTATAGGCAAGACCTGCAACTCCACATATACTTTACACTCTTATCTATATACGTATACATATGAGTTAATGTTATACAAATTGACATATATCTAAGCCAAGTTATTGGTAAAGAGCTATAAAGATAATAATCAAGCTGAGAAAAATAGTAATTATTTTATGTTACCAATATTTTAAAAGAATCATATGACTCGGGCTCGAAGAAACTTGATTAAGTTCGTATACATACCACTCTCGAAAGCAGAAGAAAATGTACATGTTTCCATGCACTCACACAAACATGTAAATATATGACTAAACTTCCTCCCCTCTAGAATTATTTCCACTGTGTGCCTATAATCAGCGCTAAAATAAGGCGCCATACAAATGCCAAAAGCATGTGTCTGTACAGAATGTGTAAACTGGTATTTGCCAATTCTTAATTCAATATTTCCAGTTCATCAGGAAAACATCTCAATCTCCTCTACATTAAGGTTGAGGGCTAGCTACATGTACCTGTATATCTATTTTTCTTCACTCATAAGAAGCACCCTCCCCCCCTTTTCAGCTTAATTTTGCTGCCCTGGTCACTTATTGCTTTACTATCTAGTGTCAAAGTGGCCATTTATCACAGCAGGTATCAATTAAATCTGAATTTTCTCTCACAGCTCTCAATATGATACTACAGTTGCTGAGCATCTGTAATATTGTGGCCAGAATCTGGATCTTATCTGATTTTATGAAGCAGTTATGACTTTCTCTATAGAGTATCTTAATACAATTTATTTTCCTTCACACACACACATATAAATAAATCAAGTAATTTATATATCAGTTAGCAACTGCAGATTAGCACTGTGTTTTATATCTTAAGTCAGTACATGTGTATAGATAAAATTTTAAGTTTAAATCAATTTGATAAACATGTACATATATTTACTTTCTAGTTTATGCATATGAAATGTGAAAAGTGTACACCAATCCACCCGTTTATTCCTATAATGCACATTATTTCTCACTTTAATCTCCGAGATTTTCTACCAGAATTTTTTTAACATATCAGGCTCCTACGACTGAATGTGAATTTATTACTCTACAATCACCAACTCATTATCATGGGTTTTACTTGTTGACATCTGAACTACAAAATCCTGTCAATGAATGTCACTTTGACAACACTCTACATCTACTTTTAAAACCATATACTTTGGAAAAAGCTGTACAAAATTTTCAAGCAAAAGCTTTTACAGGCACAAGTGCTGGGTGTTTTATTGATTTCAACACTTACAAGGCCCTCCTCACGATCACTTATAATTAATCATTCTTTAAATGACCCAAGATTTACAGGCCTTGAGTGAAAGACAACACATTGGAAGCCTGATAAAAACTGAAGACTAGCTTAGACTTCACAGTCATACATGCTCTTTATTATCATATCACATCAAGTCATATCTAAAGTAGAAAAATAGCCTATCTATAGCAACCTTAGTCTAAATGTGTCACAAGTTTTCAGGGGGTTTAAAAGAGTCTGCAAAACTATAGGCCCTAAAATCTTGCAATGTATGCCGTTATTAATACATGTATTGGATTGAGCAATACTTCAAACTATTGGCCTTTAGAAGCATATCAGTTTGGGGTACATGTGTCCCTAAATGAGAGTAGTCAAAGTGATGTCAGAGGAACATAATATCAGATATCAAAGAACATAATTTTACTTGAATTGTGTAAAATTTGCATTCTTTTATGTTTTCTTATAATTCTTCTTTTCTGTATATTCCAAAGTTCCAAATTCTAACCTACCCATAACTTTACATATACTTTACATTTTATGTTCTCTTCACACTAATTTAACATAAATCTTGCCCATCAACCACCCGGCCCATCTAATGAAACAGAATATTCTAATTTCTACCCTAGCTACTTCAGCTCCTCTACACATATCTTACAATAGATTCATCAGCCTGCTAGCTAGACCCCTACCTGCCAGCACGTGCAAACTCCATTACTACAGATATAAACCTATTAATCAGATTCACCATTGCTAAGAGCCGATAACATGCTGACAACTTAATCACCTGCATGTCTCAGGATGTGCATGCACCTCCGCCAGGTAAAACTTTCATTCAGAAAACTGAGTCAGACATTTACAACAGCCAGACAAAACAAGCTCTCCATGAAGCCTCAAAGTCCACATAATGTCAATTGATTTCATGAATTCTGTTTTTATCTCCACCTCTCACAGTAAACATCAGTGTTTATTCAATTAAAAGTATACTACTTCATGCACAGAAAATCAATCTGAATCTCGTCTTTACCGTCGAAAGTGCAGTTGAGTGAAAATTTCAGTTGCTAAATTGAAATATAATCAAACATTTTTTTTTTTACATACCAGTAATATATATATAGTATATAAATTTATAAATAAATATTAATTGGTAATTTTTTCTTACTTTATTCATTTGAAACTATTTAATATTTGCATCAGCTTAAAGACTATAACAATTCAAATACAGGTAGTCATCAGCATTCATTCAAAAAATGATTGCGTGAGGATTGGGTAAAATTGACAATGGTGTATTATTCAAACCATCCTTCACAATACAAAAATAGAAAATCATTTGCACAGTCTAATTATAGTCATTCCTCAATCCAGGATTATTATTATTCATTAAGGTTTGTTATACAGTACAGATTAGTTCTGCTAGTGAATGATACAGCAGCTGTGTTTATTGTTTACTCAAAGTTGGCAATTAAGCCATAGACTTTCCTTCTTCATTTGATCTTAAATACCACATATCTTGTCTTCACTTTTCATCATCTATTTACTAGCAATCCCAATCTTTCATCTAATCCAATCAGCCGTTTACAAGTTTTCACCATTGCCTTGACTCAATGGGTTATGGAAGTACAAAGAAATGGGGCTATGAGTAAATTACATAAGGGTTGGTAGTTTGGTCATGGAAGGGGTGATTCAAAGAATTTGAAGAAAACAACTAGAGCAATATTAGATTACAGTACTGCTAACAATACATGCCTATATCTCCAGTTTGAAAGTTTTAGTCAGAAATGAGTTGATCAGTACATAAATGTAAAACAAGAAGAGCAGATACCTTGATGATATCATCAACAATTTATTCCTAGTTAAAATGCAAGGTTTGGTGAATTTTAGTGCACTAATGTTATACATTATTAAAAATATCACTCATTTTCTGCCATACTGTACCAAATATTCCATGTTTAGTAAATTAACAGGTGTTCAGAGGTATACAGACTGCAACTCATGCATTTTATATTTCTATACAATTATATGACTAAATGTCATAATTTCCCACATCATATGCATTTGTGCTGACAAGCTTGATGAATTTTTGATGCATATTAAATATACAAATGAATGCAAACCTTACCTACATTGATGTCAATCTCCAGGCTTGCACCCAACCAATACACATGTATGACACAGAGCCCAGGAACGTACTTCTATTAAAGGGAGATGGTTCAAAATACCTGTCAAAATCACAGATCAGATTTTATCTCTAAAAATTCAAACATGAGAAAAACTTTACAAGCAGCAAAAGGTAATTAAATCAAATCGGGGCAGGTTTAATGGGATTAAAGATCAAAATCTCTTGCATTGCGCACTGCAAAAATTGCACATGATGTATTTGGATTATCAATAAGCAGAATTTTTTCTGTATTTAATTATAGGTCCCAGATTGTGAGGCATAATCAATAGAGTGTCATCAAAGGAATGCCCATTACCTGGACAAATATTTATCAAGTTGTTATACACTATTAAAACAGCATTCACATTTCTCTCACAAATTATCCCAGCTGTTTCCCTAACATCAATCTGTGAAAAAGTTATGGTAAAAAAAAAAAATCACACTTCAACATGCATTTTATACTCATTTTTTTCTAAATTAATATACAGAATACATTGTAAATGATGATTGCTTACGCTATGAATATATTCAATGTTGTCTTAAACTTATACTTTGTTTTTCTTCAAAAAATCCATATTGAATTTGGTCAGCAAATTTCCTTGCAAGTGAGAACAATGTAGACCTCTTGAAAAATTTCATGAATTATTATCAAACCAAATATGTGAGGCATGCTAAAAGATAGTAAAGATGTCACAGAAATGACCATATCACTTAATCAAGTGGCCTAGATTGCCCAAAAACAAACAACATCATAATCCTAATAATTAATTTTGTCTGTTTGTCATAAGACCTCTTTAAAAACATCAAACCCAGTTTGAGAAATTACCCTGGTCTCTTTAAGTTGCAATAGCTTCGAAAAGCAAAGAGACACATTACATAATTTGTCCTTGGTTTTGTGAAATAACATTTATTTGCACTGAAAGTCTTGACAACTGGAAACAGACTCTAGCTGTTAAGCCCTGTTATCACTGTGAGTTGACATCTTATTTTTTTTCTATCCAGTTTTTTTCTCACATGTGCTGATAATGCCATAGGCAATTTTCTATTAAAATAAGAGTTAAAGAAAGCAAAAGTGCTGGAATACATAAAATCAACCACATAACAAAGTCAAACATGTATCTGTAATAATGGAGTACTTTGATTTCATTTTATTCATGGGGGGGGGGGGGGCAACACTTTTTGATAATTTACTAGAAACTAACAGTTTCAAAGGGCCGTAAATTTGTAAACATAAATTTTTGATTAGAATGAGAGAGAGAGCAAGAAAGAGAGAGAGGACACACAAATGAAAAATTTTGCAGAACCTTAGACATGTACAGGTATAAGATACATTTGGTTATAATATTGTAGCATTATCAATTTCAAGCTAGTATTACATGTATGTGGTTTACCTAAGACAAAAATGGCTCATGATTATACATGTATATAAAAATTACAGTCATATTAAACCTGCACTTACTTAAAAATGTGTATCATATTGCAATGCAGTAAACTAAAACTTCAGAACACCAGATGGGTACTGTAGCTACATGTATAGAATTTTCACTGGCAGGTACTGCATTTATGTACGTGCATGTTTATAGTACTAGACACCACTGAAAACCACCCAAAGGAGGTTTGCTTTTTTCTGAAACAATGGCTCGCTACTTTTGACTGAGTTTTCATTTATATTTCAAGACAAACCAAAGCCTGACTTTTTGTGCAACAAAATTAAAGTACTTTTTATTATGTGGTTTACTTGTTCATACATGCATATCATATAATAGGAATTCAACACATGATTGCAATTTAAATAAGTAATCTGATGCTATTGTAAATTTCACTGTATCTTCAATCAATGCAACATTAAAGAAATAATTTAGAGCTATTAAAGTTTGACATGATTGATTTAGGGTTAAACATTATAGGGCAAAATAAATCATTCAAGTGCAGCAATTACCTACAGTCAAGGTATTTATGTGTGGAATTTTAATAATCCTTCCTCTATATTAAGGTATGGTATTCCTAATATTAATTATCATAAACAAAATTTAAAAGAAAATGACTTTCTGTACATTTTATAATTTATTTGAGAAAAAAACCTCATCATTTTAAGTTTAAGATCTCAAATGGATAGGAAGTGCATGGTAAAAAATTGGTTCTATGTGATTACATCCTGTGGAAGTCGAAATAGTTTCATTGTATTCATGAAATATTTCATCATGTACTAATCATGTACCAACAACAAACTTAATAACTCAAACATCTCCATTCTTGAAAATAGACTAGAACGTCATGTGGTAATATTGATAAAAATACAGCATTTGTCAAGTACAAAATATAGCAATATAGCAATCATCGTACATGCATATACCGATAGATAGGATATTATCCTGCAAATGTACATGCATGTTTTTAGTACGTCATTTAAACTTTTATCTTTCCTACTGATTTTTTCATCTAAAACTCTTCGGAAATTGATCTTTCTTGTGTATAAACACTAAACATGTAACCTCCAAAATTAACCAAATCTGAGTCACTGCCCTATTTCCACTGAAACGAAATCTCCCACAATTTTACTACGTCCGACAGGTTCAACAACTGTTAGCTGAAGGGCAAATCGTACTTCTTCACTCCTTCTAAGAGCTAAGTGAAGTACGGCATGTTAGAAGGAAACCATGTAAATTATCACTATAAGTAATAGAAGACTAAAAACTCAATCAGTTTCTTACCTTGTAGCAATCAGGATGTGATCGTCTCATTCACTATAGTCTGATAAGATCCAGTCACAACTCAGCAAACCGCAAAACTCTCTTCATTGTTAAATTCCTGGGGAAGAAATTTGTGTGTGACCTTATGTCAACTGTGAAAACAGGTATTCACGGGGGCCCACCTGAAGGAACACTACACTCAGGTAAATGGCCTGGATAACTTTAAACCTGTGAAATATGGATTAGATAAGTATATGCATTTCACAACAAATGCTAGAATAAATGTTTTCATTGCGAGTAAATCAACAGAAATGTTTACTTTTGTATAAATGCAGAGTAACACATACCGGTACCTATACTTTTCAATTATTGAAAATGTTAGAGCATTTCATGCATTAAAGTAATTTAAGTTAAACAATGATTTACAAACACTAGTAGTTAAATAAGAACAATAAATTCCAGTATCAACTGTTGAAGTTCAAGATTCATTGATTCATTTCATATATATTATACATGTACATGATGCAGTTATATAATCATGCACTCAGAAGTAGAAACCTTCAGTGAAATGATTCATACCACTGATAAGACATGATTATAAGTTTATAACCATAAAAGACCAGTCATAGTTTTGCAAGCTTATCTACAGGTGCACACAACCCTTAATATACCATCTAAAATAATGTCTATATAAACCTAGCCTAGTTTTCCATGTATTATACATTATACCGGTAGCCTATAAAAATATTTTTGTCTGTAACTATTAGGGCCAAAAAGTTTTGTTTTGCACAGTAGTTAAAATACTTATCCATATTTTTTAATTCAGATTCCTATGTTTTTAAGAGTTTGTGTACACCAGTTACAGAAAATTGATTGCAACCAATTTTGAACTTTTTCGTATAAGGATTATTATACTGTTTACAAATGTTCCACTCATCATTTTATTTTTAACAAAAGAACTTATAAAATTTCATAAATTCTTACAGTTAACAATCTAATTAATCTTTCAACTCCACATTAGTCAATTCAAATAAATTAAGTCTGAAAAACTTGTAAACAAATGGCATGCGGTACATGTATTAGTCCCTGAAAGGTTGTAATTTCCCACTTGAACAGAGAGTTATCGGTCAGCGCATGCTGAGTAAAAAAGTGGGCGCACTCTTAGCAAACGGTGAGCACACCCTGAATAGAATTTGGTGAGCGCTTATGAACAGTGGTCATATTATTATAATACTGAGTATTATATTTCATATTATTATAAGTATATTAAGTTTTATACTGGCCAATAGTTTACATTGTAAATAATGTACTTTCAATAGTATGAAAGCCCATTGAGCTTATTTTCGAAAGGAAAAAAATATTTTTTTTTGCAAACGCGAAGCTTTTGTGAATAAACAAAAAAAGTTTGTGAATAAACCTGAAACTTTCGCAATTAACCAAGAACTTTCGTGAAAAGCAAAACGCATAACTTTTACGAATAAACGCATAACTTTTGCAAATTAACACGGTAGCTTTGCAAATAAGTGCGAAACTTGCTTTATTTAAAATTTAATATGTTTGTTTTCAGTCATTGTTCTTCATAGGAGTTCTTCTATAAAATGACAACATTTATATAATGGTTTCATGTTTATTCGCCAAAGTAATGTTATCGCGAAAGTAATATATTCATGAGAGTTTCGTGGTATATCGCAAAAATTTTGCATTATTTCGCAAAAAAAAAACCCTTCTTTTTACCTACGAAAATGAGCTCAATGGGCTTTTGTACATTAAGCAATCATTGTATTGACTTAAAAAAGGATTACATTTATTGTAATATTTTTCTATACAATCTGTAGGCTGATAGGCCTTTACATGCATGTTAAATGTCCAAGCATCAATAGCTTCTGCTGTTATACAGCTTTGACCATAACATAGACATTGTCAAAATTTAGAAGATAGAGTATGGATTTAATTATGTTTATCTTTCACAAGTTGGCCTACCATGCCTATGCAGCATGTGTAACTTTAAGAAATTCTAAAAAATCATCTAATCTGCTATATAAGAGTTTTAATTAAGTGTTGCATGTTGATGCATAAGAAATCTTTTTTTACTAAATGTGAGGTATGTTACAAAAACCCTTGACACAATGAATATAAATATAATCAAATGTGTTACATGTGCCAGTCAGTGGAGCAACCGTGTTGCAACGGACCAAAGAGCAGTAACTCCTGCAGATTCGTACTGTCAACACTTGCTCTTTTACTCGGGGTTTGTAATTGACTACTTCAAATGAAGTGTGCAGACCATATATGTCTCCAATACTTTTAAACCATCATTTTACACTAATAATACCATATTCCAGCAAAAGAATTCTTCGGAGTTTAAAGTTTAACCTTCGTGCTTACTGCTTACTTACTTTCCCTCGTCTGCAACTTTAATTTTTTTGATAAGTCGCACTGATAAGCATTCCATATTGAACATGTTGATACAAATCTTCAGAATCTTTTGGAAATCATAACTAAATGCATTATAAAAATAAAATATTCAAATAATCGCGCCAATAATCCCAGTTAAAGCAAATTATTGGAAAATTCAAAGATTGATTCTTTGGATCGACATACCAAATCAACACACATGCGTGATTCAATATCCGGTTGACAGAGGACAATGTTGACAGACGGTGGCAACGAAAACTAACAGATATTTATTGCTTGCAAGGTAAAGACAATCGCAGAAAAATGTTTTTGAAAAGTTGTGCACCTGTTTTGTTCTTTGTTGAAATTATTTTGTTTGCGTTGTGCATTTTCGTTAAACCGGTATGTTTGTTATCGCACTTTCATATTCCGTTAGGCCAATATTCAATACACATGCATTGAAGCAGAACAGCAGTCGAAGTATGACTCATACTGCATCAGCATGATCAGCCACCTTTGTTAAGATCAACTCAAAAAAATCTAGTCACAAAACCAAAAACAAAGGCAAAGTAATATTTTTTTATACTATGTCAAAATATTTTTTATTTTATATATAGTACACTTATAATTAAAGTAATTGAAATATGATAGCTGTATGAGAGATAATTGTGTATTAAAATTTTCTGTTCAGCTTAAAACATTTAGGTGGGGTTTTAAAACTTGAAATTGCTTATTTACATCATGCACATATGTGTATTTATTTGACTTACATGCAGATACTTTTACAAATTTTGCTTTGCCTGATCAATTAAATTTTTAATTAATTTTGGTTTCAGATTAAAACATTTAAAATGGTTTATTGCTTTATATTTGTCACATCCATATCCAACTAATTTCCTATATCAAGCAAAGTTATGGTCCTTTGACTTAAGTTCCATGTACTTTCATATATCTATATTAATATGTAAACGGTGTGACCGTTGGACCGAGCGCAGATTTAACACAGTGCAGATAAAATCTATTTAAAACGCAAAAAGTAGGATCCGCCAGCATGGTTGCCTACTCAAATCATTCGTCAAAGTTAAACTAAACGTCGCGTGCCAGTTTACATTATGACGTCATATTTCAGACTTAAAATGTTCAAGTTTTGTCTTTGGAAATAGCCGAAGAGAGTTACGTGATTCCGATTTTTTTTATTTCTTCTTTTATTCTGTTCATCAATTTAATTCATATGAATGCCAATGTAATAAAATTGAATACTTTATTTAGTATCAAAAAGATCAGTTCCTTGACGTTAATGTTTTTATTTTCCATCTGATATTTTGATAAGACATACATAGAACAAGTCGTGTTTACCTAATTGAAGCGCTATTGAAACTTATCTGGTTTCCTTTTTAATTTCTTTTAATTCAAATTACCTTCTATTGAAACACTGGAACTTATTTAATCGAATTTAGGGGCAATAAACATCGATAAGTTCCAGTCAATCAATGATCAAACTAACTTTTTAAAAACAAAATGGCTGCCAATATGGCGGCGCCCAGGGCTGGAAGAAAATTTTTTTGGCCTTAGTACCCCTGATTCAACTTTCATTTTTCACTGATTTTCTTATATATACGTGTTACCATTAATCCTCGCTTCGCGAGGCGGGCTTTGCCCGCCTCTCGCTGCGCTCGGTAATATTTGATAGTTAATTAAAAATAGAAAATATGCAAGATGTTTTAATATCATACAACTAATTTCATAATTCCAAAAAAAAAATCTAGAGAAAGAGTTATACATGTGCATATATTATCAAGGTGCATGTTTTAAACAATTTGAATACACTTTACAAGGTTCGATCAATTTTGTTTAATATATGTAAAATAAACACTTGCCGAAGTACAGTCAAGTTTGATAAACAAGCCAGAGGTCTTAAGTTTATCAAATCTGTGACAGTCAAGCAATTCATGCTTTTTTTGAAGTGCCTTTATCAAACATGGGTTTTGCTTTTTAAGGGAGGAGAATGTGATCTGTAGTACGTATGTCTGCCTATATATCATAAGGTATTTTATTATCAGACATTATTTGCAGACCTGTGTCAGCTCTTTTTTTTTCCAGGCCCAACCTTTTACTAGGAAGTGTGAAATCTGTCTTTGTAAAAGTGGAAATCAATATATCATATACTTTCAATTGGTATTTGATACATTGTAAAAATGTATTTTTTATTTCTTATTTGTTTTCTTGGTCAGTATTCTCATACATTAAAGATATAGTAAGGAGAGAAATTACACAGACAAATAATCCTATATATGTATTGAAATCAAGGATGTGAATATTAGAATATGTTTAATTATAATGATAAAAAAAACCCCACCATAAATCAATCTAATTGCTAGCTTGTTGGGAGCAGACTGGAAAAAAGACCCTTGGCTTGCAAAGATGCCAAAATCAGAAATGTACACTTATTTCAATCACTATAATAAACTCACTTTACTAATTAAGATAAATGCCGTTAGAAAACACTGAAAGACAAAGACAGAGTTTCAAACTACAGCGAAACTCGAATAAAATGAACATGGATTTAACAAATTTATGGCTATTACGAATTATTATGCATGTTCTGGCAAACCCATAGGAAATAGCAGTATATAACGAACTCGGTTATAGCGAATTTACGGATATAACGAAGTAATTTTTAGACCCCCACTGACAAATTTTTAAAGTATTGTATCATTTATATATTAATGAATATTTTCCATTACAAATTTCATTGAAGATACATGAAACTTTAAGATGAAGAGGTTATACATTGACATTTTTTGTAAACGACATTAATATTAATTTTATAACCTACGATAATTTAAAGCTAATTATTTTATAATGATTTGAATGCTATAAGATTTTTTACGATTCGCTATAACCGTAAAACGAATTACGGCTATAACTTAATTTTTTCTATGGTCCCTTGAAATTCGCTATAAACAAGTATCTATGAAAATTGTCAATTAGAAATAGCATACAGTCTTATATACCCATGCAGTACTGTATATGCATCATATTCACTGCCCAAAAATATGCAGAGATCTCTATAATTGCAATTTTTAAAAAAATATAATGTTATATGTGACATGTAAAAGAGATGGGAACTAACGCAACAAAGAAGCGTAATAAAACAGTACTCTTTTGATTTTCTTCATGCTAAATTCTCAATGAACAATTAGATAGTGATAATTTGGCACAGAAACGAATGTATGTATAGTTATATAGGTAGTGGATTATAAAAACGATAACTTGGATAAGGCAGCTAGAATGAAGCTTACTTCTTGTCATGCTCTAAATTTTGGCACACAAGTTTACCTGTGTTGACATTGAGGGGGTTTACTTATATCTTTCCTATAAGGTAGATATTGAATGGCATCTTTGTTTAAATGCTGAGGCAGGGCTTCCTGTGATTAGCCTGATTCCGTAGCCCTCCAAATAGCCTGTTGTGTATACACTACATTAAGATAAGGCCCGGCCTGTCTACTGCAGGTGTAGTTTCTGTATTTGATGTTGGAAGTGCAGATAAACATCACTCATTTGTGATTTTATTGTCAGGATTTATCAGAAAATCGACTGTAATCATTGATAATGCTCCCGGAAACCCTTTCACTGTTAGTTTCTCTTGGCAATCTCATAGTAATAGCCAATTTACCAGTTGAACAATAACCTCAGACTGGCATAGAGCATTTGGTCTGTTTGTTTGGTTTTGTTGCATTTGTTTGTGTGTATATAAGTTTGTTGTGTTTGCGTGATTATATGGCCCTAAGATTGAAGATGGGTGAGGGGATTATCTTTCTCTGCTTAAATTTAAACTATAACTGGTTCAAAAACAGATGTACATGTATTAATTCCCATCAACTTTTGAACTACACAAGGTGGATAAGTAATTCATTAAGATTATAAAGGTGAAAGGTCAAGGTCAAAGCTCAATGTCATTTATCAAGGTAATGATAAGATCATATTAATCAAAGAGGTAGCTGTTTGAATTTGTTCTGAATTAAAGTCATTGCTTATTCTTTTATGTACCAGCTAGGGTATGAAGATTTGCATATGCTAACAAAAGGCAATGTGTCAATTATGTTGAAGCTCATTGTGTGTTAGTTTATTTGAAAAGTTGCAAATGTGTGGAAGGATTGAATGGGAATTTATACCTTTGTAAATGTTATAATTTTCAATGCCAGAGAGAGAGAGAGAGAGAGAGAAGTGGTGGTGGATAGATTTCATTTTTCCAGAATACTTTACATTGTTTTGGCTACCATACCAGGTTTGTTAGTCTATATACACCACTGAAATTAAATCAGCCTTGACGGATCATGAAATTTGTTGTCAGCAACATTTAGATCTAAAGTTGATTCATCTGTGCTGTAAAAATTCCCTCCATAGATATCAGTTTCACTTTATAATGATTTCCATTAAAACCTGCCAGCCCAGAACCCTACTCCTGTCCATGATGAAATTCTTTACATGTTGTTGAGTTGGTGCATATATACATTGCTCTTTCTCTCTCTTTCCCTGAACTAAAGTGAGATTTCATGAGATAAACTTCAGCCAAAAATTTATGTTTCCTTTTTGGAACCGTGTGTACCGTATTTAAACCAGTTGTAAAAAAAAAAAAAAAAGATTAAAATTACAATTGGCTTTGTGATGGTGGTAGACTTTTGGTTGAAGAAGAATTTATAACGCTTTTGCATAATGTTAATATGGATATTGAGTTGACATTGCGAAGTGTTGATAAAGTGTTTATTTTTCTAGAGCTGTATATTCTACCTGTTCAGTGGTTTTATCAGTGTTAGCAAACCCCAAGTATGGACCAACATATATATTCTCCAGTGCCATGTAAGCAAGTGTGTTTGTCAACCTTTTGAAGTTTGGTTGTGGCTCTTGCGAGAGAATATTGTATGTTTGCATGGGACAGATTAGCCATCTAAGGAACAGTCACAGAAGATAGTGTTCACTGGATCTATAAATATATCCTTCCATTTAATAGTAAAAAAAAAAAGGTAAGACCTAATTCTTTAAAGCTTAATCCTACATTCTTGCCACAGTGAACGTTTTTTAAGGCATTTAGAACACAAGTATCTTGTGTATTGAATGCATTAATTTCCGATGCAAGTGTCACCTTTGTGAATGGTCCCCCAAATGGATCAGGTGCGCTTTTATCTCTGGAGGATTAAATTCATTTAGTTTTTGACGTCCACAAGTATTTTCCGGGGTAACTGACTGGGATTTCATAGACTTTTAATGCTGCGTGATTGTGTTGTGCAATATCGGCTCAAAGCGTGTAAGGATCTGCATTATGAACTTCCCTTTGAGGTGTTCTAGAGGCAGTTTAATGCTTTAATGTGTTATCATTGTTAGAGGTATTTTATTTTGTTACTGTAAAATGCACAGATCAGAAGTTGTCTTTTAAACCTAAAAGGCCCGATCTACAGGTTAATACCTGTATTTTAGCTGTATAAGCATGGAACAATGAGTTGTTTACTTTTAACAGATGATTTCTAACAACTGTACATACACCATTAATTTTTTTTTTTTTTTGCCCCCGTGTTTAAATGTTTTGGAAATTAATAATAGAAATGTAACAGACTTTCATGAGTTATTTTTAGTTCTTTCAGAGCTCTTTAAGATTTCTCACTCGATCAAGATTGAGTTACAGCAGCGCTTGATTTGACGTCAAACGTGTTTATTTTCATTTTTTCCCAAAGACTTTGTAACTCCTACGGATAAAGCATAAAGCGGCTGTTTTTGAGGCTGTCGTGTAATAGACTATGATGGAGATATACAGCGTGCTTTTCTGGACAAAACTAGATTCTGTTTTTGTGTTACAGATTCTTTTTTCTCTGAGATGTCATGTGTATATCTAGCTGCAAAGTATAAATAACATCATAATGGTTTTAAGTGAAGTTAATGGCCTGAAGTGAAAAACACTTTATCTTGGTGTGTGATACAATGTACACCACATCCCAACTTTTCCAAGCCAGACAAAATACTATCTGATATATCTCCTTGTTTTCTGTTTGGAAGCCTCAGGAATCTTAAAGGCTGATAAAACTAGCTAAATTTTATTCAGGATTTGTTAAGGGTGAGTATGGGTGTTGAGAAAAATTTTTAATTTGATTATTGTTCAATTTTTGTAACTTGTGTAAATTTTTTCAAATTAATTAAATTCAGTGAAATTTTAACTGCGTATATTTGTTCTATCATGTATGGTAGTTTAAATTGGCCAATATAAAATTGTATCTATTAGTGAATTAAACCTGCAAGTAATTGTACTTGCATGTAATTACAATGAAGTAATTCATGTTGATTCTGCATTACATATAGCTCTATAAGTATTTTCTTGATGAATGTTACATATATTATACAGTGTACTAGAACTGGAAAAAATTCAGTTTGGAGATTCAGGGTTTCCCAGGATGTGAATTTTTCTGCAAATTTCCTCTGTCAACCAAATTGTACCGTCGGTATGGAACATAAAATGGGTAGTACAAATAAACATGTCCCCTAGCTCTAAATCTCACTGCTCTTGGGACATCAGCGAAGGTCATAGTCAGAAAATGTGTGTTCTTGGTACAATTAATTTTTGTAAGCAGAATGTTTTAAAGTAGTCCGAGTATCGCACTACGTCATAATACGGATTTTACAATATTGGTTCGACTTTTACAAAGCGTTTTTGATACCCGGTATTGATTTTGCTCTACATCGCTGTTGTAAACAATGGCAATAATAAGCAATTAGAACGGTAATATATGTATTCTATGAGAGATAGAAATGATTAATGTTGAGAAACTCGATTCTGTTAAAGTAAAATGAAAAACGAAGTTTCTGATTAACCAGGATCTCAGGTATGCTTATATCTTCTTTGTTTTGACCCCCCCCCCCCCCCCGAATTTCTCTTTTTCTTTTACTAAAACCGGTTTAAATTGAGAGACAGAAGCTATTTCGAATTTAATCAATCGTCAATTAATTAATGTTTAAATGATATCTAACATTGTTGACATATCTAGGCAGAAAACTGTAGCAAAATGTGATTTTTAGGATTTTTTCGTCAGGGTCTACTTGGTTTAGAGCTTATAGCATGAAAAGTAATCCGTCAACATATAATTTATTTTACCAAATCTTTTTTCTAAGATGTCAATCTATTGAATAAACACCATGATTTTAAGTTTGAGTCCATAAAATAGTAAAAAAATTACCAAACGCGATACTAGCATTGCATTTTTTGTATTCTATTTTGATACATCAGGTCCATAAAGCGTACTTACTTACAAAAATTTGGGCAAAATTATTGATGAGATATGGCTTAAATAAATATTTATACTCTATTTTGTATGTTCAGTTCTAATTTTCCCAAAATTGGTAATTATTTTTAGGAAAAACGGACGTCTGGCAAATTTCATAATTGTCAATAATTTTCGCAAGGGGGTACACCCGTCTGAGAGGTGATAACAAACAAACTAGCATGTAAACATACATATTTTCTTTTGTATATGTATTGCTAGAATGTATATTTATCATTTAAAGCTAAGCTTTTAATGATTGAGCCCATTTAGTGCCGAGTATAGGACTACCTTAACAGAACAAATTTAAAACAGAGCTGTCTTATTTTAACAACCAATAGAATAGAATCTTTTCTTACAATCCATACCATGATGGTCATGATATACTTTAATGGGGTTCAGCAAAAGGGGCTCATAATCTCAGATTTTTGGGCCATTAGACATATTTACGGAAAGAGAAAGGATATGTTTAAACAGTAGGTTTTCTTTTACTTTTATAATAATCCTTTGTTTTGTACATGAGTATACAAATGTAGGTACTATAATCTGTACATCATAAAATCTAAGTCTTTGCTCATTACAAGTACGCATGCTTTTGTGTTCTCTTGATTTAAAAGTAGAATAAAGTACTTATGTTAGAATGAGGAATTTGCTGAAAAAAAATAAAGGGATGAGGAAAGAAGAAAAGTTAAACATTGTATGCTGAAAAGTTATCTCAACACAAGTGTCAAAAAGGCTATTCATGTACATCTCTCTCTCTCTCTCTCTCTCTCTCTCTCTCTCTCTCTCTCTCTCTCTCTCTCTCACAAAATGGCAATATTTTTAATCCTCTTAATTTTTTTTTTTTTTATAAAAATATTTGTGTACAAGGTGTGTGAGACTCAGCATTGAATTCTTTTCCACCTTGAGGTATTGATTTACTGATATGACGTTCCATATGTCTTCTGAATCTTGCATCATATAGCATCACAGACAATTATTTTACTTTGTCTTTTTGTCTGATACAGTCCTCCAGTCTAATTATGGGATGACATTAATAATACAATAATAATTGTCGCGGGATTATAGTTACCGGTAAGGATTAATTATGCTGGAGTCAGCCCGCGGCCAGCTGATGATATTATTCTAATAACTTCTAATTTAAGTTCTTATTCCAAAGAAGGAGAGGAAAATCTAGTAATCTGTGAATGAGATATTGAATGTAACACTATAGTACCGACTTTGGATTATTGAGTCTTACTGATAAAGGGTGTGGCATTGGTGAAACATCTAGACAGGAATTGATTTCTTTCGTGTACAGTACTGGCAGAGTTTGCACAGAACAGGTACCAGTATACCAGTATCGTATACCTGATAGGAATTGTAGACTAATAGAGGATGGATTCATTTTGTGTTATTTCTTTAAAACTAGGATTTTCACCAATGCTGCAAATTTTACGATTATATGACTGAATTCTTTTGAGGTGAATTTTAGTGCGAGTTTTTATTTAATGGAATGCTTCTTTCAATCAATCTGGTATGAAGGGCGTGATACACATAGATAAAGCCAAGTTGCAAGCATGTAAAAATAGATGCAATTTAGAAGGTATGAAGTTCATGACTTAATTCCTCGCTCAGTGTATTATATAAGTTACATAGTTTTATTAAACTTGAAGTGCGTTGTGTGTATTTGATGATCTGGCAGTTTCATGTTTTGACCTCTTGAGCTCATTCTTAATACACGAGACATTTTTCTGCCACTTAGCATCAGAGGCATGTGACTTTGAACTGGACGTGATTTCTGTGTTTTTTAAAAACAGTCTACGATTAGCTGATGTACTCGTCTCACCAGGTAATCCCCAGATGTTCATGTTTCGAAAGTATTTTCTTCGCTGTCAATGTACATAAAGATCCGGTCTTGGATTTTTAAAATTTGATGCATTTTTTAGTGCTTTAAATCAACATTTATTTGTTAATTTATGGAAAAATACATACTCTCTAGCTCAAAATTGATTGTATACTTGGAATACTGGTTCCTTTCTGTATTCTTAGAAAAATTTCCACATTTTTTATTCAGAAAAGTAATTTGTAACAGAGATTGAGTTGGCTTTAATGTTCTTGAATGCAGTTGCATCTGTGTGCATGTATTTTAAGTTCACTCTACAGAAAAAAAGGAAATACTGCCACAGTTGTTTTATGTTTTGTGAATGAATTTTAATTGATTTAACATCTGGTTACTTGAATTTTACAAATTCAATTGGCAGTACTAGCAGAGTTGATTAATTCTTAGGATTGTGTCATTTGAAGTGGATGAGTCAGTAAAGGGATTGTTTACATTAGGATGCGGCACTGTCAAGTCCTTTAAGAACTGTTCATCATCAAGATAACGATTCCTTATTTCGCAGCAGCAGTCTTTTTATTACTAAACTGTTGGGTAAACTGATATGATATTTAAGCTCCTTTTATCAGAGGTTATATCAAAATTATTGTAGCATGTAATATGCCAACAGGCTGGCTGTGTTTGCAAAATAAGACATTAAACAGAAAGTGAAGTGTCTCTACATAAAACGTTAGGAAGGAACTTCATAACACAAGAGGACTGTTTTTTTATGTAAACCAGGAAGTCTTTTTGTGGAATTTGAAGTCTTAATTCCTCTGCTTTGAAGTACATGTATTTGCGTTTGTTCTTGCAGAGTGAGCCTGCAGTGTGACAGCTAAGGGTCTCCAGTCAGCATGGCGCTACACCAGGGATCCCTGGCCATTCTGGAGAACAATGTGGGGGTCAGTGATGCCGTTCTCCTGGACCCGGTCTCCGAGGATGCCTTTATTGAGAACCTCAAGCTACGATACCAACACAACCAGATCTATGTAAGTTATCAACGCCGTATTAGTTCAAAGTAATGTTGATCAATTTTTTTTGGTAGCTAGGTTAAATTTTGTGTCGATAATTTTTTAGTATAAATTGGATTCATTTAAAATAGGGGGCTGGATTTTTGTAGATGGTTAGTTATTTAAAGGTTCATAGGGATGTAATGTTATGGCATTTAATTATGCTAGTATGTTTTCTGAATGAAGACTACCAGTTATTCATTTATGGGATCGATGTTAAAATTAGTGGACAAATTAAAATTCATGAAAATTGGGACTCCACAAATTTTAATGATTCAAATGTATAGTTAAACTCATAGTTAAAAAACACAAATTTTTTGATTGTATAACATTGGTCTTTTTGGTCACTAATCTGATTTCTCACCGCTTTCAGACTTACATAGGGACCGTGGTAGTGTCTGTCAACCCATACAAGACCACCCCTCTGTACACCCCAAGCATCATCGAGGAGTATCGATCCAGGAACATATATGAGCTCCCTCCCCACATGTACGTACTGCTTATATGTACCTGAAAATATTATAAAGGGGGACCAGATTCCAAGGTTACTTGACCATCAAAAGATGACAGAGAATATCATATTATTACAAAAAATATTTTAAGATCAATATTCTGTATTTATTTCTCCTAGATATGCTATCACAGATGAAGCGTATAGATCAATGCGTGACAGGCATTTGGACCAATGTATTATTATCTCGGGAGAAAGTGGAGCAGGCAAAACAGGTTAGTCAAGTTTCAGTGGTTTCAACAAGTTTAATGATTGTGTAATTGGTGAACTGCATCTTTCAATAAAATTTCTTTGATAAATTACTGTTACATAATCTTATGAATATCTTATGTCTAATATGAGTATTAGGCTTGCAATTTAAATATCATCTGTGCTTCAATTTCCAGAGGCCTCTAAGGTAATAATGCAGTATGTGGCGGAGGTTTCCGGGAAAGGAGAAAACATTGACACTGTCAAAGAGCAGCTGCTACAGTCCAATCCAGTTCTTGAAGGTAACCTGATGCATTATGGGTAATGCACTTTAGATCAGTGTAAAGGTCACATATCTCTCTGATGGAATAGGTACTCAAAAATTAGAGTAGGTAGGAGTTTGTTATATAGCTGTTCATTAGGGAAGATGAGATGATTCCATGTGAATCATCAGGCTTAATTGATTAATATAATTGTGGGTCATATATGATCAATATACAACAATATGACTGAGGGCATGGTTATTAATGGTAGAATTTTCTCATTAATAGAGTTAACTTTTTTTCGTTTCAGCATTTGGAAATGCCAAGACCAACAAGAATGACAACTCCTCTAGATTTGTAAGCAGGACAAAATTATTTCGTACCATTTACTCACTTTCAAAACTAGAAAAAGTTTGACATTTAATTGATTCACATTAAAAAATTTAGGACACCATGCACTGATAAGCAAAGTCAATAGAAAAAAATTAAGATGTTGACCTTCAAGACTGTTTTCTTTATCTCTTTCTTGTTTGATATTAATAAGTTGATATATTATTATACTTCTATTATGCTTCATGTCTGTTGGCAGTGGATATATTGCTAATAGTCTCAATTGTATAAGGACCTTCTTATTTACAGGGAAAGTACATGGATATAGAGTTTGATTTTAAAGGGGATCCAATTGGCGGAGTCATAACAAATTGTAAGCACACAACAATTAAATTCTCGATACTTAAGTTTTTTTGCAATTAAAAAAAGTTGTTAAATTTCCGATACTTAAGTTTTCCTGCAATTATAAAAACAATTGAGGTACTTGAAAAAAAAAAGAAACATATGATTTTTATCACTAACAAGTTGTTTTTTTTTTTTACAGATTTACTAGAGAAGGTATGTGTGTTGCTGACAATTTTACCATATCTCCCATCCTCCAACCACAAGTGAAAACTTTTTAGCATTAATTTTTATAAAAAACATTGCTCAAAAGTTTAATAACATAATACATGTATATTATTGCAGTCCCGAGTAGCAGTGCAGATGGCAGGGGAGCGGAATTTTCACATATTTTACCAGCTGTTGCAGGGAGCAAAACTAAGCACATTAGGTAACATATATGTTTGTGATTGTGCTTATTAGCTCACCTGAACTGAATCAAGGTTCAGGTGAGTGATGTTGCCCATGGGCCTATTGTTGACTACACATGAGCATGGTAGTTTTTGTACGTACTTATGCCCAATATTTTTATTTGCAGAGTCGCTAAAGTTAACAAGGGAGATAAATGATTACAACATTCTAAAAAGTAGTGGTTCAGGAGATGTAGCAACCATGAACGACCAGGAGAACTTCGATACAGTGATGGTCAGTGAAAGAAAAACAAAATTTCATATTGTCTGTCCAGTCTTAATTCAAAGTTCATTTTTCTTAAATCTTAAGAATCAATGAGCTTTTAATCTTTAGTCGTCTGCCGCCTACACTGTACAGTAAAACACGCTTCTAACAGAAAGCCAGGGACAAGCGACACTGCTTCATTATGAATGCAATTTGTTATATCTATTAGCTTCGCAATATGTTAAAAACCCATGTGAAATAAAAATCATTTCACTATAAGCGTCAATTTATTATAAGGTTGTTTGCTATAAACATATTTTACAGTAACTGGAGACTATAATTGATAAAAATACATCATGCTGGATCAATATTATCTTCTCAACAACAAAAGATTGAATTTTCTTTTTTTTGCATATCATAAAGTCAATCCTGTGTGCTATTTAAAGTTATAACGTAGAGGATAAATTCAGCATGATTTAAAGAGATATATTTGATTTAATTCAGCATGGTATGGAGGTAATAGGGTTTACGTCGGATGAAGTGACATCATTATTTCAACTCATTGGAAGTATTCTGAAGCTTGGGAACATTGAATTCTCCCACAGAAGTAATGATGATGGGACGGATGGCTGTGATTTGAGCAACACCTCAGGTAAATTTATAACCCACCTTAAGAGTAACTGACACACCTTATATGAAGTTTTAAAAAACCTCAGGTTAACTTGTTAACACCTCAGGTTAACATCTCAAACATCTCAGTTTAACATCTCACACATCTCAGTTTAACATCTCGCACACCTCAGGATAACATCTGATACTTCAGCAATGAACTTATATTTAATTATAGCACTAGATGATGCTGCAGCTTTACTTGGATGTTCATCAGCTAATCTGAGCCTGGCCTTGACACAGAGGTCAGTGGAGGTTAGAGGTGAAAAGGTCAAAAGAGATCTGAGTGTCAATGATGTGAGTATAATTGCTTTTCACATCTATACAAAAAAACAAAAAACAATGTTAAACCATAAAAGAAAACTTAACCACCCTATGAAATTATTTGTTTCATTATTAGAAAAAGTTCTGATTTTTCTTTACAGGGGATGTATGCAAGAGATGCCTTGTGTAAAGCTCTGTACAGCAGAATGTTTTCTTGGCTGGTTGCCAGAATTAATGACAGCATCAAAGTGACATCTGGGTCAAGGACAGAGGTCATGGGTGTCCTTGACATCTATGGATTTGAAGTGTTTGAGGTATGTGCCCCCTCCCAACCCCAGCCCCTCCCAACCCCAGCCCCTAGTTTTCAAGACAACTAATGCTGAAAAGATAAGCAAATTCTCACATAATGTACCTTTTGTTTGTAGCAAAACAGCTTTGAACAGTTCATCATCAACTACTGCAACGAGAAGCTTCAGCAGATCTTCATTGAACTGACCTTGAAGGAGGAACAGGAGGAGTACATCAAGGAGGTAGGATTTAGGCTGCTGTGTGGTACATGAAGGAGTTAGGCTGCTGTGTAGTACATGAAGGAGGTAGGCTGCTGTGTAGTACATGAAGGAGGTAGGCTGCAGTGTAGTACATGAAGGAGTTAGGCTGCAGTGTAGTACATCAAGGAGGTAGGCTGCTGTGTAGTACATCAAGGAGTAAGGCTGCTGTGTAATACATCAAGGAGGTAGGCTGCTGTGTAGTACATCAAGGAGGTAGGCTGCAGTGTAGTACATCAAGGAGTAAGGCTGCTGTGTAGTACATCAAGGAGGTAGGCTGCTGTGTAGTACATCAAGGAGTAAGGCTGCTGTGTAGTACATCAAGGAGGTAGGCTGCTGTGTAGTCACTGTGTAAGTCCCAAGGGCGCTACTAGTGTTAGTCAGGATTTATCTCACACAGCAGTACATGGGCACTCTGTGATACATGTATGAGGAATTTCCTGAGTAGGACATAATCAGCTTCATCTTTCTTTGATAACAGCGAACTTCACACTTTTGTTTCATCTGTAAACTGTATGTGGCTTTTATGTGTACATGCTTTAAAGTTCCATGTAGATGTCTTATGACAAATATTCCTATTTTTGACATCACGAATTGCCACTAAATCTGGTAAATCATTTGGTGGAAGTTGATTACTTTAACATTTCAATCACGAAAGTTCCAGATACTCCACAATATATTACATGTGCCAAGCCTATTATGACTTTTTATAATCTTTTTTTGCAGGGTATTGAATGGATTCACATAGAGTATTTCAACAATTCAGTCATTTGTGATTTGATAGAAAAGGTGAGTTTCTGGTACAATGATAATCTAGGTTATTTCCGATGAAGGAAACTAAACACAATTTAAATATGCATGGCCATATATTTTGCATGAATGAATGCAACATAGATTGAGTTTCATTATGCGTGAATGCTTTTCCAATTTACATGCTGTTTCAAATTAACTTGAGTTGACAATTTTAGCGATATATGATACTTGTGTTATACTCATAACTACAGCATGTCAAAGTGATTTTGTTTCAGGTCATGTACTTTTTGTTTACAAATATTTAATAAGCATGAAAAAGATCATGAACGGTCTCTGGAGACAAAAACACACCTCGAATATTTAAAATTTTGTTTCCTTTCTTCACAAAAAAATTGAATAACATAATTAATTTGTTGGTTGTCCATAAGCAGTCTGTTATGTAATGCTAAGTGAATTGAAATGACAGTTTGTGTATCTAAACTTTAATGATTGTCTATGTATAGTGTAACTTCTCTCAGAGTTTTACGGTATATAAAAAATCATATGAAAATTATGCCCAATCCATTAAATTGATAGTTATATTTTTTTCTAAACCCTTGCATACTGTTATTTTCTTAAACAATACCTCTACAAGAAGGTGTATCTTTATTTCCAGAGGTTAAGTTGGTTTTCTTACCTACCTAGTTTCATGAAATATATTTACATGTATAAACTTTTTGAGTTGCATAATGCTTTGTATTCATATATATATTTGCATGTTTACTTCTTTTGACCTGGCATGGTTTCTTTACAGCCTCCCATTAAAACCAGTGTAAGTTTGTAGTCTGCACCCTGTCTAACGTCTAATCTGAATGTGTCTTGTATTTGTATAGTAGACATTTGCTCTGTGGATTTGTATTATAACTGTGATAAATATATACTTTATAATAGAACTATAGACCTAACCAAACATTGTACTGTATAACCAAAAACATTGTACTGTACATATATAAACACTATCAGAAATCAGTACACATTCCAGATACTTGCCCAACCTTACTAATACAGTGGGAATAAAGTATCATTTGAGGTTTGGGATAAACCCTTGAAATCAAAATGAATTGTAACAGGTGTTTCTATGTGGTGGGTTGCTTTCGCTGGTTTTAGAATGCAATCAAAGAAGTTTTGGACTTGTGAATCCCATTGCTTTATATGTGCTGGTAATCACCAGGGTCTATGTAGAGTTTTATAGCCTTTGTTGTTTGCAATTTACCAAAACGCTAAAAATATGGTACAATGGTCTTCTTTTACACAGTATATTAATAGACAGAGTACATGTACAGATTATGTTAGTTAACAATATAAAATGGAAAAGTATTTTGAATTGAAAGAAAACAACTTTTTGAAATGTGCTTTGTTCTTCTATGTGAAGGTTATTTGCATACTGTAAGTGTTCATTGATATATTTTTTAACTTTGGATATGGTCAGCTAGCAGCATGCATTCTACTGTAATTATTGTTTTTTTTATTTATTTATCATATTAAAGTGTTCTGTTTATCCCTATCCTTTTGATGGATGGCAATTTTCAATACAGTAACTGCAGTAACTTATATATATATATATAGCTTCCACAAATATGAAGACATTCTACTGTCATAATTGAAAAATACTTTTAATGATCTACGAAAAATTGTTTATGATTTCTTCTTTTATCTTCTTTCGTCATATTTTATCATTGATCTTCAACTTCCCATTTCATCTTTGATCTTCTTTCAAGTACATCAGCACTTAGACTTTTAAGATCTTTCATGATTTGCGATGTTATGTGATTTTAAGGAGCAAGTTGAGAGTATTATTCAGACCCTTAGCTAAGGCGAGTGATGAAAATGCAGAACTTGTTGGATAACAATCACAACCATCACTAATTATGATGTGAAAATATTTACTTTTTTTTCACATGCTTTAACCCAATTAATATCTATATACAGTGTATTCTTTTTCCTAAATTTATGCAAAAGAGCTAAGTAATGTCCTTTCAACAGTAATTATGTCAAATTCAGTGTGACATCATTGCAGTGTACGAAATTCATAAATTCCAATGATATTCATCTGCTGTCAGTTCAATTTAAACCCATTAAAATAAATAGATAGAAATATGAGAGCATTTGGAATATGAATTATTTTATGTAGGATCAATCCACAAGATAACTTTTTTGTAAGATGTTTAATTTGTAAAAAGGAGCCCTGGCTGCTGTGTGTTTGCTATTCTAAGTAGTCTGTGTGGGATTCTGTTTTCAGTCTAACGTCGGTATCCTGGCACTGCTGGACGAGGAATGCCTGAGGCCGGGGAACGCCACCGACCTGACCTTCCTGGAGAAACTCAACCAGGCATGTCAGAACCACCCCCACTACGAGAGCAAGGCCCTCAAGAAGTGTCAGAATGACAAGACGCTCAGTCACGGCACGTTCCGACTCAAGCATTATGCTGGAAATGTAAGAGACAACCCTGACTTTCTTTGCTGCTTCAATTAAGTTTGTCAACCGATGAGACTTTTCTGGAGGGATTTTCTTAAAAAAAAAAAAAACGCTTAAAAAAAGTTCAAATGACTTAAAAATAAACCTAATGGTGACTTTGCATAATTTGCGTGCTTAGTAATTTTAGTGTTCTTTACTTTAATATGATATTTTACTTTAGGTACTATTTATGAATTGTTATGGGTATAAGTTCTAATTTTTTTGACAGGTGACCTACAAAGTAGATGGATTTCTGGACAAGAACAATGACTTGCTGTTCCGTCATTTGTCTCAAGCCATGTACCAATGTAAACACTGTCTCATGAAAGGACTCTTTCCTGAAGGTAATTAAGCCTCCCAAATTCTGTATCCATTTTGTGGTTCTGATTGTAATATATCATTATGCAGACATTATATTTGTTTGGTGACCCTCTGAGTTGTATTAAACCATGATGTACATAAGGGTAAGCAGCATTTAAATAAGATATAGTACCAATCAGACCCAACCTACAGAGAGTAAACCCAGACTAAACCTTGGGTTTACTTTCGGGGTTTACTCTGGGTTTACTAGAGCAGACCCAGAGTAAACCCAAAGTAAACCCATAGGGTAAACCCTGATCAGAAGTAGACCCCTGAGGCAGACGCAACGTGTATTTGTAATATACAAGGGGTGGGAATTACAGGCAGTAAGATAATTAGATGGGTCTGCTTCACATTCTAATGTGGACCCCTAAAGCAAACCATGTGTAAACCCAAAGTAAACCAAGAGTAAACCCAAAGTAAACCCCAGCTGGACAGAAATTTTCAAAAAGTAAACCCCAAAAGTAAACCCGGGGTTTAGTTGGCCTTTACTCTGGTGTTAGGTTGGGTCTGATCGGTAATGTACTTTTTTGATTTCACTGAATAGAAAATCTTCCAAGAATAGGACATTTAAACCAATGTCTTTCAACATAATTTATGTCTTCCAAGAAAAAAATTACCAAATATTTATACATCCTCAAAAAAAAAAATGGGGACCAACGGTGGTTCTCTGAGGATGTCCTTTGTCTCTCTGTTAAAGAATATGCTTCATGTAGATATCTATTGAATCTGAATAAATGTAATATTCTGTTTATCTTTACAGGAAATCCATCAGAGAAGTCTTTGAAAAGACCTGCCACAGCAGGGTCTCAATTCAAGGTAAAAATCTCCTTGCCTATCCTTAAAACCTCTATAAAAACACACTCACAAAATACATTGCAAGTGCCTTCTAGATTTTGCATCACAAAAAAATCAAGCACAGGAACGCAGGTTTTTAGTTTTTAATATTTTGGTTGGGTTTTTAGCTCACCTGAGCCAAAGGCTCAAGTGAGCTTTTCTGATCACAATTTGTCCGTTGTCTGTCGTTGGCGTCATCGTTGTCGTCTTCGTTGTAAACTTTTCACATTTTCATCTTCTTCTCAAGAACCACTGGGCAGATTTCAACCAAATTTGGCACAAAGTACCACTAGGTGAGGGGGATTCAAGTTTGTTCAAATGAAGTGCCACGCCCTCTTTAAAGGGGAGAGAATTGAGAATTATTGAAAATTTGTTGGTATTTTTCAAATATCTTCTTCAAAAACGATTCTGCCTGAAAAGCTTAAACTTGTGTGGAGGCATCATCAGGTAGTGTAGATTCAAGTTTGTTCAAATCATGGTCCCCGGGGGAAGGGAGGGGCCACAAGAGGGGGATCATGTTTTACATAGGAATATATAGAGAACATCTTTAAAAATCTTCTTCTCAAAAACTATAAGGCCAGAAAAGCTCAAATTAAAATGGGAGCATCCTCAGGTAGTGTAGATTCAAGTTTGTTCAAATCATGGTCCCCAGGGGTAGGGTGGGGCCACAATTGGGGATCAATTTTTGCATAGGAATATATAGAGAAAATCTTTAAAAATCTTCTTCTCAAAAACTATTAGGCCAGGAAAGCTCAACTTTGAGTGGAAGCATCCTCAGATAGTGTAGATTCAAGTTTGTTCAAATCATGGTCCCCGGGGGTAGGGTGGGGCCACAATTGGAGGATCATGTTTTACATGGGAATATATAGCGAAAATCTTTAAAAATCTTCTTCTCAAAAACTATAAGGCCAAAAAAGCTCAAATTAAAATGGAAGCATCCTCAGGAAGTGTAGATTCAAGTTTGTTCAAATCATGGTCCCCTGGGGTAGGGTGGGGCCACAATAGGGGGATCAAGTTTTACATAGGAATATATAGAGAAAATCTTTAAAAATCTTCTTCTTAAAAACTATGAGACCAGAAAAGCTCAAATTAAAATGGAAGCATCCTCAGGAAGTGTAGATTCAAATTTGTTCAAATCATGGTCCCGGGGGTAGGGTGGGGCCACAATTTTGGGATAAATTTTTATATAGGAATATATAGAGAAAATCTTAAAAAATATTTCTTTTAAAAACTATTAGGCCAAGAAAGCTCAAATTGGCGTGTAACCATCCTCAGATAAATAAATGTAGATTCAAGTTTGTTTAAATCATGGTCCCCGGGGGTAGGGCGGGGCCACAATGGGGGATAAATTTTTTTACATAGAGAAAATCTTTAAAAGTCTGCTTCTCAAAACTATTAGGCCAGGAAAGCCCAAATTTGAGTGGAAGCATCCCCAAATCATATAGATTCAAGTTTGTTTAAATAATAGTCCAGGGGTAGGGTGAGGCCACAATGGGGGATGAATTTTCACTTAGGAATATATAGAGAAAATCTTTAAAAATCTTCTATTTAAAGACTATTTGGAGAGGCATCCTTGGGTAGTGTAAATTCAAGTTTGCAAAATCACAGTCCCTAGTGGTAGGGCGGGACCGTGATAGCGGTTTGAATTTTTACATAGGAATATATATATAGAGAGAAAATCTTAAAACATATTCTGGGAAAGTTTTCGGTCCAAAACTCAGTACTTAGTGTGAAAGCACAGGTTATGCAGATTTAAGTTTGATGAAACCATGATTCCCTAGAGAAAAGTGGGGCCACGAAAAGGGGGGGGGGGGGTTATATAGGAATAGAGAAAAATCTTCTTACAGGTACAACAACAAAAAGGGCTTGGTATTTACCAAAAAATAAGAGGTGGATAAAATTTTTTAGCAAGATCTACTGTACTCAGTTGTCAAGATATTTTAATACTGTAATGCTAATTTGATCAGAATTAAGGCAATTGTTGCTCAGGTGAGCGATGTGACCCATGGGCCTCTTGTTATTTGATTAAACTATTTATACGTTCATGTTTGTTACATGCAGATATCTGTAACGGAACTGATGAAGAATTTGCTCTCTAAGAATCCAAACTACATCAGATGCGTCAAGGTTTGTCTTATTTCCTGATTGTATACAATGTATAAGATAATGTCAAGCTGGACTGGAATATAATAATACAGATTACCAAAAATGTACAATAACTATAATTAAATCACAAGCTGTCTATTGAACTATGTGTTTGTTCTTTCAGCCAAACAATTTAAAAGCAGCAGACAACTTTGACGAAAATCTAGTCAGATTTCAAGTCCGATATTTAGGGTAAGTTGGAAGGGGTTTTTCATTGGTGGGATAAAGATCTAGAATCTGAAAAATACTATTACCGATATACATCTAATTTTTCATTTTCAGCCTTATGGAAAATGTTCGGGTGAAACGAGCTGGCTATGCCTTCCGGCAGGTGTATTTCCAGTTCCTGTATCGTTACAAGATGTTAGCAGGCCCCACCTGGCCACGGTGGGGAGGGAAGCCCCAGGAGGGGGTCAAGATTCTACTGGAGGTCCAAGGAGTCCCACAAGATGAATATGCCTTCGGCAAAACCAAGTTATTCATCCGAAATCCTAAAACTGTAAGTCAGTACTATTTAACAGATTAGATTTTATTTTTGCTGTATTCTTGTTTTAATCCATCTATGAATGTGCTGAACAAATGAAATATCTATTCTTTTAACTTTACAAACTACATTATACCTTTTGGTATTAAAATTCCAAACATGTTTTTGAAATTTCCTTCAAATTCAAAAATTTGATCGATTGATTTGATTAATACCATGAGTATTAATCAATCAATATACAAATGTTTAATAATTATTGTTTCTCTAGCAATTATGAGTAATTCCTTTTAATTTTTTACAGTTGTTCGACATGGAGGAAAAGCGCAGACAGCACATGCATGTTTTGGCAACAAAAATCCAGAGTGTGTACAAAGGCTGGAAGCAGAAAACTCTCTATCTCCTGATGAGAAGAAGCCAAATCATCATCAGTGCTCGGTTCAGAGGATACTGGGTAATATCAGAGAGAATGCTGGGTAATCTAATGTCAGAGATAATGCTGTTTGAATTTCATATTTAGGAAAAAAATCTGCTCTTCACATGATCTGTTGTGTCACAAATTTATTGCATTGACTGGTGATATTTTAATGAAACATGGATAATGAATATTAATTGAGTCTAAGGGTTTTTCCTTTAATTGTGTAGGTTTTTTTTTTTTTATAATAAAAGTCTTCAAATTTAAAATTCATTTTGAATGTTTTGTGTACATGTACATGTATGATTTTCCCAAGAGATGGACTTTGAAGTAATATATAATTATATATTTTGTTACATTTTAATTGTAACAATATTTTTTTTTTTTATCAGGGACAAAAAGTCTACAAGAAGACCAAGTCAGCCACGCTTGTGCTGCAGTGTTTTGCCAGGGGTTGGAAGGTATGTGATGATACATGTGGTCATGTTGTATTTCGTGTTTACATACATCCAGAGTAGCTATGATAGAATTTTTGCAGTTTCTTATTTTGAAAAAGGACATTTGTTTACAGTACAAGTACAAATATCCCTTAAATACATACATTAATGTTTTCATTAATTTAAAATAGTTCTATTCTTGCAATTTTAAAATGGAAACGTTTGTCTAGGGAAATTTTCATGAATGGCAAAACTTATCCCTATGTACCGGGTACTGCAATATTCTATGAATAAAATTTATTTCACATTTCTTCATTCCATATTAATTTCAAGCAAGCAAGTGCATTTTCATATAGAAATTGCAAAACACTGCACTATCCACACCTATGGTGGTTGTGTTACGTTATGAACTTTTTTGTGTGTAGTTTGAAGGTTTTCTTTCCACATTTTTTCACAGGCAAGAGCTTTGCTTAGAAAATTGAAGCGTGAGAAACTTGAAATAGAGTCTGCCAATGTGATCAGGAAACACTACCTTGGTTGGAGAGTCAGGAAGGAATACCAGCCGAGATTTAGGAGAATCGCTGGTCCCAAGATATCCCGATTCTTTGTCATAGCTCTGGTGAGAATTGTAAACATGTTGATTATGTTGTTATGACAGATTGGAAGTTTGATGATTTTGCGAAGACAAAATTAAGATGTGTTAATTTTAATGGAATGTCCATGGCAAGGGAAAAAATAGAATTTAAAAAAAATTGGAGAGAAAATACCGGTAGATGATACTTAATCTTATTCAGCACACAATGTTCACTTGAATGTTTTCCTTGTTTATTTGAGGAAGAAAAGTGGAAACACAAAATAGTATTGTTCTCAAATTTACAGAAATTGCAAAATCAGTTGTTTAACATGTTACATGTACATTGGTTGAAAATACACATATACTATCAAACACACTCTCATAAAATATGTTGTGACTGCTGATGATCTAAGCGAACTTTTTAATTCATTCACAAATTCTTAAAATTTAATTTTTTTAGTACAGTTGTCAAAATCTTTTTAACAGCGAAAGAAGTTCCTGCTGGATTTAAAAGCCAAACTCCCTAGTCTGTCCCCCATTGATCCTGAGTGGCCAGCATGTCCTCGGAGGTTCCAGGCGGCCTCTGACCAACTGAAAGTGATGTACCATGCCTGGAGGGTAAGATATACAAAATATTACCACATGGTTTAATTCACTCTTTTATTATGATATCTAACTAAAAGTACTGCTCTTTTGCAGGGCAAATTGATATCATTTGGCAAGAGTTTACGTTTGGAGATAATTTACTTACTTATGAAATGAAACAATTGCTGCAACATCAAATTTTACCATACTTTTAAGCATTTAATCATTACTTTCTGGAAGATATTCATGTAGTCTGATAACTGCAAATTTATGTGCAAACAAATTCAGTAATGTGCATTAGCAGGTTTTGAAAAATTGTGTGCACAAACCTTTGCAGTTATCAGATTAAAATTGTTTAAAGTAATGATTTGATGCTTATATACAGTACAGCTCACGAGTATCCCGACAAAAACACCGACCACCGTGTTTGAAAGTCCACGCTGAGCGTGGAAGTGTCGGTACCTTTGATCTATTGTTCTCTGTTACGGCCACAGAACGAGAAAAAACACGGTGCGACACGGTGCACCGCGATGCAACACGGACAGTAACACGGTGTAACACGCGGTATTTACCTGTGAAAAAAGGAGGATTTAGGAATAAAACTTATAAACAATAAAATATTTATTGATGTACGTAAGAGAATCAAAGAAAAAGACAAAGAAATAGAAATAAATAAAATTTGTATGCACGCAATTTTCAGACGTATGCGATTGACACGGTTGATTTTTGTTAATATTAAAAATCGATATCGCCCAAATAAAGGTTTGATCAATTAAGCACTAACACTTTCTTTTCCTTTTTAAAATTCAAATAAACGGTTCCATAAGTTTTTGTTTCAGTCCGTTTTTAAACGTAGTAATTATCATAGTTACTGTAGATTGGCAGTTTCAATAGTGCATAGAACCATAACTGTGATCTTTTCTCACTTATACTCTATTCAACGATAACAAATCTAACGGGTTGTTGAAAACAAATGTACTTTCTCTAAATAATATAATTATACAGCTTTATATCTAATATATTTTCAAATTTTCTTTCTTTTATACATATGTGTGATGTACTTGTCCTTGTAGTACCGCATTGTACATATTCATAGCGCTAAGAATCCGTGGATCGGTACTTGATAATTTTTTATTTCATCTTTATAGCAACTTGAGTTTAGAAATTATTTGTGTTCCAAGAAACTACTCAGTATTGCAATAATTACTGTTTGATTGTTTAATGATCGTCATATAAGAGAGAGAGAGAGAGGAGAGAGAGAGAGAGAGAGAAAGAGTACCAGTATGAGTTTAATTTAAGTACATTTTACTTGTAATTTAGTGTAATAAGTTAGATTTATAGTTTCCATTATATTGAACCCTTTTCCCTAAAATTGCGATAGAATATATGCAGTCAGGGTCCACGTGCTATCCCTGTCAATCAAATCAGCCCGCGAGATAGACCACGTGCTCCTTCCATGATATGGGAAAAATGTCGTTCTATTGTTTTTTTAAGTCCGAAAAATAGAAAAATGTTTAACAATGAAGTATTCAGTGTTTGAAATGTTTAGTTTCTTCATTCTTATACTGCATGCATGAGGGTTGGAATATTACGTTGTAAAATCTCTCTCTCTCTCTCTCTCTCTCTCTCTCTCTCTCTCTCTCACCCTCTATCTGTACTTTTGTGCAATCATTTTAGAATTATAAGAGTTCTATTTGTATGAATTTAATTCATTTATTTTAGATCCATGGTTTTAATAACGATTTCAACACAATGACTAAAAGTTTGTAAAGTTCACAAAGTAATAAGATTTTTCGTTAAAATTCCGACGCTATTTCACATCAATAAAGTTGTGTTTATTCTAAATGCTTGCAAAAAGTTACCGGTATTTATTTATCTTATTCATCTTTTTAATCAATCAGGTTTTTTTGTACATACATGTATGTGTACCCGGTAAATAATTTCTTATAGCAAGTTAATACTTTGTGAAATTCCCGCATTTATAGAGTTGCTAAATTGTTCCCCGGATCCACGCGCCGATAGTCTTACGTGTAGTTGTTTGTGTACATATGTACAGACAATTTTTTTGTTTGTTAAAGATTAGGAAAAATCATTGAACTAACAAAGTAGAAGTAAGATATATTCAGACCATACACACGACGGGTTGTGATGAGTTACCATACAGGTGTTCGCGGAAAGGTGTGAATAACGGCATCTCGAGTACACCTGTTCAGACGTCCAAATATACACACAGTTAGTTGTAAATTCCAATGACACCTAACAAGACAGACAATAACACCTGTTGTGTATAGAACCCAAGATGAAAGACAATGCTGTGTATCTGATCAGCTTCCGTACATCGCACGAGTGATTTTTTCATGTGAAATCACGAGGCCATTACGAGCTATACGGAAATAAAGTTGAAAGTTATTTTATGAAATTCGGGTATATTTTTGATACATGTAGAATGCTTGAATATAATTTAACAAGAGTTTGTACATGTATTTATCTATAATATAAAAGTGATTTTTTGTTTATTTATTGCTACATAAATAGCTGAAGTCCAAATTATTCGAATCACCGGTAATATGGGGTAGTTATTTTCAACAGCACTTCAACAGCACATGTTTTTAGAAAAACATGATCTGAAATGTTTTCATTTCTCATTTTTAATTGGTTTAAAGTAAGGCTGTAAATTAATTAATAAATCTGAAAGTATTTACAGATAACAGAAATAAGACGTTTAAGCTCCCGACATTTTAATAGGATCGTCAGTTACAACATCACGTGTGTTTAGAAAAAAACAAGATGAATTAAATTGATTTGAATTTTGATTATATATTAATTGATTATTAAATATTTTTGGTGAATTTATTTCAATTTATTTAAGAACAAATGAATTAAAAGGTACCCGTTTACGTCGAGTTTTCAGATCACAAAAAATTAACTTCACGTTGACAGCCTCGACAATTTTATGGGTCCGTGCAACTTTAGACGACATTCTTTCTTTTTTAAATATGAAAAGGATATATATGTTTCAACCCTTGTTTAGCCATAATTTCTTTATTTCTAAACATACGCTATTTCTATCAACGTCTCAGGTAACGATATCCACGGAGTAACACAGTGGCCACGGAGTTACACAGGCGGCCACGGTGCGACACGGTGCTTTTTCTTGAATTTTCCAATACACATACACGGTGTCACACCGTGTGCACGGTGCGACACAGACCGTTTTCCACCGTGTTTTTTACACGGTGCGTGTCGGGATACTCGTGAGCTGTACTGTACATGTATTTACAATTTTCAACCTCCTGTAGTGTTTGCAGATGTGATTAATATCTCCAAATCCCTGTTTTATTCTTATGGTACATTTAAGTTAAACTAATGAAAGAGCCCCTGTAACCACCGCAATTGTGATTTTTATTTTGCTTGTTATATTGCACTTTAACAGCATTCAATGTTCATGACGACGATGATGACGTCAAAATAAAGCTGAAATATTAGAAAAAGAATGAAACTCATAATTTTACCTTTGAACACCCTGTCTGTGTTATGGTCTTGTAAATTAATGGTTATCATTTTGCCCTGCAAAAAACAGTCATGCATGCAGGTACAGTGAGGGGGTTTCTTAGCTTAATTGTTTGCTTGAGTTAGATACAAAAAACATGTTTATTTAGTATAAAGTTGATGATTCACTGCCCTAAGTTGTATACTTTACCAAAGGCAATTGAAATCAATTATATGTTGTGTGTCAATGAATTTTAATTTTGTTGCTGTTACTGTTATAGTGCCGGAAATACAGACGAAAATTTAGTGAAGCTGAGAAATATAAAATGAAGGAAAAGTTGATGGCAAGTGAACTCTTCAAAGATAAAAAGGAGGGTTACGCCAAAACGTAAGAAATTTTACAGTGGTGTTTTGCATTGACTTTTTGTTTAACTTAAATTGTTAATGTTAAGTCTAAGTGCTCTTTTATGTTGAAGTTTAGAGTTTTATTATTTTTAATGCTCAGTGTAGCTTCAATGCTTCAGTGTAGAATGCTCATAACATTGTATGGTATTATTACTTGCTGGTGGTACATACATAAAATTACCACCAGTAACAACAATACATTATTTCTATATTGGCATATTTGTTTCCATTATACAGTGTACCAATGCCTTTCAAGGGAGACTATCAAAACCTACTAGCTAATCCAAAATGGAAAAAGTTACAAAGCCAAATGCCCCAGGATAGCCATATTGTGTTTGCAGATGTGGTGCAGAAAATCCATCGTGCTAATGGAAAGGTAAACTGAACTGGTGATTGAGTTTAAGTGTCAGACAATAAGAGAAAATTAAATGGTTGTTGAATTTCACTGTCGGACAATAAATCATTTAGCAGAAATTGATTCTTCACTGTTAGAGAGTAAAACTGTTACTAATGATTGATTTTAAGGTTTAGACAGTAGAACATGCAGTTACTAATGATTGATTTTAAGTTTTAGACAGTAGAACATCGAGTTACTGGTGATTGGTTTTTACTGTGTGGCAGTAGAACAGTTACTGGTGATTGATTTGCACTGTATGGCAGTAGAACAGGTACTGGTAATTGATTATAAATATCAGAAATTTAAAAGAAGTAACTGGGCACTGATTGTATTATTTCAGGCAGTAGAACAGCTCCTGGTGATGAGCTCACAGAACCTGGTTCTGGTGGAGCACCACAGCATGATGGTCAAGTACCGGATCCCAATCACCGACATCTCGGCCATGTCTGTCAGCCCTCATCCGGACAAGATCATTGTGTTCCACGTACAGAAGGTAACGGATAAACTGATCTAACTATGAAGTTGTTCTACTTATGTATAAACATGTACAGTGAAACCCAGTACACGACTACATGTACCAGAAACCAGGCTTATAATGAATTCTTTATAGTCTTAGAAGGCGTTATTAATTGAAGGGTATATATAACAAGTTAATTCGTAATGAACCAATTTTGTTTATCCTTGTGTATTACTGTACTTGAATAAGTGGACAAGAAAGAGCACATATTTTGCTTTGATTTTGAATGAACTATATAATTGATTTATATGACCTGGTTTTTAAATGATGAAACATACCCAAAATATTTTGCTTTTTTTAATCAATAAGTAATGTTGTTTTGTATTTTTCTCAGCATGAAAATGGTGACGGATCATGTAAGAAAGGAGACTTTGTATTTGTGTGTGAGCACACTATTGAACTTGTATCCAAAGCTTGCCTTGTCATCAAAAACATAAAAGACACCTTACCGGAGATCCACATAGCACCATTGTAAGTGTTAACTTTCATATTACTGGTACTCTGTGTAAAAATTTGATGTAAAAAATAATGAAGTGTTTACATTCATGATGAAATAGTTATAGCCTCAAAATAATGTCGGAGTGAAGAAGGTTAAAGTGAAATGATGCATGCATTTGTAACTAACAAGTTTTCTAAGTCTGAATAGTGGATTTTTCCCTTTCAGGTTGAAAGCTCAGTTTGGAAAATCGGAAGTGCAATTGTCTTTCAAGAACGGACTAACAGAAAATCTCCCAGGAGGCGTGAAAGTTGTGCGCAAGAAACACACCATGGACATCCTGTACAATTCTCCTACACAACAATCAAGTTCCGGATCTTGATTATTATTATACAAATTTCAAATCATTTTCCCCAGACATTTTAGACTTTCCCTAACTCCCACCAATTAAAAAGAAAACCCATTTAAACATCATCCATTTTCTCATTGAGTCGCATTGTGATCATCATTCCAATCGAAAACTTTGATGGCTCCCAAGTATATAAAACTGCTTCTGAAGTAGTTCTTGCAATATATCATTGGAGATATGTTGTTAGCCATTGCAATGTAGATTTACAATTTTTCATTTGATATATGTTTGAACCAAAGAGAAGGAAGTGTTAATGGTTAGAGAAATGATTCTACAAATTCATGTTTACTTTTGTGCTTATACTTTCACAGAAGTGAAACTCATTTTGTTGTCAATGTTTACTTTGTTAATTACTTTTTTGTATGTCATGTTTGAATACATGTAATTTATCTCATGTTTTTTTTTTTCACTGGTAAGTTGTAAGTTGTATGAATGGTTTAATTCTTGTGTTTTGAACTCAGAAATTCAAACTGCATGTTTTAAAATTTGTTAGAAATGTGATTTTAGATGAAAAAATGTGGTTGGATGCAGGACACAAACCCATTGCTTTTATTTGTTCATGTATAGTGTATCCATCTCTAATATTCATGTACATGTATGTGTGAATGTACTGAAGGATTTGGGAGGTGCATTTACCATACTTCATGACAATCTATGACTGTGTATAATGAATCGATAAAATCATCAATGAAGAGCCATTTTATATGTACATGTCTGTGTGAGTAAGTTTACTCCATCGTAAAAGGTCCTGCTGTAGAGAAGTTGTGAAGGCTGCCTTCAGATTTATAGATGATTGACTTATTTGAAACTGTTACACAAGTCTGCAGCAGCAAATTATGATCTGAATTATTTTGTGGTGTTATATAAATTGCTTTTTACATTATTATACATGTAGAACTGCGTTTTCTTATTTCTATTTTGGTCCCGGTTTCTGTTCATAGGGTAATTAAGAACGAACACAAGTGGTACTAGCTTAACAACTACATTATAAGTATTAAAGATATGGTAATTGGTGCTCTTACTATTTTTCATAGTATATATTCACATATATTTAAACCTTTTAGATTCGTTTCTTTTTATTTTATGATTTTTAGATCTGCCTTAAATGGATTTTTTTGTCTCATGTTAGTGCTTTTATTGTTTGTATCTGTTTTTAAAAAATTCAGTATTTGATTTTACATGACCTTTCCAGATTCAGTGACAAGCTATTTTAAAAAGCAGTCCATAGAAAAATTATGTATGTCATGTAATGATTGTTGTGAACAGGTATTCGGATTTAGTTTCAACTTTGACTAAAATGCCCTCTTGGTGTTATGAAATAATTTGTTTTTTAATCCAGTGTTATTTTTAAATAAGCCTACTACATATACCATGTATAGGATATAAATGAACACTGATTTTAAATTTTGGGTGTTTTTTTTTATTGTGGGTTTTATATATATGGATTCTTTTTGATTTGAATTCTAACTAAAAATACACTATTTCTGTGTAGTAGGTTAGGCTATGTTTATATTTCTATGGCATTTTTAATTTGCTCTTGGCAGAGAAAACATTCATGCAATGTGTTGTATTCTCTGTAATTTTAGGAATTTGATATATAACTGCGTCGGTTCAATGATGGTTTATGGTTTTGGAATACCAATTCAACTGCATGGTCTTCTCTCAATTGTGTCAAATTAATTTCACCTTTGGGTGCCAAAAGACCTTTCAGTTTTCTTGCATGTATATACATCTACCTGTTTACATTCATGTACATGTATCTGCTGTTGATATATGACACAGCACAGGCTAATTCTTTTTTTAAACGGGATGGTTGATGTATTTTGCATCAGATTTTAGAGAAAGTAAGATTAGTGCCATTTTACTGTCTACAGTGTTCTTTTTTCTGTTGTTTTTTGTTTGTTAGATCTGTTTCACCATCATGTAGTTATATATAGTAGTGATTATCGGTACTTGAATCTTGATCTCCTAGTTTTTGTTATAATTGATTCTTTTCTAGTCTTTATTTTTTTTTTAGTACATTTACACTCTAATCTGACAAATATATATCGGTAGCTAGCCTATTTCACTTTGGTAAGGTTTTACATGGATTACAGGACTGGTAAACTATATTATGTGGATTCCGTATTTTAAACGAGTACTTAATTCAGAGATTCTGCCCTTTTGTATCAAATTGGGAGAACAAAAAATTACGAACACTAAACTTATGTTATTATTTCAATTAGTTCACAACAGTTACTGTTAAAAAAAAAAGGCGAGACTCATATTTATAAACCTGCAAGATTAGCTTCTCGCAATTTTACCCTATGACTTATTTCTACGTTTGATTAAGAATTTACTGTAAAACAGGGACCGATAGCTTAGAGATGGATTATTTCTGATCTACAAATTAATCGCTTTTTAACCATAAAAGGGTTAGTAATTAGTAATGGATGTTAAGTTTATACATCCCTATTACGGTACATAATTTAGGGAGCAAAAATCGATCTCTTTAATTTTCATGGTGACATTTAAAGTTTCGCTGCATGTGGGTGTTTGTCTATATACTGGTAAGTGGATAGTTACTAAATGTAATATGTATTTACCCAGGAACCGAAGTACTTGTAATACAGTCAAAGCTAGAGCTTTGAGTAAGTAATTGTGAGCTTTGAGTAAGTAATCATTAAGAACGCATTAGGTTCAAAGGTCATTCATTGACATGACTTGAATGTTGGGTTACGCTACCCTCTGTGATAAAACCCTTTTGTATATATAATATACTACAGTGTATTTAATTTATAATAATTGTATATTGAAATTGTACACATATAACCAGGGACGTATATACTAGTATATTTGCCCCTGACATATACATACATAAAAAAAAAATACATGTATTAGAAAATGCGTCTTTACCAACATAACTTGCTGCATCAGCTGATTATTTAATCCACGATTTATGTACACAAAATGCTTTATTTGGATGCTACATTTCTAATTTTATGCATGTATGCTTGCTGTCAGTCATGTTCTGTACTTGATAACATTTTATGTTTCCCTATATGTCATGTTTGGGCCTATTTTTCAATAGTCAATTGTTAACCCACCAAACGTTGCACTGTGCAGCCAAGTTGTAGTGCAAGCTTTCTCTTTAATTGATTAACCTAGACCAAAGTTAGTGGGTACTGGAGCCAGGTTGTTGTACATGTATATATGTGTTTGTGTTATGTATTGTGTGCTTAAATTAAGACTAGTGGACAAGACGCAGGAGGGAACACTTATAATCTCCATTTTATTAATTTTTACTGTAACACCTGTTACAATGTTAATTGTTTTTCATCACCGTTGTTTGATCAGTTTTCTGCAAACAATTTTATGATTTCACAGAAATTTGTGGTACTTGTATTTAGAAATGCATTCATTTTAGTTGTTATTCAGAAGATATCTTGAATGTAGTATGCCTATTTATACATGATAATTATTTTTTGATATATCACAAGCAAAAACCTTATGGCTAGGTCATAAATATGAAAAATTGAACAATGCTTTAACATGTTCAAGTTCCCCTGTTATTGATATAATTGCAGTTTTTCTGCCAGCTAACTTTATATACAATGAGTCTGATGTTTTCTTTAAACGTTGCTGCCTTTTGGTCTCTGTTTTTTCTCGACTCAGTCCAACATTGCTGATTGTCATGCGATCTGTACATACATGTATTATCATCAATTCAATTATCATCATTGATTTTTTTAAACCCATTACATGTATTTTGTGAGTCCATTACATAATATTATGAAACATTTTTTTCACAGTCCAGTCATTGTAATGTTGGAAATGTATTTTCAGTATCTTAATTGTTTACTGAGCTTTTGTGATTTTTCAGTGGGACCTTATAGTTTTTGTTATTGGTTGTTTGTAAAAACATTTTTACACTTATGTACATGCATGTAATGTTTTTGTAAATAACTGTTGTTCCTATTTTAAAAAGTAAACAGTGTTTATACCCAGAAATGATCTGATCATCAATAAACCTTGTAGTATATATGACGAGAATGTCTTGTGTTTTATTAGCTCACCTGATCGAGTTGCATGCTCAAGTGATCTCAAGCTCTTCTGAAACTCTTTTGTCATAATTAACTTAATTTTGACACTTTCATCATCGTTTCTGGAACCATTGGGCCAAAAACCCACCAAACTTCAAACATTTTATCCTTATTATAGGCAAAGATTATCAGTACATTTGTATTCGCATGGTTTTAAAAAGAAGGGCTAAAACGATCTGTAAGAATGGAGACAATGGAAAGAAAAAAACAATGAAAATAGGGTTCTCTCCCTTTTGACTATAATATTAGGGGTCATAGTTCACAGTTCACTGTTAATGGTCCAATCCACACTTTGCAAAAGTTGTTCCCCTTTGCGGGGTCAACCTAAAGGTCAAAAGGGAAAAAACAACTTTCCCTCTCTTTATGCAACCAAATATTTGGGCGTCCTGTGAAGAAATCCCTTGGAATTTAATTTATTCCTTCAATGTGTGGGTTGCCCCAACTTGGGGCAATCGAAATTTACAGTGGAAATGTCAAATGACAAAGTTACAACCCTCTAAACTACAAAGGCTACTGTGAGAAATATATGGGTTTTTCCCCAAAGATGGCGGCCAAGGGACATAACTTTTGTAAATTGTGGATTGGTCTATTAGGTCCTTGCATCCGTCTGTCGGTCCGAGATACTTGTCCTTCGTCCAATGTGGCTCATACTTCATTCAAAGAATGCCTATGATCAAAGGGTGTGCAGTAACCTTTAATGAAGTTTGTAGGTCAGGGGTTAAGGTCAATTTGAACCATGCAGAAATCCTTTTTCAGAGCATATATAATCTCCACTTAGCCCCATTTGGCTCATTCTTCACATAAAAGCTTTTGAATAAAAGATGAGCACTGACCTTAAATCAAGTTTCAAGGTCAAATGTAAAGGTCATAGCAGAATGATATGAAAAATATTTGTGCGGAGCATATCTCTGGCTCATACTTCACCCACATGGTGCCTGTGATCAAAGAGCATGCATGCAGTGACCTTGAACGATGTTTGTACTTTAAAGTTCAAGTTCATGTCAATTAAATCACACAAAATCCTTTTTTAAGAGCATAAATACTCTCTACTTAGCCTTATTTTTTCCACATAAACAATTTTTTTTGGGGTTGAAGGCATGGTGTGCAATGATTTTGAACCAAGTTATAAAGATAATACCAGATCTCTGTATAATCATTTTAAGAATGTAGCTTATTTCCCATTTGCTTAATCTTCCTCAGATTGAAAAAAAATGCCTGTAAGTTAGGGGTAATGTGCTTCAATTAAAAGTTCTATGCCAGCTGGAAAATTTCTAAGTTATAGGTTAAGGTCAAAGCAAAATTCTTTAAAAAGCGTTTCATCCTTGTATCTTTTCTATGTGGTGCCCTTTGAGATGCATGGTCACGAGTGCGGGACGGTTCGCCCCTAAAGACCTTTCGCGCTGAGACGTTTCGCCCCGAGATGTTTCGCGCCTATTAATTATGTGGTAACAGTAAATTGATATCAGCATGGTGAGCCTCCAAATAATGAGTTATAACACCTTAGGGTAATTAGAAATTTGATGAGACACATAATTATGATTGCTTGATTTAGATGTTTTGCGGCTTTTAATTATGTGGTAACAGTAAATTGATATTAACCTACCATTGAGAGCCTCCAAATAAGTTTTAACACCTTTGGCTAATCAAATTATTCTAATATATGATTATAATTATATATATATATATATTAACATCGGATTATATAAATAGTTATAAATTTTTTTATGATGAATTACGATATATTTCATATTAATATTTACCCATTATATTTACTCAAATTATAATATTTTGTATAAATGAAATAATATTTCCTTCACAATGATTTAGAGATAACACCTGGATAAAACAACAAAACTAGGCAAAATAGATATTCTGTTTTATTTTCATTGTTTTCAACTGCAAACATGAATACATAACACATACATAAACAATATCATATACAAACATGAATAAGTAAGTTATCTCAACACAAACACAATGTTTCACAGAATCACAGTACATCACAGTACATCACATCACACCTCAAACGTCGAACACACCAGCGTAGATAGATCCGCAGACCTTCAGGAAATGGGACGCGGTGATGATGTCCTCCATGTATTTGGCTGCCGCATCTTCAATCTTCCTCTGCGTGGTGGTCACTATCTGCCTCACGTTCCTCTCCAGGTCACATGCGGCGATCCTCGTTTTCACTAACTCTGCTTCCCTCAGCAGCAGGGGGATCAGGTGATATAAAGGAAGAGAGAGTCCTTGGGCCTTCACGTTCATCCTGCGATGCCAATCTGAAAAATAAATAGTGAATAAATATACAAATTCTTACTCGTAGAACAAATGAATATAAATTATAACTACAATTTTCACCTTTAGTAAAATGACTTATTCTAGCCATATAGAGAATTTTTCACTTTTCAAACTTACAAAATAATTTAAAAGTAATAGATTTGAGTGTGAACAAAATATTTATAGCATACCTTCAACATCGTTGTTGGTTCTCACTTTGAAGTCAAAGACGCTCCAGGATCGGATAGGGAAGACTGGATTCTGCATCCACTGAGTCTTGACGTGTCCTACCAGCTCCTCTAGGTGCGGTGGACATCTGTTGGTCATGGCGTTGAAAACGTCCTCAACATGATTCCAGGGTAGGAACGGCAATGCCATCAGCTGTTTGATGAAGACGTGGATTGTCTCCCTCTCCCTGAAGGTTGTCGCAAGCCCAAGGTTCTGCACCTTCGTCCAAACAGCCTTCGTCCAGTGGAAGGCACAGCCCTTGATGATGACTTCTGGAAAAACCTGCCGAATGGCCTGCCATACACCTGAAAATATGTAGAACATAATTAATTCTATTTCTGGATTGTTACATAATTAAGTTCATTAAAAATATCTTATTTTTTAATTCGCATTAATATATATCGTTAACTTTAATGTATGTCACCTATATTTCATTAAATCAATAGTACACACCTGCTTCAAAATCTGCTGTCATCATCTCCACAGCAACACTGTCCAGTCGACCCTGAATTGCCCTGAAGACCTACATAAAAAATAAATAACTATTAATAATATTAACAACACAGGCGTATTCAATTAGAACTATTAAAACAAATATAATATTTTTACCTCAACATAATCTTCTTTGCGTCGCCTAGACATCAGTGCAAACACCAACGGGAACTGCATCGACTTCCCATCTTTGTGAACGAAGGCATGGATGGAGAGAAGCTGGCCGTTGGGTTTCATGAAGCTGGGAACAATCTGTGAAAGACAAAATCATAATCATCCAATAGTTCTTGATTATTTTATTTCCTTTATACTTTAAATAATACTGAATTTACATTTTGCTTACCTTGAATGTGCCATCAATGTACCATCTCTTGGAGCTTCCAAGTAACCCAAGCTGGTGATCCGTGGCGAAGACAAGATGCCTGGCACCATCATGATTTTATTAAATTTTCTCAAAGGGCAGACAACTCTTTTAAAAAGTTTTAAGTGCAAAAAGTTCATTTAATTGACTACATACATATACCCAAATTATTAAATTCACCTTAGTTATGGATGGACTACCTTAAATGAGATTGAAGATGAATTCCATTTTTTAATAATTTGTCCATCACCTCGTAGTTTAAGAGAAAAGTATATTAAAAAATACTACTCCCGAAAACCAAGTGTCAAATATACATTTACTATCTTTTTCGAATACAAATAACAATAATTTTTTAATAAAAATATTCATTCACTAACACTGAAATATTTACAAGAATTGTTACTCCCAATATTTTAAGCTTTGTTTTAAAGATTGGAAATAAAGGAGACTTTAAAACATTTTCATTTAGATTATTTCAAAGTAAAAAAATTGAAGGGGAAATTACAAGTTATAATAAGTTATAGCCTAATATCTTGAATCATGATTGATTTACGTGTACATTGCAAACAAACATTACACACAAATATTAGCTTATGTATATTGTATAAACATCGCAATATACATAATAAATAATATAGGTGCGAAACGTCTCAGCGCGAAAGGTCTTTAGGAGCGAAACGTCTCAGCGCGAAACGTCAATAGGGGCGAAACGTCCCGTTCCCAACTCACCTCAATGTTGTTCATTTTAAAGGTCTGATTCATATTACTTGAACTTCATTTTCATTGTCAAATATGGTAGAGTGGGGGGACTCCATGATATTTGAATTTCCATATGTAAATTAAATTTTTGCTGCAAAAAAAAAGGTGAGAAAATAATCCCCCTGATGACGTGCGACAAAGAACAGAGGTATGAGGAACTAATTTAAAATCGGGTTCGTGATTCATAAAATACTAATCAATGACAGAACCACGGTAAGATAGATAGAAGTCTCAGTTTTCAAAAGAGAATGTAAAGAAGATACGCCCTTTTTTATATCTCAATACTTTAAGTTTAAGGTAATAAAATATGTACTTAACAAGTATATATCGATGGTTACCTTAAGTTCAGGAACAACAGTCATTACAAATCAAGAACGCGGTGTGTACCTAAGGCATAAAAATATTGCATTCACTAGGTTTTGTTAAAAAGACATGGACGTATTTAACAAGCTTCGCAGCGCAGTAAGCAGTGCATTGCCAGGAAACCCTTTGTCTAAAGATTTTGACGTTTCCAACCACGTGGCGTCTGGAGGGCCTGGGTTATCCTGGAAGATCTACAATGCAATCAAGAGGACAACAAAACAGGTAAAACGTTAGGCCTCATTGATGAAAGCCCTACCAGAGTACCGGTAACTAGGAATTTTCCTTGTCTCTAAGATAAGGTTTTGTACACTTGATATGTGTATTAATTTAAAACTGATACATGTAAAGTAATCTTTAGGTAATCTGGGAGAACTGGCGCTCGACTAAATCATCCCAAGTACCTTCTCGCCAGTGCATTGTTACGTCAGTTTTCGATATGATTTTATGTTTTAATTGATAAAATGACCTTACTATGCACTCTGAGCAATGGCGAAGATGAGCTGCACAACTTCAGTCATTATATATCCTTGCATGTGTGAATTTTATGTTTAAAACTATGAGATTGCAATCAAAATGATATAAATAAGTGAAAGAGGTCACAGTTAATGTAAATCGATCATTTTAGCTATGGAAAGTTCTTTTATTGCTTGTAAATATATCACACACTTATAATGTAGACTGAAGTATGTATGCACTAGCTGGTGAAAAATGGTCCTTGGCGAGAATTGGTTGCCAGTGTAGTCTGTCCCAAGTTTGTTTCTTTCCCTTTTTGAAGATTGAACAATAATATTAATAAACATACCTATCAAGAAAATTAAGTACAATTGAAATCAATAAGAGGGAAAAATTCTAAGATTTCTTCATTGACTTGTCATTTGATTTTATACAGCTAAAAAAGGACACAGACACAAAAACTAATTTCCAATGGAAATTTATGATGGAAAATGTTTACAGCTTTTCTCCATTTGGAAGTACTCAGATTATTTGGCACAATTTTTTAATGTCATCATATGGGGACTATATTAGGTTGTTTTTAAAGCAAAATCCCCAAATTCTTCTTATTTTTAGCAGTGTATTGAATCCAGGCAAGCTAGAGGGGTTGTTTTATTTGACAAAGAAGATGTCTTGAGATTTTTATATACTTTTAAATATAGACATATCATTTAATCTTTGAGTGTATCTATCCTAAAGCCTGTCAGGCTTTATTGGATTTGATCACCCCTGACTGTTTTTGATCACCTCATAATACTCGAAGAATGATTCCTTATTCCTTAAATATGCACACATACAACATTTTTACATCTCTTTTACCCTAATATGAGGGATTTTTCTTTGTAGGAAGCATCAGTTTTTGTGTTTGAAAAGAAAAATCTGGAAAAATACTCAAAAAAGGACAGAGACCTTATTATAGATTCATTAAAGAAGGGTGTTTCACAGCTAACAAGATTAAGACATCCAAAGATTCTGTCCGTTCTTCAACCCCTTGAGGAGTCAAGGTATTAAATGTAGTATAGAATTAAGAAATTATTAAAAAGGTATGTGTAATGATGGTAAGTTCTCTTACTGCTGAAGCATAAATATACATTATGATTATCAGAGATTGTTATGAATTTACATTGGTTGTAATGATAATTGAAATATGCCATTAAAGTTAGTAGATGTTATATGTACATGTAATGTGATTTCATTTCTATTCATGGGCATTAGTTTTTGTGGATGTACATGTATATATGTGATAAAAATCTAGGACTAGAGCTTTACCATTAGATTTCTTGTCATTCATCTAAATTCATTGTACTCTGTTTTAATGGATGACAGCAACAATATTCACAAAACTTGCTGTTCAAGGATGAGAGCCAATACCAGTTTAGATATACATGTATTACAGTATATATCCAGTTATTTTCCCGATGATGTAATTCTTCGATTTCTTTGGGATCCTTTTCACATGACAGAAAATACAATATACAGAATTTACATGGTTCATTACTTATTAGAAATTTTTTATTATTACAGAGAGGCACTTGCCTTTGCCACAGAGCCTGTGTTTGCCAGTCTGGCCAATGTTTTAGGGGACCACACTAATGTACCAACACCAGTGCCCTCAGAGCTGACAGAATACAAGTTATTTGATGTGGAGATCAAGCATGGAATCATACAGGTTAATGCACACAATAAGAATCTTATATCTGTACAAAAAATCTATTGGAGTACTTTTAAATGACAAATTCTTTATTATACATTATAATGTACAATTTAAGAGAAATAAGTGAAATATATGCTGCAGGTAACACTCGATGGCTCAATTAAGCTTCAATCTCTCAAAGTTCTTGATCTCTATATGCAATTCTTTGTAAGTTTTGAAAATTTAATTAACTTCAACTTTAATCGACTGATAAGATGACCAAATTCAATTAAAACAAAGAAAGCAAGTATTTTCCAAGAATACCTTCAGTTATTAATTAATAAATAATCAATTAAAAAAAATATACCATTTTAGTAGTTTATATCTTTGCATATTTATGTTTATGTACAGATATTATCAACTTTTATAAAGCGTATTTTGCTCCAAAATATAACAGGTAGCAGAGGGACTGGGATTTCTGCACAAAGATGCCAAAATGATGCACAATAATATTTGTCCATCCAGTATCATTGTCAACAAATATGGCGCCTGGAAGTTAGCCGGCTTTGATTTCTGTGTTGCCAACATTAGCCAGCAGGATCAGGCTGTAAGAGACACAATACATGCATTTATTTCAAATACTGAAACAAGATAAATGTGAATTTTTTTTCAAGAAAGAATGTAATGAATGTACATGTATATATTTTATTAATATGTGTACTTTTCTAGATACAAGATAAAGGTGAAATTTTATTCAATTAAGAATTTAGTAAAATATGCACTTATTGATTTGAGTTAAGGAAAACATGTTGTACTATTCAAGTTATGAAAACTCTGAGGAAAAAGAAATGTTCATGTGAACACATGTACATGTATAGGAGGAAATCATTGGCTTCATGCAACATTTGCACTTCAATAAATACTGGTACATGTATATTCAATAGATAGAAATTTTAAGATACAGTTACTCCATAAGCATATCATCTACAGTATTTTTTATCCAACATTTTAAAAGATAATTAATCTCACGTATCACATACATATATTGGATTATAATTTGTTTTTCTTCACTTTTTAGACCACATTTCCATGTCACGAGTGGAACCCCGACCAACCCCCCATCACTCAGCCGTGTCTGGACTACATGGCTCCAGAGTACTGCCTTACCCTCAGCTGCTGTGAGGCCAGCGACATGTTTTCCTTGGGGGTCCTCATCTACTGTATATACAACCACGGAAAGCCTCTGTATGAATGCCACAATCAGCTGTCTCAGTTCAAAAAGTTCACAGAAGAGGTTGTTATTTTCACTATTTAAGATAATTGAATGATATGATTAAAAATGTAATAATATGGAATCATTTATATTCTGTGGGGCCAATTTTGGTTGATTTTCAAAGTTTAAAGGTTCCTTTGCATGTGATTTTGTGAATAATAATTAAGTGAGAGACATTTCTTTACTGTAATTATAGTGAGCTATAGGAAAATTATAATTGCTTAATCTTTATGGCAAGAGAGATTAAATCCTGTTAAATTGGTGGAATCATGTTTTTTGACAAAAAAAAAATAACCCACATATTAATAAATGTGCATATCTTTGAAATTTCCCATATAATTTAAATTCAAGATCAGATAGTAAAATTTATTTGAGTCATACCTTCTATTTGATGATCATTTCATAGATAGTAATTAGAATTCTAAAACTTTATTATCATGTATGGTACACATAAGAATTTGAATAACATCATCAAGATGTTTTTTTATGTTTATTAAAAGATAATTTAATTCTGGTTGTAACACCTTATTTGATTGGCTAAAGAATTTTAATGTAAATTGTTAAATATTACTTGCCTGCATCACCAATTGACACACCTTTTAAAGATACATGTATTAATCTGCTTGGCGGTACCTTTGAATTTTGCACAAATTGATGTCATTTTTAATCAGTAAAATAGCGCATCTTGTTTTTTAACATGTTATTGAAAAATTGAATGATAAGGAATGAATTTAAATTTCTACTGTGTAAAACTTGTGCAACATAACTTCTCTGTTTATGAAAGTAAATGTTATGTTATGCCGGTAAAACATAGGTAGAATTAAAATCATTCTTTCTTTGTGTTTATTTCTAAATTAAAGTTATTTGATATTCATCTCAACTTATTTGTACTTGTACGTGTGGGTGCATTGTAGCTTATAAACAATACTCAATGGTCATGCACCTGATAATGAAACTAATAATTAAAAGTAAATCTTTTCAAATTTACAGTTGAGGAAGTTCAGGGCTTCCCTTTTGGGGAGTGTTCCTGAGGGTTTGCAGCAGTATGTGAAACTCCTTCTGAACACTGAGCCTACGGTCAGACCAGACCCCAGTCAGCTGATGAAGGTAAGAGACTCAGCCTCTTTAGAAACCCTTGAGTCATGCAACACAAATGAAGAAAATTCTAGTGTGAAGCCTGCCATATTGATTTAAGAAAACAAGCACATATCATGAAGGTTGAGATGACACATTTATAGTAAAATTAGTAATACATATATATACTTATCTTGTCAAAATTATTAAGCTTGATTTATCTATCACAGTAATCCCACTAATAAAAAATTGTACTTTAAGGTTGAATGTCCATCACCTTTGTAAGTAATGATTACAACCAACTCTTTATTAACATAATTTACGGTACTCTATTTTGTCAGGTTGATTTCTTTGATGATGTTGGAACTGTGACTCTACAATTTATGGACACGTTATTTCAACGGGACAACCTTCAAAAGTCCGAGTTCTTCCGAGGCCTCCCTAAGATCCTGAAAAATCTACCCAAGGTACAATGTGTCTTATCAGTTGTAAAATATCACTACATTAGTCTTATAAGAAATTGACATGACTTGTAGCACTGATAATTAAAAGCACACCGAAATGTCAGAATTAATGATGTCAAATTGCTAATCTTCCCTATTTCTGTCTGATTTTTCAGCGAGTGAACCAGCAGAGGATACTGCCACCCCTGGTCAAGGAGAGCGTGAACCACGACATGGTCCCCTTCACCCTCCCCAGCCTCCTATATATGGCAGACCAGGCCACAGAATCGGAGTATAGGAGCTTCATCTTTCCGGCTCTTGTCCCACTTCTAAAGATGAGAGAACCCATTCAGGTTAGCTAATAGTTTGTCTCCTTTGCTGTATATTTTCTTTATCTTTAAAATCATGTATGCTTTGTTCTACGGTTTCAAGCGCTCTTGTTAGTCAATGCAAGTACCTTAATTATTATGTGTTTTTTATATATTATGTAATAGTGAAATTATATATGCTCAGCACACCCCCGAAAAGATTTACCAAGGTGGAGGAGGGGTATAATGACTTTAATCTGTTAGTCATTGAGTCCTGTTTTTGTTAGCTCAACTCCTCATAACATGCTGTTGAGAATTTTATGAGATTTTTGAAGTGCACGTTTTTAGAACAAAATGTGTAGATGTGCATACTACTCAGAAATACAAATTTCCGTATTTTCTGGGGGTTATTGAATACTGTAGACCCCTAATTAAATGCAAGGAACTTATTTTTAAATCTCGCTTTCATTTTTCAGACAGATGTAAACTTAATGAAACTGTCAACAGTGATAAAAATTTGGGGTTCTTAATTTTATATTCTTGTGATTGGATACAAAATAGTTGAATCGCTGAATTATGTACACGGGTAAAATAAGGAATCTACAATATTTTAATGAACAGTTTGTCAGCACACCTCCTTTAAAATACTGATCAGAAATACATGAGACTTTGTAGGTTTTGATGATTTCATTATTATTCTTAGATTTTTTACCTTTCGAACTCAAAAATTTGTTGTTGTTTAAGACAAATTTATAGATTCGAGGGAAGTTTCAATGTGATAATTTTTCAGGAGTTATACCCCTTTATGAGGAACAAGTATTTTGTGTATTTAAAGTGCACCCTTCCATTTATTGTGTGTATCATTTTCAAGTAATGTGAGAGCATGGGCTTGCTCACTTTATCTTTTATTTTTGAAATGTCGAATAATGGTGTTAAATCAGTTTTGGATTTTAAGTAATGCATGAACAGGGTTGTCTCTAAAAATTGAAGTAGATGGAAGAAATAGAAAAGTAGAAGGGGGGTCTAGGGGTCTTGCTTATAGCTACATTGTGTTGAAATGCAATAATAGCCGGGTAATTAAGGCATTATAGGCGGGGGAATTCCCCGCCTCTCAGGTCTTAAAGACAACCCTGTCATGAATATTAAACATTTATTTGTACTTTAAAGATTTCCCTGATCTTCATGCAAAATATGAGTGTGATGTTGAAGAAGACGCCTGTGAGTGACATGACCAATCACATTTTACCCATGATTCACCAGTCCTTGGAGGCAAACAACTCTCAACTGCAGGTACATCTTCTAATCATTTGTATGAAAGATTCATTAGATATTAAACAAGCTAAAAATTCTTTTGTGTACAACTATCATCAACTTAAATGCTCAATTTGATATATTTAATGTTTATTGATTTGATGCATTTGTAAATTCCTCTCATTTTAGGATATGTGTCTGGACATTGTGCCAACGTTTGCTGGGCTGATAGATTTTTCGGCTTTGAAGAAATCCATTTTGCCTCGGATAAAAAAGATTTGCCTTTCAACCAGCACCTTATCTGTAAGTGTACACCAGAGTTCTACTACAAGAACCATGTATTTGTTTGTTAAGAATTTTGCTGGGGACTTCTTAAAACTACTCTAGATCTGAGATTTTGCTATATCTGTGTATGTACTAAATGAGTTTTACTGAATAGGTGAGGATTAAGTGACTCTTGTGTATTTCGTAAGCTCCTTCCATCAGTGTAATATTATACTGATTGTTTCCCTTCTGTGTGTATGATAGGTGAGGATTAACTGCCTGCTGTGTATTGGTAAGCTGTTGGAGTACATGGACAAGTGGACCGTGCTGGATGATGTCCTCCCCCTCCTCCCACAGATCCCCTCCAGGGAGCCCGCCGTACTAATGAGCATTCTAGGTAACTAGTGGATACCAATAATTTAACTCCGATGCAATGGCAGGGGTTATACTGTTTTTGACTCATCTTTCAGTCAATTAGTCACTCCTTTTTTTTTTAATAGAATATCATGAAACTTTGTAGTTAAAAAGGAGTCAGGGACATACAATATTGTGTGTAGATATGCATTTTCACTAGAATTTTTATCTTCAAGTTGGAAGATTCCCTTTTTGTAAAACTGGAGATAGTGAGGTTTTCTGATCAAATTTTGTTCATTGTCTGTCATTGTTCTGGTTTGCATTGTTGATGTTGTCATAGTCGCAAAGTTTTCACATTTTCATCCTCTACCCCCAAAACCACTGGGCAGTTTTAGCTAAACTTGGCACAAAGCATCTACGTGCCAAAGGGATTCAAATGTAACTAAATTGCTGGAATTTTATGGGTTTTCATTAATATTATTTTTTTTTTGGGGGGGGGGGGGGGGAGGGTTGTTGTTTCTTTTTTATGAACTAAGTGAATCAGACCCCAATTCACTTGTATAATTATATATTTATTATATGACATTGTATTATTGATTATTTACAGGAATATATCAAGTCACAATGTCCCATGCCAAACTGGGCATTACAAAAGATCTGCTAGCTACCAAAGTTCTGCCATTCCTCATACCCATTAGTATTGATAGCAATCTGAATCTTTCACAGGTAAATTTTCTAAACTTGTATTTGAAATGTCAATTATCACTTTAAAATAGAATATATTTGAAAGTGGTTTTTTTCTTTGATTAATCTAGATATATATTAATTTTCTAAAGGATTTTTGCTAAATTCTTTAAAAATTCTTGTATAGTTACTGTACAGGCTTGAGACACAGAAATCTCTATTTAATATTTTGAATATTTTGTTTGTTTGGAATATCATTATGCATACTGGTATAGAAAATGGTTAAAAATCACTTTTCAATAGAAATTTAATTCACCAAATTATTATGGATAATATTCATAAATTATGAGTACCATTATACTAAATGTATAACAAAAACTAAGTGTGATTGAAAGGAAAAAAACCCATTTATGCCTCTCAGATTGAATCATCCATATTCAAAAAGTGTTTCTTCACATTTCATGAATATTTTAGAATATTTGATGATGCACTTTGTTTTCATTTAACTACCACATGTGCCTTTTACATTCCTTGTTGGAATACAGAAGTTTCATTTTCTGCAGTTCAATGCTTATATAACAACCATCAAGGATATGATCTCTAAACTTGAATCAGAGCATCGTGGTAAACTGGAGCAGATTGACAAGATGAGACAGGAGCAAAAGTACGGGCTTATTTCATTGGTTGATAGAAAGTAATCAAATCAATAGACTTTATGATCTACATGCATGATGCTTTTCAGAAACATCTGGTTCTTTTTAAAGATATTTACTTCTGAATCAGAAAATTATTCCCTTTTAAAATATTGTCATGCATTTTGGGACAATAAGAACACCGATATGTTCCCTCCAAAAGTTTTATGACAAGAAACGCTTAATGATTGTTGATATGTCACTATTATCAATATGCCAGCATCATATATAGATACACTTCATGATTTAATCTGTAGTTTTATATTCCAATGGTTTGAATGATGTCTGAATAGGCATTTTTTTTTTTTTATCAATCTACAGAACAATAGAAATTACGAAAATAACAGGTCAAGATGAAAAGTCAGCCAAATCCGAGGAGCCAAAGACTATGGTCTGTACCGTACATTGTAGCTTTTTTGAACTGTTGTACAAGTATCTCTGTATACATGTAGTAACGTTACAAATTTATAATGTAGGTATCTCGAACCAAATTTATTTCTTTCCCTCTTGTTTTATATACAGATGGATCAGTTTTTGAGTGGGTATAATGTTCAACAAACTGTGGCTAACAGCAAACAGAGTCCATCTCTTATTCAAACTTCTGTACCTTCCTCTGCGACCAATAAGGAAGCTGAATCCAAACCAGCTGTTTCTAAGGTATAATTATAAGCAACAAAAGCCAATAAAAAAGAATCAAAATTTAGTGATAGGTCTTTTTATGTGATACATGTAAATGGTGAATCATCTTCAATAACTATTACAAGATATAAATCAATTAGCAGCTGAAATAAATTTAAAATGAGATGAAGCTAAATTTCATTTTGATAATATTTAAAACAATTTCCACTTTATACACTTATTTCAATTATTATTCAATCACATCTTTTCCCACAGTTTGTGTCATAATAGTAATTAACTTAATATGTTTGTATTTATTTGTTGTTTAATTGATCTGCCATTATTTACTCTAGATACATGTTAACAGTGTGAACATGTAGCAGAAGCAAATACAATATATTATAGATGGTAAAATAAATTTATTTAAAATTATGATGTGCAAAGTTACTTCTTACACTTCCATTTATTGCAGACACTGACTTTAGAAGAAAAACAAAGACTGGCTCAGCAGCAGGAACAGCAAAGGCGATTCAAAGAGCAAAAACCTATTACAATGTCCACCAATAAAGCTTCACCTGTGGCCAAGACTCAACCAAAAGATCTGTCAGCATCACTAATGAATTCCAGTCCAATGGGACAGCCGAGGATGATGGGAAATCAGGGAATGATGGGACAACAGCAAAGTTTGAATTCAAATGTCATGGGCTTCTCACAAAGTGGTTTGACCAGTACTGGTGGGTTCCCCAGTTATTCAGGAGTTGGATCAATGGGTCATATGCAGGGTTCTTCAGGATCTAGACCAGCGTCAGGGACAAATAGCAAACAGTCGTTTGATTTATCAGCATTTGACTCACTTCTTCCCAGTGCTTCGCAACCAAAAATGTCCCTGAATCAAATGAATGGTAGTCAGTCACAAGGGGCATCTTTTCCAATGAACAACTCTTCATTTAATTCTATGAACAGTATGGCAAATCAGCCCATGAGACCACAGACTATGTCAGGCTCAAGCATGATGCCTGGACAACCTGGAATGATGGGTAATCATGGCTTTATGGGAAATCAAGGAATGATGGGAAATCAAGGTTTTATGGGAAATCAAGGGTTTATGGGACAACCTGGAATGATGAGACAACCTACTCCTATGATGCAAGGACAATTTAATACATCTATGAACAGCATGAATTTCCCCCAGAACCAAGGATCCAGCAATGCAACAAAATCTAACATTACGAACAATGATATTTCAGATATATTTGGTTAAAATTAGAGCTACAATAACATATATCATATTTGTACAATAATATGGGAAATTAGCTTTTGATTTTGCTATTTAATTGAATTCATGTTGACTTTATAATATTGGGTAATATGGTTAACGTATTCATGGATCAGTGTTATATCGAAAGATATTTTTTCCATATTCCAATTGATTTTTGAAATTTCGATTAGCACTTTAATGACTTTGTGTGAATCTTGGTGTAGATTCTTTTTTTTATGAAGAATGATTTAATATTTTCCTTTATTGGTTCTTCATTTACATTCCTCATCTAGTTTTTATCGCAATTTGAAGCCTTTTCCTTCTCTGCAATGTATGTGTGCAATATTCATTTAATACTTTATGCATGTTGTTTAGTTACTCCTTTTAAGTAATTAGAATTAATTTTTTTTATTTCAAATTTTGTAATATCAATATATGTAGTCATGAATCAGGACAAATACAATGTTATCAAGTCAATACCAAGGCACAGAAATGGAAGCACTGATGGTAATATTAATTAGGCTTTTGCCATAGCATTATGAACTGATTTAGGAATTAGGTCAAGACAGACAACGACATATCATTTCCATACATTGTGTGTAAAAGTTTAAATGTCATTGCCTAATCATATTGATTTCTCAATGTTTACAACATAAAAGAAAAGACTAGTATTAATGAATCTCTCTTCATTTCTGCCTTCAGTCTTGATTTGTTGTATATGGTCTGAGAGTACATGTATTTACCAAAAGCCAAACAATTTTTATTGTTAAAGTTCAGTTAACCTATAATACATGTTTATTTAGTACAAATTTCAAATTCAATACTTATTAAAACTTATTTTATTTTAACTGTGATAATAAAGTTGCAAATATTTTTTTTAAAAGAGTTTGCTTTAGTACATAATCTGCCCCCCCCCCCCCCCCCCCCCAAAAAAAGGAGAAGATTCAAGGAGACTGGATGGTCTACAAATTATAAAATTCTCACGAAACAATCCAAAATGATATTATTGGGCCTAAACTATCATCTAGGAAAGAGAAATTCCAAATAATTGGGCTTTAAATTTTTAGCGTTTCCTTATATCTACATAATTATAAACTTATACAAAGCTCTTTTTCTCAAGATTAGTATAATCTAAAAATGGCACGGCCATCCAGCCCTCTTAATTACTGGTACGACAAAACCTATACATGAATAATACCAATATTTCTGTGCAAAACAAAAAGATGAAGTAAGAGAGGACTTTCTGTGTAAAGTTTATTACTTATTACTCTATTACAAATAACAAGTGTCATTCACAAATTCAATAAAGAAATGAGTTTAAAATACATAGAAGTGTACACTACTTTAAACTATAAATAATAAAAACATCAAATACATGTATGTTATATCGGAATCCTAGATCACAGTGCAGCATTAGGATTGCCCCCCTATCTGAAATTATAGAAAAGAAATATTTAGAAGAATGTCATTATATTTTATTCCTATTTGATTTGATTTTTAAAAAGTAAAGTTTTAAAGTAAACAGTGACATGTATGTTCATAAATAAATAATGGTTTATACAAACTTTAAAGTTCATACAATCTGCAAAAAGAAAATAAAGCAATAGTCTCGTTATGGTATAAAAGAAACATGCAATTTCTTGAGTGTGAGTTGATAAAATTAGAACATATAAAATGAAAGCAAATTTGAAATGTAAGAATTAAACACGCAAAGCACAAACATCATTGAAACACATCTAAAGCTCATCACATTCATTCAACTTTCACTCATGAGATTAAATACAAGAACTGAAAAATTCAACATTAAAATTAAATACATGTATGTCATTAAGAAATATAGGTATTTTGTACTAACTGCAACACATTTTCTTTACAAGATAATCAATTTCATGTTGTAAAAAGATTCATTATATTTTAGTATACTTCATAATAAATAAAAAGTCAGACACTTTAAAAAAAATTTATGCACATTTGTATAATTATGTAAGTAGAGGAATTCACTGGTTTCATTAATTAAATGATTTAATTTTATAATACTTACTTATAATTGGACTGAAAATTAGTCAAAATAATTTTAAGAATTTTTATAAATATATTAATAATTAAAAGAGAAAAACGGAGAAAAAATACGCTAAAACAAATATAATTAAGATTATTTGTAAACTTTATTACCAGGATTAATAGTAGTTTACAACCCAGAATAATGAACATTCTGCTCTTATCGATATATAAAAGAGGTTCTTACATGCAGGCCACCGTGTAGTTGTTAAACTCATGACACCTGTATTCAGGTAAACACACGTTCATGGAATTCATAATGGAACACCCGTCAGTGGAATTAGTGATGATAACTGAAGAAAACGGGATTCACATTTACCTACTGATTTGATTTAATATTTGAAAAAAAAAAATGTCACTCTATACAGGTTTTAATTTCCATTCTCACCGGTGCCAGCAGACGAATTGAACGATGCTGATGTTACGTTGACGACCTCGCCGGAGTAGTTGACAAAGGCTAGACCGTTCACAAGCTTATATACAGTGTCCACGACCTGAACCTTGGATACAGGATCATCCGGAATAATGAGATCAAAGTCAACAATAAGACTTCCCTTCCTTTACCAAAAAAAAAAAATGAAATAAATAATAAAAATTCGAACGATGATAGTTATGAAATAATATAACGGCTTATTATTACATGTTTTCTGAATATTTCTGATGAGCCAGAGAATTGTTACAATTCAGTTTGAAAAACACGTACACTTCTTATGCATCATGCTATCTAACTTAATCAACTAAATTGAATATTGTGATGATTTGAGAAATTATTTCAAAGTGAAGTGAACCACCCTTAGAGTTAGGCAAAGAACTTTTCAATCGTACACTGCTTCTTTTAAAACTGAAAGTGTGTCAGATAAAATTCTATCAGTTATCACATTATAATTCAGCTAACAGTTCAAACACAGTGTAATAATAACTACTAAAAGGTTTGAAAAAGCTAAAACTCTGGGGTAAACGCCAATGATGATTTTAGTTTTGGTGGCGAAAAAACAAATTAAGAAAATTGAAATAAAAAAATGCATGTCGTCTATTAAAACACCTATTTCCTTTCTCGGTTGCCTGTCTAGTCATACTGAATAAACAAATATATATAACAACTCAAAAATATCACACTGGTGTTAAAATTAAAGTTAGATGTTCCAAATTTAAAGCAAGATTGTCCTGTACTCAGTTCGTAACGCAAACTAACATTTAACGTTCTTGTAGAATTTTATTTGTTTTATAAGTGTTTGAAATGCAAAATTTCACTTAATATTCATTTTTTCTGTTATTGTTCATATCTCGTTTAACCATACGCTCTCTCTCTCTCCGAGCAAGGCTTCAAAGTGATGCGTAAACAAAGCGTCGAGTTTATAAAAGCTTCGATGAAATATACGGCTTTTTATAACTTACTTTTATATCACATAACCGACCGCCATCTGTCAGCGGTTAATAATAATGAATTCTTCAACGTAAAGAAAGTTACGTTACGATCAATATAGTGGTATATAACAATTTAACATGAAATAAACGTACCTTATGCTGTTTATAACGACTGTTGATCCTGGTATCGTAGAATAAATGTCTGTTAACTGTAATTATATAGATAAAACTGTAGATAGATAGATACATGTATATAGATGGATGGATAATTAATGAATATATTCAATGGTTTGATTATACTTACGGCAATATGTACTTTACTTTTAACGGTGTTATAACCAGTGCTTGAAGACAAATATTCTGATATTGTTACGTCAATTTTCAATTCCATTGTGAATTTCGTTAAAAGTGACTCTAAATGATAAAATAATACAAGCTCATCACAATATTCATGTACTGGTAGTAACATATTCCGTGAAATAAGATTTTTGTTTTAATATATAGAAAGAGAGGTTACAAGTTTTCATATATGTCTGAACTTTCATCCAAATCTTTTATCAAATTGCTTTAAGCTGTACTCTTAGTGTTGAGTATCTATTTATGTTAATATTATATGAAAAGATGTTTTGTGATTTGTTATTTTCTTATGTAGGCGTTCTTAGAGTGATTAAAAAATATCAATAACAATGGCTTTAACTCTAAGACAATAGTTGTCAAGTATAATCAGAAAATGTCATTAATTGATGTTTGCTTCAAGTCCTGAGATGTTCATACGCACCAGTAACAAAAGTTATATAAAAATGACCCATATATTATACATATTTTACATATTATATTATGTAAATTGAATATTGTTAATGAAATATCTTTAGTAGAAGAATATCCTTATTTGGATGAAACAATTTTATACCCATGGAGCAGGTAGTTCCATTAAATTCCAAAGGGCATTGACACTGGAAACTATTGATCAAATTAGTACAGGTTCCGTTGTTTTTACATGGGGAGGAAGCGCACAGATCGACGTCTGGATTAGAAACAAGACAAAGTAACTGGTGCATTTCAGTGGGTATAAAACAAAATATAATGAAAAAATTGAATTCAACATAAAATACAAGTAAAAATTGATACATACAAAACCTTTTTTGTTTATAATTGAATATTGATGATACATGTTATAATTATTTTAATTTATAACAGCATTAACTTTCAACAACAATATTGACCATTATATTAAAAAAATTCTAATTTTCCATCTGTGCAAGTCATTCCATTAAACATATTAGTACAGTTACATTGGTAACCATTGATCAGATCAATACAAGATCCGTTGTTCTGACAAGGTTGAGATGCACACTCATCGACATCTATAAGGAAAAACGTAAAATGCATGAAACACATATAACAAACATGTTGGTGATGTTACAACATGATGTTTCTTTCTCAAAAAACAGGTTCCGTTGTTTTGACAAGGCTCTGGATTGCAGTCATCGATATCTACAATTTCAAGTACCAGCTGCATGAACAGAATCAAAACGAAATTATCTACAATTTTTAGTCTATGATTTTGATGCATGTCCTATACAGACTAGATTTGTATCTGCTCTTGTTTATCATTGGATAAAATATATTCCAACTTACCAATTGTGCAGTTCGTTCCATTAAAACCGACAGTACAAGCACATGTGTAATCATTGATCAGATCTATACAAGTTCCATTGTTCTGACAAGGTTCAGATGCACACTCATCGATATCTGAAATACACAACGTTCAATATATCTATACTACTAAAATAATGAACACTAAATCATGTGCCTTTTTACCCTCAAAATTGCTTGGAACTTTTTTTTATATGCAAGTCAGTTAAAAATATCTGGAATTTGAACCGGAATGAAAATGCATATGGGGTAGGGAGGGTTTGTAAACAGTCATATTATGAAAATTTTTCAATTTAATTTAAAACAAATAGTAAAATCAAATAATTAAAATCCAGTTCAAATATTTATAGCTATAGAACAAGTGTATTGTGTCTTTTGCATAAAAGGAAAATATAACGCATTGATAGTGCTTACTGATGTCACAATTTGTTCCATTGAATCCTGCAACACAATCACAGTGGTAGTCGTTGACCAGGTCTGAACAGGTTCCGTTGTTTTGACAAGGCTCTGGATTGCAGTCATCGATATCTACAATTTCAAGTACCAACTGAATGAACAGAATTTTTTTCTGGACAATTCTTATTCTGATGATTATGATGAAAATTAGACCATATGTCACGAATATCAAATGTTCATGAAGTAACACATTGAAGGTTTTCTGGATTCCCAGAAACAAATTCAATATGCAGGTATGGTGTTTACTGTTTTCACAATTTGTTCCATTGAATCCTGCAACACAATCACAGTGGTAGTCGTTGACCAGGTCTGTACAGGTTCCGTTGTTTTGACAAGGCTCTGGATTGCAGTCATCGATATCTACAATTTCAAGTACCAGCTGCATGAACAGAATCAAAACGAAATTATCTACAATTTTTAGTCTATGATTTTGATGCATGTCCTATACAGACTAGATTTGTATTTGCTCTTGTTTATCATTGGATCAAAGATTCAAAAGTAAAGTATTTTTCAATCAACTGCATTGTTTACAATATTATTACAATAACTTGGTTCTTAGTTGAAAACATTCACAAGAAGTAAAATATATTGCACCTTACCAATTGTGCAGTTCGTTCCATTAAAACCGACAGTACAAGCACATGTGTAATCATTAATCAGATCTATACAAGTTCCATTGTTCTGACAAGGTTCAGACGCACACTCATCGATATCTGAAATACACAACGTTCAATATATCTATACTGCTAAAATAATGAACACTAATTCATGTGCTTTGTTACCCTCAAAATTGCTTGGAACTTTTTTTTTATATGTAAGTAAGTTAAAAATATCTGGAATTTGAACCGTAATGAAAATGCGTATGGGGTAGGGAGAGTTTGTAAACAGTCAAATTATGAAACATTTTTTCATTTAATTTAAAGCAATTAGTAAAATGAAATAATTAAAATCTAGTTCAAATATTTCTAGTGACACGTGTATTGTTTTTTGCATAAAAGGAAAATATAACGCATTGATAGTGCCTACTGATGTCACAATTTGTTCCATTGAATCCTGCAACACAATCACAGTGGTAGTCGTTGACCAGGTCTGTACAGGTTCCGTTGTTTTGACAGGGATCTGGATTGCAGTCATCGATATCTACAATTTCAAGTACCAACTGAATGAACAGAATTTTTTTCTGGACAATTCTTATTCTGATGTTTATGATGAAAATTAGACCATATTTCACGAATATCAAATGTTCATGAAATAACAAATTGAATGTTTTCTGGTTTCCCAGAAACAAATTCATTATGCAGGTATGGTGTTTACTGTTTTCACAATTTGTTCCATTGAATCCTGCAACACAATCACAGTGGTAGTCGTTGACCAGGTCTGTACAGGTTCCGTTGTTTTGACAAGGCTCTGGATTGCAGTCATCGATATCTACAATTTCAAGTACCAGCTGCATGAACAGAATCAAAACGAAATTATCTACAATTTTTAGTCTATGATTTTGATGCATGTCCTATACAGACTAGATTTGTATTTGCTCTTGTTTATCATTGGATCAAAGATTCAAAAGTAACGTATTCTCAATCAACTGCATTGTTTATTTTATTATTACAATAGCTTGTTGCTTAGTTGAAATCATTCACAAGAAGAAAATAAATTCCAACTTACCAATTGTGCAGTTCGTTCCATTAAAACCGACAGTACAAGCACATGTGTAATCATTGATCAGATCTATACAAGTTCCATTGTTCTGACAAGGTTCAGACGCACACTCATCGATATCTGAAAAACACAACGTTCAATATATCTATACCACTAAGATAATGAACACTAATCCATGTGCTTTGTTACCCTCAAAATTGCTTGGAACTTTTTTTTATATGTAAGTCAGTTAAAAATATCTGGAATTTGAACCGTAATGAAAATGCGTATGGGGTAGGGAGAGTTTGTAAACAGTCATATTATGAAAAAAAATTTCATTTAATTTAAAGCAAAAAGTAAAATGAAATAATTAAAATCTAGTTCAAATATTTTTAGCTATAGAACAAGTGTATTGTGTCTTTTGCATAAAAGGAAAATATAACGCATTGATAGTGCCTACTGATGTCACAATTTCTTCCATTGAATCCTGCAACACAATCACAGTGGTAGTCGTTGACCAGGTCTGAACAGGTTCCGTTGTTTTGACAAGGCTCTGGATTGCAGTCATCGATATCTACAATTTCAAGTACCAACTGAATGAACAGAATTTTTTTCTGGACAATTCTTATTCTGATGTTTATAATGAAAATTAGACCATATGTCACGAATATCAAATGTTCATGAAGTAACACATTGAAGGTTTTCTGGATTCCCAGAAACAAATTCATTATGCAGGTATGGTGTTTACTGTTTTCACAATTTGTTCCATTGAATCCTGCAACACAACTACATTGGTAGTCGTTGACCAGGTCTGTACAGGTTCCGTTGTTTTGACAAGGCTCTGGATTGCAGTCATCGATATCTACAATTTCAAGTACCAGCTGCATGAACAGAATCAAAACGAAATTATCTACAATTTTTAGTCTATGATTTTGATGCATGTCCTATACAGACTAGATTTGTATTTGCTCTTGTTTATCATTGGATCAAAGATTCAAAAGTAACGTATTCTCAATCAACTGCATTGTTTATTTTATTATTACAATAGCTTGTTGCTTAGTTGAAATCATTCACAAGAAGTAAAATATATTCCAACTTACCAATTGTGCAGTTCGTTCCATTAAAACCGACAGTACAAGCACATGTGTAATCATTGATCAGATCTATACAAGTTCCATTGTTCTGACAAGGTTCAGACGCACACTCATCGATATCTGAAATACACAACGTTCAATATATCTATACTACTAAAATAATGAACACTAATCCATGTGCTTTGTTACCCTCAAAATTGCTTGGAACTTTTTTTTATATGTAAGTCAGTTAAAAATATCTGGAATTTGAACCGTAATGAAAATGCGTATGGGGTAGGGAGGGTTTGTAAACAGTCATATTATGAAAACATTTTCAATTTAATTTAAAGCAAATAGTAAAATCAAATATTAAAATCCTAGTTCAAATATTTATAGCTATAGAACACGTGTATTGTGTCTTTTGCATCAAAGGAAAATATAACGCATTGATAGTGCTTACTGATGTCACAATTTGTTCCATTGAATCCTGCAACACAATCACAGTGGTAGTTGTTGACCAGGTCTGTACAGGTTCCGTTGTTTTGACAAGGCTCTGGATTGCAGTCATCGATATCTACAATTTCAAGTACCAACTGAATGAATAGATTTTTTTTCTGGACAATTCTTATTCTGATGTTTATGATGAAAATGAGACCATATGTCACGAATATCAAATGTTCATGAAGTAACACATTGAAGGTTTTCTGGATTCCCAGAAACAAATTCAATATGCAGGTATGGTGTTTACTGTTTTCACAATTTGTTCCATTGAATCCTGCAACACAACTACATTGGTAGTCGTTGACCAGGTCTGTACAGGTTCCGTTGTTTTGACAAGGCTCTGGATTGCAGTCATCGATATCTACAATTTCAAGTACCAGCTGCATGAACAGAATTAAAACGAAATTATCAACAATTTTTAGTCTATGATTTTGATGCATGTCCTATACAGACTAGATTTGTATTTGCTCTTGTTTATCATTGGATCAAAGATTCAAAAGTAAAGTATTCTCGATCAACTGCATTGTTTACAATATTATTACAATAACTTGGTTCTTAGTTGAAAACATTCACAAGAAGTAAAATATATTGCAACTTACCAATTGTGCAGTTCGTTCCATTAAAACCGACAGTACAAGCACATGTGTAATCATTGATCAGATCTATACAAGTTCCATTGTTCTGACAAGGTTCAGATGCACACTCATCGATATCTGAAATACACAACGTTCAATATATCTATACTACTAAAATAATGAACACTAATTCATGTGCTTTGTTACCCTCAAAATTGCTGGGAACTTTTTTTTATATGTAAGTCAGTTAAAAATATCTGGAATTTGAACCGGAATGAAAATGCGTATTGGGTAGGGAGAGTTTGTAAACAGTCATATTATGAAACATTTTTCAATTTAATTTAAAACAAATAGTAAAATCAAATAATTAAAATCCAGTTCAAATATTTATAGCTATAGAACACGTGTATTGTGTCTTTTGCATTAAAGGAAAATATAACGCATTGATAGTGCTTACTGATGTCACAATTTGTTCCATTGAATCCTGCAACACAATCACAGTGGTAGTTGTTGACCAGGTCTGTACAGGTTCCGTTGTTTTGACAAGGCTCTGGATTGCAGTCATCGATATCTACAATTTCAAGTACCAACTGAATGAATAGATTTTTTTTCTGGACAATTCTTATTCTGATGTTTATGATGAAAATGAGACCATATGTCACGAATATCAAATGTTCATGAAGTAACACATTGAAGGTTTTCTGGATTCCCAGAAACAAATTCAATATGCAGGTATGGTGTTTACTGTTTTCACAATTTGTTCCATTGAATCCTGCAACACAACTACATTGGTAGTCGTTGACCAGGTCTGTACAGGTTCCGTTGTTTTGACAAGGCTCTGGATTGCAGTCATCGATATCTACAATTTCAAGTACCAGCTGCATGAACAGAATCAAAACGAAATTATCTTCAATTTTTAGTCTATGATTTTGATGCATGTCCTATACAGACTAGATTTGTATTTGCTCTTGTTTATCATTGGATCAAAGATTCAAAAGTAAAGTATTCTCGATCAACTGCATTGTTTACAATATTATTACAATAACTTGGTTCTTAGTTGAAAACATTCACAAGAAGAAAATATATTGCAACTTACCAATTGTGCAGTTCGTTCCATTAAAACCGACAGTACAAGAACATGTGTAATCATTGATCAGATCTATACAAGTTCCATTGTTCTGACAAGGTTCAGATGCACACTCATCGATATCTGAAATACACAACGTTCAATATATCTATACTACTAAAATAATGAACACTAATTCATGTGCTTTGTTACCCTCAAAATTGCTGGGAACTTTTTTTTATATGTAAGTCAGTTAAAAATATCTGGAATTTGAACCGGAATGAAAATGCGTATGGGGTAGGGAGGGTTTGTAAACAGTCATATTATGAAAAAATTTTCAATTTAATTTAAAACAAATAGTAAAATCAAATAATTGAAATCCAGTTCAAATATTTATAGCTATAGAACACGTGTATTGTGTCTTTTGCATTAAAGGAAAATATAACGCATTGATAGTGCTTACTGATGTCACAATTTGTTCCATTGAATCCTGCAACACAATCACAGTGGTAGTTGTTGACCAGGTCTGTACAGGTTCCGTTGTTTTGACAAGGCTCTGGATTGCAGTCATCGATATCTACAATTTCAAGTACCAACTGAATGAATAGATTTTTTTTCTGGACAATTCTTATTCTGATGTTTATGATGAAAATGAGACCATATGTCACGAATATCAAATGTTCATGAAGTAACACATTGAAGGTTTTCTGGATTCCCAGAAACAAATTCAATATGCAGGTATGGTGTTTACTGTTTTCACAATTTGTTCCATTGAATCCTGCAACACAACTACATTGGTAGTCGTTGACCAGGTCTGTACAGGTTCCGTTGTTTTGACAAGGCTCTGGATTGCAGTCATCGATATCTACAATTTAAAGTACCAGCTGCATGAACAGAATCAAAACGAAATTATCTTCAATTTTTAGTCTATGATTTTGATGCATGTCCTCTACAGACTAGATTTGTATTTGCTCTTGTTTATCATTGGATCAAAGATTCAAAAGTAAAGTATTCTCGATCAACTGCATTGTTTACAATATTATTACAATAACTTGGTTCTTAGTTGAAAACATTCACAAGAAGTAAAATATATTGCAACTTACCAATTGTGCAGTTCGTTCCATTAAAACCGACAGTACAAGCACATGTGTAATCATTGATCAGATCTATACAAGTTCCATTGTTCTGACAAGGTTCAGATGCACACTCATCGATATCTGAAATACACAACGTTCAATATATCTATACTACTAAAATAATGAACACTAATTCATGTGCTTTGTTACCCTCAAAATTGCTGGGAACATTTTTTTATATGTAAGTCAGTTAAAAATATCTGGAATTTGAACCAGAATGAAAATGCGTATTGGGTAGGGAGAGTTTGTAAACAGTTATATTATGAAACATTTTTCAATTTAATTTAAAACAAATAGTAAAATCAAATAATTAAAATCTAGTTCAAATATTTATAGAGCACGTGTATTGTGTCTTTTGCATAAAAGGAAAATATAACGCATTGGTAGTGCTTACTGATGTCACAATTTGTTCCATTGAATCCTGCAACACAATCACAGTGGTAGTCGTTGACCAGGTCTGTACAGGTTCCGTTGTTTTGACAGGGATCTGGATTGCAGTCATCGATATCTACAATTTCAAGTACCAACTGAATGAACAGAATGTTTTTCTGGACAATTCTTATTCTGATGTTTATGATGAAAATGAGACCATATGTCACGAATATCAAATGTTCATGAAGTAACACATTGAAGGTTTTCTGGATTCCCAGAAACAAATTCATTATGCAGGTATGGTGTTTACTGTTTTCACAATTTATTCCATTGAATCCTGCAACACAACTACATTGGTAGTCGTTGACCAGGTCTGTACAGGTTCCGTTGTTTTGACAAGGCTCTGGATTGCAGTCATCGATATCTACAATTTCAAGTACCAGCTGCATGAACAGAATCAAAACGAAATTATCAACAATTTTTAGTCTATGATTTTGATGTATGTCCTATACAGACTAGATTTGTATTTGCTCTTGTTTATCATTGGATCAAAGATTCAAAAGTAAAGTATTCTCGATCAACTGCATTGTTTACAATATTATTACAATAACTTGGTTCTTAGTTGAAAACATTCACAAGAAGTAAAATATATTGCAACTTACCAATTGTGCAGTTCGTTCCATTAAAACCGACAATACAAGAACATGTGTAATCATTGATCAGATCTATACAAGTTCCATTGTTCTGACAAGGTTCAGATGCACACTCATCGATATCTGAAATACACAACGTTCAATATATCTATACTACTAAAATAATGAACACTAATTCATGTGCTTTGTTACCCTCAAAATTTCTGGGAACTTTTTTTTATATGTAAGTCAGTTAAAAATATCTGGAATTTGAACCGGAATGAAAATGCGTATGGGGTAGGGAGGGTTTGTAAACAGTCATATTATGAAACATTTTTCAATTTAATTTAAAACAAATAGTAAAATCAAATAATTAAAATCCAGTTCAAATATTTATAGCTATAGAACACGTGTATTGTGTCTTTTGCATTAAAGGAAAATATAACGCATTGATAGTGCTTACCGATGTCACAATTTGTTCCATTGAATCCTGCAACACAATCACAGTGGTAGTTGTTGACCAGGTCTGTACAGGTTCCGTTGTTTTGACAAGGCTCTGGATTGCAGTCATCGATATCTACAATTTCGAGTACCAACTGAATGAATAGATTTTTTTTCTCGCCAATTCTTATTCTGATGTTTATGATGAAAATGAGACCATATGTCACGAATATCAAATGTTCATGAAGTAACACATTGAAGGTTTTCTGGATTCCCAGAAACAAATTCAATATGCAGGTATGGTGTTTACTGTTTTCACAATTTGTTCCATTGAATCCTGCAACACAACTACATTGGTAGTCGTTTACCAGGTCTGTACAGGTTCCGTTGTTTTGACAAGGCTCTGGATTGCAGTCATCGATATCTACAATTTCAAGTACCAGCTGCATGAACAGAATCAAAACGAAATTATCTTCAATTTTTAGTCTATGATTTTGATGCATGTCCTATACAGACTATATTTGTATTTGCTCTTGTTTATCATTGGATCAAAGATTCAAAAGTAAAGTATTCTCGATCAACTGCATTGTTTACAATATTATTACAATAACTTGGTTCTTAGTTGAAAACATTCACAAGAAGTAAAATATATTGCAACTTACCAATTGTGCAGTTCGTTCCATTAAAACCGACAGTACAAGCACATGTGTAATCATTGATCAGATCTATACAAGTTCCATTGTTCTGACAAGGTTCAGATGCACACTCATCGATATCTGAAATACACAACGTTCAATATATCTATACTACTAAAATAATGAACACTAATTCATGTGCTTTGTTACCCTCAAAATTGCTGGGAACATTTTTTTATATGTAAGTCAGTTAAAAATATCTGGAATTTGAACCAGAATGAAAATGCGTATTGGGTAGGGAGAGTTTGTAAACAGTCATATTATGAAACATTTTTCAATTTAATTTAAAACAAATAGTAAAATCAAATAATTAAAATCTAGTTCAAATATTTATAGAGCACGTGTATTGTGTCTTTTGCATAAAAGGAAAATATAACGCATTGGTAGTGCTTACTGATGTCACAATTTGTTCCATTGAATCCTGCAACACAATCACAGTGGTAGTCGTTGACCAGGTCTGTACAGGTTCCATTGTTTTGACAGGGATCTGGATTGCAGTCATCGATATCTACAATTTCAAGTACCAACTGAATGAACAGAATTTTTTTCTCGACAATTCTTATTCTGATGTTTATGATGAAAATTAGACCATATTTCACGAATATCAAATGTTCATGAAATAACAAATTGAATGTTTTCTGGTTTCCCAGAAACAAATTCATTATGCAGGTATGGTGTTTACTGTTTTCACAATTTGTTCCATTGAATCCTGCAACACAACTACATTGGTAGTCGTTGACCAGGTCTGTACAGGTTCCGTTGTTTTGACAAGGCTCTGGATTGCAGTCATCGATATCTACAATTTCAAGTACCAGCTGCATGAACAGAATCAAAACGAAATTATCTACAATTTTTAGTCTATGATTTTGATGCATGTCCTATTCAGACTAGATTTGAATTTATTCCTGTTTATCATTGGATCAAAGATTCAAAAGTAAAGTATTCTCGATCAACTGCATTGTTTACAATATTATTACAATAGCTTGTTGCTTAGTTGAAATCATTCACAAGAAGTAAAATATATTGCAACTTACCAATTGTGCAGTTCGTTCCATTAAAACCGACAGTACAAGCACATGTGTAATCATTGATCAGATCTATACAAGTTCCATTGTTCTGACAAGGTTCAGACGCACACTCATCGATATCTGAAAAACACAACGTTCAATATATCTATACCACTAAGATAATGAACACTAATCCATGTGCTTTGTTACCCTCAAAATTGCTGGGAACTTTTTTTTATATGTAAGTCAGTTAAAAATATCTGGAATTTGAACCGGAATGAAAATGCGTATGGGGTAGGGAGGGTTTGTAAACAGTCATATTATGAAACATTTTTCAATTTAATTTAAAACAAATAGTAAAATCAAATAATTAAAATCCAGTTCAAATATTTATAGCTATAGAACACGTGTATTGTGTCTTTTGCATTAAAGGAAAATATAACGCATTGATAGTGCTTACTGATGTCACAATTTGTTCCATTGAATCCTGCAACACAATCACAGTGGTAGTTGTTGACCAGGTCTGTACAGGTTCCGTTGTTTTGACAAGGCTCTGGATTGCAGTCATCGATATCTACAATTTCAAGTACCAACTGAATGAATAGATTTTTTTTCTCGACAATTCGTATTCTGATGTTTATGATGAAAATGAGACCATATGTCACGAATATCAAATGTTCATGAAGTAACACATTGAAGGTTTTCTGGATTCCCAGAAACAAATTCATTATGCAGGTATGATGTTTACTGTTTTCACAATTTGTTCCATTGAATCCTGCAACACAACTACATTGGTAGTCGTTGACCAGGTCTGTACAGGTTCCGTTGTTTTGACAAGGCTCTGGATTGCAGTCATCGATATCTACAATTTAAAGTACCAGCTGCATGAACAGAATCAAAACGAAATTATCTTCAATTTTTAGTCTATGATTTTGATGCATGTCCTCTACAGACTAGATTTGTATTTGCTCTTGTTTATCATTGGATCAAAGATTCAAAAGTAAAGTATTCTCGATCAACTGCATTGTTTACAATATTATTACAATAACTTGGTTCTTAGTTGAAAACATTCACAAGAAGTAAAATATATTGCAACTTACCAATTGTGCAGTTCGTTCCATTAAAACCGACAGTACAAGCACATGTGTAATCATTGATCAGATCTATACAAGTTCCATTGTTCTGACAAGGTTCAGATGCACACTCATCGATATCTGAAATACACAACGTTCAATATATCTATACTACTAAAATAATGAACACTAATTCATGTGCTTTGTTACCCTCAAAATTTCTGGGAACATTTTTTTATATGTAAGTCAGTTAAAAATATCTGGAATTTGAACCAGAATGAAAATGCGTATTGGGTAGGGAGAGTTTGTAAACAGTCATATTATGAAACATTTTTCAATTTAATTTAAAACAAATAGTAAAATCAAATAATTAAAATCTAGTTCAAATATTTATAGAGCACGTGTATTGTGTCTTTTGCATAAAAGGAAAATATAACGCATTGGTAGTGCTTACTGATGTCACAATTTGTTCCATTGAATCCTGCAACACAATCACAGTGGTAGTCGTTGACCAGGTCTGTACAGGTTCCATTGTTTTGACAGGGATCTGGATTGCAGTCATCGATATCTACAATTTCAAGTACCAACTGAATGAACAGAATTTTTTTCTCGACAATTCTTATTCTGATGTTTATGATGAAAATTAGACCATATTTCACGAATATCAAATGTTCATGAAATAACAAATTGAATGTTTTCTGGTTTCCCAGAAACAAATTCATTATGCAGGTATGGTGTTTACTGTTTTCACAATTTGTTCCATTGAATCCTGCAACACAACTACATTGGTAGTCGTTGACCAGGTCTGTACAGGTTCCGTTGTTTTGACAAGGCTCTGGATTGCAGTCATCGATATCTACAATTTCAAGTACCAGCTGCATGAACAGAATCAAAACGAAATTATCTACAATTTTTAGTCTATGATTTTGATGCATGTCCTATTCAGACTAGATTTGAATTTATTCCTGTTTATCATTGGATCAAAGATTCAAAAGTAAAGTATTCTCGATCAACTGCATTGTTTACAATATTATTACAATAGCTTGTTGCTTAGTTGAAATCATTCACAAGAAGTAAAATATATTGCAACTTACCAATTGTGCAGTTCGTTCCATTAAAACCGACAGTACAAGCACATGTGTAATCATTGATCAGATCTATACAAGTTCCATTGTTCTGACAAGGTTCAGACGCACACTCATCGATATCTGAAAAACACAACGTTCAATATATCTATACCACTAAGATAATGAACACTAATCCATGTGCTTTGTTACCCTCAAAATTGCTGGGAACTTTTTTTTATATGTAAGTCAGTTAAAAATATCTGGAATTTGAACCGGAATGAAAATGCGTATGGGGTAGGGAGGGTTTGTAAACAGTCATATTATGAAACATTTTTCAATTTAATTTAAAACAAATAGTAAAATCAAATAATTAAAATCCAGTTCAAATATTTATAGCTATAGAACACGTGTATTGTGTCTTTTGCATTAAAGGAAAATATAACGCATTGATAGTGCTTACTGATGTCACAATTTGTTCCATTGAATCCTGCAACACAATCACAGTGGTAGTTGTTGACCAGGTCTGTACAGGTTCCGTTGTTTTGACAAGGCTCTGGATTGCAGTCATCGATATCTACAATTTCAAGTACCAACTGAATGAATAGATTTTTTTTCTCGACAATTCGTATTCTGATGTTTATGATGAAAATGAGACCATATGTCACGAATATCAAATGTTCATGAAGTAACACATTGAAGGTTTTCTGGATTCCCAGAAACAAATTCATTATGCAGGTATGATGTTTACTGTTTTCACAATTTGTTCCATTGAATCCTGCAACACAACTACATTGGTAGTCGTTGACCAGGTCTGTACAGGTTCCGTTGTTTTGACAAGGCTCTGGATTGCAGTCATCGATATCTACAATTTAAAGTACCAGCTGCATGAACAGAATCAAAACGAAATTATCTTCAATTTTTAGTCTATGATTTTGATGCATGTCCTCTACAGACTAGATTTGTATTTGCTCTTGTTTATCATTGGATCAAAGATTCAAAAGTAAAGTATTCTCGATCAACTGCATTGTTTACAATATTATTACAATAACTTGGTTCTTAGTTGAAAACATTCACAAGAAGTAAAATATATTGCAACTTACCAATTGTGCAGTTCGTTCCATTAAAACCGACAGTACAAGCACATGTGTAATCATTGATCAGATCTATACAAGTTCCATTGTTCTGACAAGGTTCAGATGCACACTCATCGATATCTGAAATACACAACGTTCAATATATCTTTACTACTAAAATAATGAACACTAATTCATGTGCTTTGTTACCCTCAAAATTGCTGGGAACTTTTTTTTTATATGTAAGTCAGTTAAAAATATCTGGAATTTGAACCGTAATGAAAATGCGTATGGGGTAGGGAGAGTTTGTAAACAGTCATATTATGAAACATTTTTCAATTTAATTTAAAACAAATAGTAAAATCAAATAATTAAAATCTAGTTCAAATATTTATAGAGCACGTGTATTGAGTCTTTTGCATCAAAGGAAAATATAACGCATTGGTAGTGCCTACTGATGTCACAATTTGTTCCATTGAATCCTGCAACACAATCACAGTGGTAGTCGTTGACCAGGTCTGTACAGGTTCCGTTGTTTTGACAAGGCTCTGGATTGCAGTCATCGATATCTACAATTTCAAGTACCAACTGAATGAACAGAATGTTTTTCTGGACAATTCTTATTCTGGTGTTTATAATGAAAATTAGACCATATGTCACGAATATCAAATGTTCATGAAGTAACACATTGAAGGTTTTCTGGATTCCCAGAAACAAATTCATTATGCAGGTATGGTGTTTACTGTTTTCACAATTTGTTCCATTGAATCCTGCAACACAACTACATTGGTAGTCGTTGACCAGGTCTGTACAGGTTCCGTTGTTTTGACAAGGCTCTGGATTGCAGTCATCGATATCTACAATTTCAAGTACCAGCTGCATGAACAGAATCAAAACGAAATTATCTACAATTTTTAGTCTATGATTTTGATGTATGTCCTATACAGACTAGATTTGTATTTGCTCTTGTTTATCATTGGATCAAAGATTCAAAAGTAAAGTATTTTCAATCAACTGCATTGTTTACAATATTATTACAGTAACTTGGTTCTTAGTTGAAAACATTCACAAGAAGTAAAATATATTGCAACTTACCAATTGTGCAGTTCGTTCCATTAAAACCGACAGTACAAGCACATGTGTAATCATTGATCAGATCTATACAAGTTCCATTGTTCTGACAAGGTTCAGATGCACACTCATCGATATCTGAAATACACAACGTTCAATATATCTATACTAGTAAGATAATGAACACTAATTCATGTGCTTTGTTACCCTCAAAATTGCTGGGAACTTTTTTTTTATATGTAATTCAGTTAAAAATATCTGGAATTTGAACCAAAAAGAAAATGCGTATGGGTTAGGGAGGGTTTGTAAACAGTCATATTATGAAACATTTTTTCATTTAATTTAAAGCAATTAGTAAAATGAAATAATTAAAATCTAGTTCAAATATTTATAGTGACACGTGTATTGTCTTTTGCATCAAAGGAAAATATAACGCATTGATAGTGCTTACTGATGTCACAATTTGTTCCATTGAATCCTGCTACACAATCACAGTGGTAGTCGTTGACCAGGTCTGTACAGGTTCCGTTGTTTTGACAGGGATCTGGATTGCAGTCATCGATATCTACAATTTCAAGTACCAACTGAATGAACAGAATTTTTTTCTCGACAATTCTTATTCTGATGTTTATGATGAAAATGAGACCATATTTCACGAATATCAAATATTCATGAAATAACACATTGAATGTTTTCTGGTTTCCCAGAAACAAATTCATTATGCAGGTATGGTGTTTACTGTTTTCACAATTTGTTCCATTGAATCCTGCAACACAACTACATTGGTAGTCGTTGACCAGGTCTGTACAGGTTCCGTTGTTTTGACAAGGCTCTGGATTGCAGTCATCGATATCTACAATTTCAAGTACCAGCTGCATGAACAGAATCAAAACGAAATTATCTACAATTTTTAGTCTATGATTTTGATGCATGTCCTATACAGACTAGATTTATATTTGCTCTTGTTTATCATTGGATCAAAGATTCAAAAGTAAAGTATACTCAATCAACTGCATTGTTTACAATATTATTACAATAACTTGGTTCTAAGTTGAAAACATTCACAAGAAGTAATATGTATTCCAACTTACCAATTGTGCAGTTCGTTCCATTAAAACCGACAGTACAAGCACATGTGTAATCATTGATCAGATCTATACAAGTTCCATTGTTCTGACAAGGTTCAGATGCACACTCATCGATATCTGAAATACACAACGTTCAATATATCTATACTAGTAAGATAATGAACACTAATTCATGTGCTTTGTTACCCTCAAAATTTCTTGGAACTTTTTTTATATGAATGTAAGTTAAAAATATCTGGAATTTGAACCGTAATGAAAATGCGTATGGGGTAGGGAGAGTTTGTAAACAGTCATATTATGAAAAAAAATTTCATTTAATTTAAAGCAAAAAGTAAAATGAAATAATTAAAATCTAGTTCAAATATTTACAGACACGTGTATTGTGTCTTTTGCATCAAAGGAAAATATAACGCATTGATAGTGCTTACTGATGTCACAATTTGTTCCATTGAATCCTGCAACACAATCACAGTGGTAGTCGTTGACCAGGTCTGTACAGGTTCCGTTGTTTTGACAAGGCTCTGGATAGCAGTCATCGATATCTATAATTTCAAGTACCAACTGAATGAACAGAATCAACACAAAATGATCTTTAATATTTTGTCAATGCTTTTGATGCAACAAAATTGGGAGGTACCCAAAGGAGTGTTGCTCTTCTATTTGGTTTGCGTCAATGAACTATAAAATATTTTAAGAGAGAAAGAGGAGTATTAAGTATAAGGTTTTAGCAATGTTTGTGTTAATTTTTTTTAAATTAAGTTAATTTAACTTGATTAGCCTGCACAAGTCAAATATAGTTTTAATTATTAAGACAAACATCTGTAGAAACATCCCTGTTGTGTCTTTTGCATAGACGAACATATTATGAATCTATATTGCTCACTGTTTTCACAATTTGCTCCATTGAATCCTGCCACACAATCACAGTGGTAGTCGTTGACCAGGTCTGTACAGGTTCCGTTGTTTTGACAAGGCTCTGGATTGCAGTAATCGATATCTATAATTTCAAATACGATCTAACTGATCAGAAAAAAAAAATCTTTGCACCCATGTTAGTTATTCAAATGATAATGTTGTCCATCAATGTATAAAGAATAACGAATGAAGAAAAGGACGAATAGAAGAACGGAACAGCAATTTTTATAAATTCAGGCATAAGCTTTCGGTTCACGGATTGGCCAGCGCTGGATTAGTTGTAGTCATAATATGAAACATATTTTCTCATTTAATTCAAAACAGTCAAATAATATTTCAAATAATAAAATTGTTGTTTCCATATCGAATATCGAATTCTTCTTCCGAAAAGCTCTTTGCAGCGGCACAGGCCCATACATAAAAATTAGTTTTTAACTGTGACGAAAGGGGTCGAAAAGGAAATGCTCCCATATACGCACAATAATTACTATTTAAAATTTTATGAAAAAGCCAAGGATTGGGTCGGGTTGTGAGGACCATCCAATCCGACGGATTATATATGGTACATACTTTTGCCAAATCGGATAGGAAAGTCAGTTTTTAAATACACATGATTTTAACATTAACATTTCTTTATACAACGATTGATAAACTAGTTCTACAACTTATATTAATATCTTTCGTTTGCACGGATGTTAGTGTGAGGGGGTCATTGATGTCTGTGGAAGCCGATTACCCGGAAAAAACCCACGTGTCCAAGCGGGCGACCATCATACACATTCAAATACAACTACTGTCGATCACGTGGATCGAACTCGGGTCGCAGCGGTGATAAGCGAGTGCATTTTAAAACATTTTACATATACATGTACTTTGTTATTCATTAAACAAATTCTTTAAACGTATTTAAGAAAAATGACCGGTTGTAAGGTATGTTTTGAAGGTAAGAATTAATTATGAAAGATTGTAAACGAAACACCATTTAGTATCCCCTTTCCTGAGGCTAAATATGACATTTTGGTGATTTTGATTAATTGATTAAATTAATTGATCACCGATAGTTGTCAGCGATGAATGTGCCAAGATTGAATATTTAACGCTATCTAGTATACAAAATAGTATACAAAATTCTGTATTAGCATAATTGCACGTTCATTTTATTTCCACCACTTTTTTTAATAATAAAAATAAATTGTAACAATCAACTCCATCTATAAAATAAAGGAATATGAATTAATATTCATCAATCCTCTCAGTCATATTAGGAAGAAATTGGGGGAGGTCATTCGCGTTAAAAACAAGAATAGTTTTCACCTGAGACTGGTTTCACGATACCGCGACGGTGTGGACAATGTGAGAAGCTGTACCGCGAGGATGCATGGTTTTAGCTGAGTTACCTGTGCAGGGATCAATTTAACACCACGAAGACTCGCGGTAAATACGAAAACCGCGTTGGCCGAAGTGTACGTCTTTTTACTCCAATGATACTCTAATGATATGACTCCAATGTACTCCAATATATGATACCCAAATTATACTCTAATGATACCTCCTCGAAATCTAATGATACCCCAATGATACCTCAATGAACTTTATGTACTCTAATGATACATATTAAGCATAAATGATATACTTAATGAGTTTATTTAACCAAATCTCAGCTACACTACAACGTAATTTAAACCTGTGTTACTCGATGATTACTCAATATAGTCCAAAGATATCCAAACCAACCTAAGTGATACCACAATGAACCCGAATAATTTTTTAGTATTTTTCTCAACATGTTTTTCATTATACCCGATGGAAGCTTGACAGGAACAACACAACATCTGACTTTCTAGGAATCAAATTTTTAATTAATCTCCAAGAAATGTCTTAGCTAAACTATATTCCTAAATAATTAGAAATCAATAAAATAACGAATCATTGCAAACATAGAAAATTGAAGTTTTATGTGTACTGCATCCAACCCTCCGTCACAGATTAGGATGGCGGGAGGTTGGTGGATTTCCCTTTTGTCAAGAGTCTGCCCCACCCTTTCGCTTTTAAAAACGACGCTTCGTGCCTGTTAGTTAAGAAAAAGCTTCTTTGATTTCGAATCTTTTATTTTTTTGCTAAAATTAATTTTACTGTTAAATACGCCACTAAAAATGTTCATGTTAAGAATTCGTTATGCATGTATAACTGCAGTAGGTGTTATTATCGGTATGTAAAATTTGAACTCGATATTTTGAAATATATTTTTTTAAAAAAATCATTTCATGGGCAGGGAATTTGTGTGCTATCCAAAAATTTTACTTTTGTGATCCAATGTACACTTATCTCTTGATATGTGTACACAAAAAAGCCCCAACTATGGATTTGGTTGATTCTGTGTTAATTGGCTGGTTTTTTATTGGCTGAAGCACAAGGAATTAACAGCCCGGTCATATTAATCGAGGGCTTGTCATAAACTAAACGAAATAATTCTATAACCTGGCTGGTTAAGTAAGTGTACTTTCTTATGCTTATAAAGCAATGACTTCCAGTTTACAAATGAATCTATATAAAATTTATGCATTTTTAAAAATCATATTCAAAATATAAAAATTTAGGATTTTTATATTCTCATTAAATTACTTTAAGAACTATTAATATTTTGTGCTTATACGATTCAATATGAATATTAATAAATAAAACATAATTAGATTTAAACGGTCTGTTGAACTCTTTTCTATGTCAATGCTGCATATAACTGAATATCGAGGAAACTATCATACTGAAAATATTTAGAAAAATTTTATCTTTCAAATTTAATATACAGGGGGTACGTTGGGTTACAGTGCTGGTTAGTGCTATGTACAGTGGCGAACAGTGGGGTTCGATGCTGGTCAGTGCCTTGTACAATGGCGTACAGTGGGGTACAGTGCTGGTCATTAGAAATGAACAGTAGGGTACAAAGGGGTACACTAGAAGTCAGTAAAAGGTACAGTGAGGTACAGTCAAAGTACATAAGATGCGGGACAATGTGAGTGAATTTTCGAAAAGATCAGTGGATTTTGAATTCAGTAGTGATATAATGACTGAAAGAGGGACAATACAAACTTATTTTATACCAAAAGGAACTAACTTCAAAGGCTTTTAAAGAATAGTTGCATATGTAACTATCAAATAAATAAAATTTCAATTGAATTTAATTGCTTTGCATTTTTAAATGATTTAGATATTTCATATATGCTGTTATGTTGTTTTGTTGCCATGTTGGCGCTAACCTGAATGCTGGTGCCTAAAAAGTTAATGCATGCATAATCAGTTTGAACTTTTATTGACTTACCTTGAGGTTTCTGACAGATGTAAGAATAACTAAATGTACACCTTAAATCATTCCACTTATGTGTATTCTGCAAAGTATGCACACAGTCTTCATCCCCTCCTGCATTGTTTGGCTCGCCTGTGTTCCAATTTGAATAAAACACTGGCTGCAAAAATTAAAGTTGTTGAAATGAAAAACATTTACATGTATTTCACTACATGAATTATACATCTTAATATATTACTACATTTACATGTCATATTATATGTCGACAATGGATTTTTTTTTTTAAATAACTAGAGCTGTAAAGGACATCTATGTCAAAACTAAATGTACTAACCGTTGAATCCTTAACCCATACAAAGGTGCCTTCATTGGCTCTATCGTTCAGTCCAATCCAGTGGTATGTGTTGGGGCAAAGTTCTTTTCAATAAAAAAAAAATGATAAACGTAATGATAAACTATTTGGTTACGGCGTTAAAAATATATCATTATTTAATGTTCAAACACTATATCTTCTTGTCAGAGTTTTGTTTTAAGCAAACCCCAAACTGAAACAATTCTAAAACACGACATTTGTTGGTTGTTCTGCAATACAAAAAACGCAAGCGTGGAGTTTTGAAAAGTAATACAGTGAAGTACATAGAAGCGTTAAATAGGCGTTAACTCCAGAAAAGTTTTTACGTAGTGTTTTGACTGACCTTTGTCCAATCAGATCGTAGAAGGCGGAGTTGAGACATTACCGCTCGTGACTTAATTTGAGAGAGAGAGAGAGAGAGAGAGAGAGAGAGAGAGAGAGAGAGAGAGAGAGAAAATTATAGGTGACGCAGATGAGCGAACTATCTATCAATAGTTATAAAGTGACAAGTCAAGGTTTAGTATATCTTATTTTATGTAACTTTGTAAATGTTTTGAAATTCTTTAACCGGGGAACAACGATGTCATTATATAGATAATGGGATGAGGTAATATCAAACATCGAAGACTCTACGAATATTTAAGAAACTGTTTTCATTACAAGTGTTACCGTTAGTATTCTAATCAAAGTATGACGAATCTTCCTGGAATTAAATATAGGTTGTAAATTTACTTTCTATAAAAACTTTCTTCATGGCTACTCAGTGTAAAACATTCTTTACCTAAGGTCGAATTTGTCCGCCATTGTTTTTTTCCACTAAGCATCAGCCTGCGTTGCCTTTCCTTTTCACTACATCTAAATTCATAAGTGATCATTCGTTCGCATTTCAAAATATTTAATGCCCGTATTCTCGGACTCTTTGCCAGGAAATTACGTTGGTTAGTTACGTCATACTTATACATCTACATGTATGAAGACACTGCATGTTGTCTACGGCCAAAGAAATTTTCACAGTCGTTCTTTTATACGCTTTAAAGTCATACCAATGTAGGACATACATGTAATTTTCATATGTAAACTTTAATTAATTTGTTATTTGTTTGCCACTAATGGTGACTTCTTCATCGGCATAACTTATAATTTACTCAATTCTCTCTCTCTCTCTCTCTCTCTCTCGCTCTCTCTCTCTTTCTCTCTCTCTCTTTTTTTTTCTCTATCTTTCTCTGTCTCATTCAAGTCACGTGCGGCAATGTCTTAACTCCGCCCAGCTACGATCTGATTGGACAAAGGTCAGTCAAAACATTACGTAGAAACTTTTCTGGAGTTAACCCCTATTAAACGCTTCTATGTACTTAGCTGTACTTCAAATAATCAAGAATAGTTCAACAAATTCATTTTTTGTATATCTTGATTAGATCAATTTAGTGAAAAAATTATTAAAAAGACGTGAGAGCGCTGAATTACAAAACCATCAATTCAGTAAATCAAAATGTTTCCGTACGTTCCAAAAACGACTGTGTCCCTGCATTGCTTATAGTAACAAGATCCGCCCCTAATTGCTGACACGATGCTCTGGCAGTTTGCCAAGGAACAGCATTAGCTATGCAACTGTAGCACTGGCTGTCATAAACTGACCAAGTTCCCTGGCCACCACATCCGTTCGCTGGGTAAGAAAAAAAGAAAAAATGCAAACGATCTACTAGCCAATTATTTTCAATTATATTTGTTTGTTTAATTCTTATAAATATGGTAAGAGCCAGAATTTGGGCAGTTGCATAAGTAAAAATTAAGTGTAAATACCAAATGAAGCATTTTATTACCATAAAACATACTTCTATACAAAACATAACATAAACATTTTATAATTCATTAAAAAACATATAAGATAAACAAAAACCACACTGTTGCTATAGTCTTTTCTTATCATAATTATATCTAAATAGTGGTAGATCCAGTATACTGGGACATAGAAGATAACACTTACATTGTAAATCTGCCAGAGCTTCAATGCCAAAAACGTACTTGTTTGGTGCTAGAATGGAATAAAATATACAAGTAACGTATAAGAATCATACGTATAAGTGTAATTAATCATACATTTAACATAAGAGGTAACTGTTTAGAATACCCTTTGAAATGTTACATTTTTTTAAAATAAAAATATAAAAATAAGCTGTTTGTTGACAGAAATTCATTAAAATTTACCGGTATTAATACAAGTATATTTTAGTACCCTGGGGTTTAAAATAAAACATAAAAACAAGCAGAATTTCATATTAATATAGTTTCATTCCTCCTAAAATGTATCTTCTTTCATGTGCAGTAAAAAATCAAAGGTTATCTTTATCAAATTGCATATACAAGATGAATATACATGTACATATTAACGAACAATAGTACATAATTAGTGAAATTGAAAAGTTACAAACATTTTATAATTCATCATCAGTTCTGTTATAATTATTATTATAGAACTTTAAGATAAGAGGTTTTTACCTTAAATCATGAAGTGAATACTTATGATTGCAGTTATTTACTGATGCAAATTATCAGACAGCTTAGTAAAGAGATAGATTTATTAAAATATTTTATATTTTATTTAATTTGATGCAAAAAACATCTTTTAATGTATACTGAATGTGATAGATTGGATAAAAAGATCTAGTAAACATTAAAGCATCACATCATCACCTTCCCGCTAATCCGCCTAACTGGCTGACGTATCCTTTATTAAAATATGTTTTATTTTTTATAAAATATATGTGTATGCACCACATGTGTAAGCAAATTAAAAGAGAGCAAATATTCAATTTACTTGAACTACTACAGAAACTATAGAAATTTAGTAACAACATCCAAATTGTTCACTGTCAAAATATGCCTGTTTTTAGTAAGTAGTAAATATACATACATCGGACAGACAAATGAAGCACAATAATATATCATATGAGATACATAAGATAGGGAAAACATATGATATGTATAGATTACCTGTAATATTTACTGTAATGCATCTCGATGGTGAGGATTGTCTACAACAATCAAAATATTGGAATTTATCCCTAAGTATAAATTCATTTATACAAGAAGCAGCAGACTTGATTAGCTCCAATCTTAAACCCATTCATCTTGTTTTAATCCTGTTGGGTTATTTTTAACCGGGTTTGTAAACTCAAATATAATCGGGTTCAGCATCCTTTTTATTCCAATTGGTGAAACAACAAGCATCAACTGAAAAAAAATTTGCCCAAACCCCCCAACCCTCAGACATCGTAGAAGCATTTAATTATTTAATTATATTAAATTTTATTTTATAAATTTTGCTTTTTGGAACAGTTTGCTATTTGAAAGTTGCATAATTGTTGCAACAGAATTCTAATTTAAAGTCAAAACAATGTTATAACAACTGTTTTACAATCGTACGTTTGTGGTTAGTGATTACTAAACTTTAATTTCCAATTTGTACTAATAATATGGTTTGTTTGTTGTTTACCATTGTATTTTCAGTTTACTATGTGGACTTGTAAAATCAACTATGTATGGTACATCAAACATTCAAGAACTCATCATGGCTTATTTCATCTCCTGCTTGCGCTTCAACAGTGGACTGGCAGTGTTGGTAAATTGAATGTGAAGGAACTCTCTGTACGGCGGAATTTGCACCATGGCAGGATTACTCACGTCTTTGACGTAGGCAACTGTTCCCAGGGCCTGCTCAAAGCTTGGGATTAGGTGGTCAACTGTTCCCAGGGTCCACCTTACCTAGCCATTAACCCGCCCTTATCGTATACATATATGATACATTATTGTTTATGCATTTGATTATATTGACTATTTTCAATAATTGACATTAACTATTGATTGCATGCATTATCGTGAATATTATATTGCTTGAACATTGTTTGCATTGATTATCATGACTAATTGACATTGATTGAACACTTGATTTTGTTTATTGTACAGCCATATACCTGCTCACCAAATGGGGTGGCAGGTCAGTTGTTAAACTTTTGGTAAATTTTGTAAAATAAATAAGCCATGACCAAAATCGCCTATTGGTGTTCTGCTGTTGTCTTTTATAATTAAATTTGATGTCATAAATTTGAACATAGAACAGTAACAAAGTTTCTTGTTAGACACTAGGCATATTTGATAGACTATTGATAAAAAATAAATCATTAATTGAACTTTCCTTAATGTTCTAGTAAAAAATACTGCATAGAAACAAATCTATTGTAATTGTATGTATTTATTAAAAAATATATACATATTTTTACAGCAAATACAAAATATAGCCCTTTTTTAGCGGCTATTATAAAGCCAAATGACTTCAAAATAGTCTTAACGCTCAAAGAAATGAGCAGATATCTACATAGTTATTTTATTTCTCTTAATTTGATAGGGAATACGAAGTTACTTCAAAATATAGAGGACAATAAGGTGAGCCAAACTGTTCTTGTAGCTCCAAAGTAAGAAACCCAATCTTGGATTTCAAAACTACTAGGACGGTTAATATAATAAGAAATCTTATTTATTTTCTCGATGCGTCAATCATAATTGTTATATTTTTTCATGAAAATGCCATTTTCTTGGGATCTCACGAAAACGTGAATTAGGAAGCCATTTGTAATTTGAAGGGAATTGTGGGTCCGAGTCTGACGACAGATATGTGAAAGGCAACACTTTCTTTGCTAGCCGAGTGTTCGATTCCTTATTTTTCATCGCAAGAGACTGGCTAGCGGCAAAGACGAGGAAGTAGTAGTAGCAAAAATGATATCGCCCAAGTTCTGCCTGAGAGCATGCAGTTCTAGCGCTTTGCACCGCAAGCCTGCGTTCACTATTATTTGCTTTGTATGAACCTAATAAACGTAACACCACTTGACTTCAACAAAGTTAAGGCAAAAAAAATCGAAATCCACCATACTAAAGATACATTAATATCATTGTTATTCCATACTAGAAAAATAACTGCAAAGAAATGTGCTCAAATACGCAGATGCATAAAAAATGTACATTCAAAAGAATATGATTTTTTCCCTCGTTGAAAGGTAAGGGCATACAACTCAAAAATTGATTTACATAGTTAAAAGATAGTTAGATCCTTTAGTTTTGGTTACATGTATAATTACCATTTACCTTTTATTCGTCTCTGCTGAAAAGCACACTACATATGTTCCGATTACATTATTGACAACAGACTCTAGTGACATGGTGACCTGATACTCGTCTACAATAGGTTGTGAGATGGCTGACATTGTAAATGGAAGAGGTGACATAACATGGAATTCTGTCACTCTGAAATAAGTTTATTACAGAAATATCATGAAAATAACTATAATGAATGCAAAAGCTAGAAAAAAGTATTAAATATTTAATAAACATTTTCATAATCAATCAACTTCAATTTGAACGATTAGAATATCTATATTTTTATATTAAAAACCTATTGACCAAAAAATTGCCACAACACACATCAAATTAAAATTTCAAATAATGATTTTTGAAACACTATTAAATGAAGATATTTATAATAAAAGATACTTTATATTGTTTTATAAATATATGTAAATATTTAAGTTTTTACTGACAGATGAAATTGCAAAATTTTAAATAAAGCCAAATTTGCTGCATAAAATTTGAAACAAAGTGTTGTCGGTATTTAAATTAATGATTTAACGAGAGTGTTTTTAAAACTGATTATTGATACGGACATCGACCACACTGAATTTGATATCATGGTGGTTGCACAGATTTAAGGAAATAAAGAACGTTTACACTGTACGCTAAAGTTAATATCCCCATTCATTGAAAGCTAGGAACAAATATTAACAATCATATTAACTTACATTTCATATGAAGAGCGTGATTTAGCACTTGCAATAAACTGTAACGATCCGTTTTGAGAATGTAATGTATCTCCATCGAGAGGTGTGGGTGAAACAAAGGAACAGGATTCAGAACACGGAATACTGCTAACAATAATCATAAACTGTAAAGGAACGCTGCTTAATGGAACACTAGAGGACGAGTCTGTGAAATCCTCGATCTGTAAAGCCACAGCGTAATCTCCATAACTCACATCGTAATGGAAATAGAATGCACAGGCTGTCTAGGGGAAAAATCATACAAATAATATTAATAAATCTGTTCAGCAGGCCAAGTTACAAAATCTCGAGATACAGTCCTACAGAATGTTCAAATTAAAAGAAAAAACCTACCTCATTTAATGTCAAATAAGATGAATGGTTGCTACAAATTGATCCACATTCGTCTAACCCTAATGCAAAGCGACATCGAATATTATCTCCGTCAAAGTCCGCCACTTTGGAAAGTAAATATATTAAATATTGGCAATACAAACTTTCTTATCAGCTTTTTTTAAAGAACAAAATAAATTTAGAATGAAAATACAATTTTAAAAGCAAGAAAATAGGATCTTCACAATTGGCACACGAGCCGAAATAACAGAATATTCGCGCGACCGAAAAGTGTAGATTTTGATCGTAAACTATTGCCAAAAAAAACTCGAATATGGAAAAGTATTCGTATGAAATTTGCTCGATCTAAAGCGACCGTTGTGCGATGCATTTAATCGTGCGATATATCATGCGTCTATATGTGACTGTTGTACAAAGAAAGTGAGTGTTGTAAGACAATGCGATAGGATCACGCAAGTGAACATGCGCAAATGCGATTGGACGTGCAACTCTCGTGCGATCATGCGTTTTGTGGTACGAATGATTGTGCGAGTCATAGGAATTATATGTATTATCCCATTCCGATGACCCTCTTCAGTAAACATACATTGTAATTAAATGAGAGGGAAGATGACGCCCAAGAAGATGACCAAAGCAACACCCAAAACCGATGACTGAGAAAATGAGCAGCTCCTACGAATTTGCATGGTCTATCTACATTTGTAATACTATGCACTCGTGGTAATTTTGTGTATTAAAGAAGTAAATGGGGATGAAATGTCAAATGTTTTACATGTAGATATAATTACATTATATAATTACAATAATAACATTATACGTAACGTATCATCGGACAATCGGAATTTATGCGCGGGTGGGGTCTGGGTGGGTAATCCTGGGTATAGTCATACTTTACAATACAAGTACCACAGGTTCAGAACTTTACCTTACGTTTTATCACTACGCAATTCTTTTCCATTAGAGCAACAATGACAAACCGATTTTGATTTTTTATATATAAAACCATGTGATTTGTATTTTTTTTAAGGTTACCAACAGTTCTTACGTTTAAACTTTTAAAGGCTAATGACATGAAATCAATCTTTTGATAGCGGTTTACAAGAAAAAAAGAATGTCAAGAATTAAGTGTATTTTAGAAAAAAGGCTATTTTTTTTTTACCTGGAATGTGAATGTACTGATTGAGTTCGCATGGATGTATTATAGATGAAGCCATTGATGAAACAGGTGACTGGTTTGTGCTTCCAGTATCACTTCGTAGACTTAAATCTACAGTCATCTTAAGGCTCAAGGAATGAGCAAATGTAGGCTGTGTTAACGATACCAAATCCCCAGAGGCAAATCTTATATCAGAAATAATGATTTAATATGCAATATTTACCAACATATTTCTTGATTGAAAGACAACTATAGTTTTGCAATTTTTATGGTATTTTACATGTAGATGCATTTTGTCCAAATTGTATCACCGATATTTGAATAAATGGTCTACATTTTTGGCAAAGTTTTGGTGATAAAAACAGTGACATAGACATTGAATATAATAATTCAACACATCTTTTAGGGTCTTTGTTATTAAGCCACATTGTAATGAAAAAATTAAATTCTGCTGTTGTGTGGGTTGTAATCACTTTTATCCAACAGCATTAAATATATAAAAAGTACCCGGGTTTAATGTTTAAGATAGTTCAGGAGAGAACAATTATAGTCATTTTGCCTGCTGTTTAGTTCAATTCAGTGTATTTCTATTTTAAATTAAAAACTTTTGAAAAAAAAAATCATCAAATGTTTAGTGAGTATTAACATTTAGTATATCTTTCAATATTTCATACAAAATAGAAAATTTTAACATATATATATATATATATATATATATATATATATATATATATATATATATATATATATATATATATATATATATATATATATATATATATATATATATATATATATATTAATTAAATAAAGATACATAAAATTGTCTTTTTTAATAAAACAAAATGGATGTTTCATTCATGCATGATTATAATTTACAAACCGCAAACCGAGATGTGATGATGTTGCGTGTCTGATATCAAATATGGTTTCTCCTTCAAAATCCGCCCAGTTTTCTGCTGAATTGCTTTTCGTGCAATTTGCATTCGTTACCACACTACCTGTACATCCACTGATACATTCCAATGTATTGTTTTGTGGATTGGAACAGTAGGAGTAGACATAGGTAAGACGGTGACGGACTAGAATCTGGAAAAACAAAAAATGAAGAAAAAAATTGATAATTAAAATCCAACCGATGCCTATTGGTTTTCAAATGTGGTGGATATGTACTTCAGTAAATAATTGAAACCGCCGTTTATAGTTTGATCTGCAAATTATTTTCATCGAAAAAGTCTCGACCTCGATTGGCATAACATAAGTATTAATTTTAAATCTGATTATTTTGTGTAAAAAAAAAAAAAGAAATATCGGCAAAGATCTCCTTTTAACTGACCAAAATAATCCAAGCAATGAATTATTCAATTCAAGCAAATTACTGAATTAGTTTGGTTTAATTGTGATTTTCGGTTGATGAGAAAAAATGTTCTTGACAAAAACTACTTTTAAAAAGTTGTTATTTCGTGGGCCCTGTGAACCAGGCTATGTCATGCGCAAGCGGAATTGTCCTCATGGCTACCTGCTAACGCAGGTGATGTATTTTTTCTGCAATGTCGCCACCTTCATACGAAAGAGAGCAGTTTATTGTTTTAATAAATCCAAATATAAAGGGAACAATAAAATAAATCTTTGGGGTACCAGATAACATTGAGTTCCCAATCCGCTTCATAGCCACGTAAGCAAAGGAGAATGTAAATACTGTAGTGTATACGTAGCTTCCTCACGGTAAAACCTGATGTCTTTAGGATCGAATATTATTTGTATATTTATTAAGATATATGAAAGAAAGAATTTTCGATTTGTTTTTGCCTTATCTCGTTTTCAATTATTCTTTGACAAAATGAATGTACTTTTGTGAATAAAGTCATCAGAAAATGAAGTAGCATGAACTAATATTCAATGTATATATAAAGTACGCAATAGCTCTTAAATGAAACGAATCAATATCTACCTAAGATGTTTAGATAGGTTATTTATTTTCAATATCAGTTGAAAAGCTCTAAGTTAGTTCAAGTATTAAAGCTGACATGAATTCATAAAAGCATTTGATAGCCATATTAGTTTCGATCGCTCATCTAATGGCAGTGGGGTATATATACCGGTTAAAAAAGTTACGATCGAGTGCTTTCCGTTCAAGGCACTCAGGCGGACTTCTAAATGTATGAACTGTATGAAAATGTGAAGAAATTAGGTTTCTTTTTATCTATAATTGTTTGTATGTATTGTCAAATTCTGGAACATATGAGGATTTGTATCAGTTTTACAATATTTAATATGTGTTTCATATTCATTAATTTTAATAGAGATACAAGAACTTTTCTTCAGATGAGTGATTTGGTCCATGGACCTCTTGGTTTCTTTTTAGTTTGAAAAACCGTTGCTGTAGTCACTGTGTTTCAATTACCTTTAACATAAGTTTTTTTAATGTTACAATTACGGCTACAGTTTGTGTATCAGTTTCATTTCCAAAATATTGTTGAAACATTGACCTATTTTTGCAACAAAATAAAATAGTCAATTTCTACAACCCAAACAATATTGTTATATGAAATAAACAAGTAATAATGTCAGCAATGACCAACTTGAAACTTAAAAAAAAATGTGCCTTAAACTCAGCCTATAACATGTATATCAAATAAATGAACATGTACCTGGGTTTCATTTACCGCCTTCCATGTTATCAATCCTCCTCGAAAATGACTAGATACCACACACGGAATTAGAGCAAAAAACGTTAGTGGGAACCAAATGTGCATACTGGTTTTTTGGAGATATTAACGTATTATACATCTTAATATTGTATACTACTCCTCTACTCCTCGTAACTGCTCTATGCTTGGAAGCATCAGGAATTTTAAACTTCCTGCATGGTTCTATTTTCTTGATACTGCTCTGGATGAAAAAATTAACATTGTGATTGTATATCACTTCATTCGGGTAGTGATTGTGTGTGTAAAGATTTATAAAATTCCTGAAACTTGAGTTGTCATTAGATACAGTTAGTGTGTTTATACAAAATATATGACTATATTCAATTATTCTTTGACAAAATGAATGTACTTTTGTGAATAAAGTCATCAGAAAATGAAGTAGCATGCACTAATATTCAATGTATATATACAGTACGCAATAGCTCGTAAATAAAACGAATCAATATCTACCTAAGATGTTTAGATAGGTTATTTATTTTCAATATCAGTTGAAAAGCTCTAAGTTGGTTCAAGTATTAAAGCTGACATGAATTCATAAAAGCATTTGATAGCCATATTAGTTTTGATCGCTCATCTAATGGCAGTTGGGTATATATACCGGTTAAAAAAGTTACGATCGGTTGCTTTCCGTTCGATGCACTCAGGCAGACTTCTAAATGTATGAACTGTATGAAAATGTTAAAAAAATCGATTTCTTTTTATCTATAATTGTTTGTATGTATTATCAAATTCTGGAACATATGAGGATTTGTATGAGTTTTATAATATTTAATATGTGTTTCATATTCATTAATTTTAATAGAGATACAAGAACTTTTCTTCAGATGAGTGATTTGGTCCATGAACCTCTTGGTTTCTTTTTAGTTTGAAAAACCGTTGCTGTAGTCACTGTGTTTCAATTACCTTTAACATTAGTTTTTTTTAATGTTACAATTACGGCTACAGTTTGTGTATCAGTTTCATTTCCAAAATATTGTTGAAACATTGACCTATTTTTGCAACAAAATAAAATAGTCAATTTCTACAACCCAAACAATATTGTTATATGAAATAAACAAGTAATAATGTCAGCAATGACCAACTTGAAACTTAAAAAAAAAATGTGCCTTAAACTCAGCCTATAACATGTATATCAAATAAATGAACATGTACCTGGGTTTCATTTACCGCCTTCCATGTTATCAATCCTCCTCGAAAATGACTAGATACCACACACGGAATTAGAGCAAAAAACGTTAGTGGGAACCAAATGTGCATACTGGTTTTTTGGAGATATTCACGTATTATACATCTTAATATTGTATACTACTCCTCTACTCCTCGTAACTGGTCTATGCTTGGAAGCATCAGGAATTTTAAACTTCCTGCATGGTTCTATTTTCTTGATACTGCTCTGGATGAAAAAATTAACATTGGGATTGTATATCACTTCATTCGGGTAGTGATTGTGTGTGTAAAGATTTATAAAATTCCTGAAACTTGAGTTGTCATTAGATACAGTTAGTGTGTTTATACAAAATATATGACTATATTCAATTATTCTTTGACAAAATGAATGTACTTTTGTGAATAAAGTCATCAGAAAATGAAGTAGCATGAACTAATATTCAATGTATATATACAGTACGCAATAGCTCTTAAATGAAACGAATCAATATCTACCTAAGATGTTTAGATAGGTTATTTATTTTCAATATCAGTTGAAAAGCTCTAAGTTGGTTCAAGTATTAAAGCTGACATGAATTCATAAAAGCATTTGATAGCCATATTAGTTTTGATCGCTCATCTAATGGCAGTTGGGTATATATACCGGTTAAAAAAGTTACGATCGGTTGCTTTCCGTTCGATGCACTCAGGCAGACTTCTAAATGTATGAACTGTATGAAAATGTAAAAAAAATCGATTTCTTTTTATCTATAATTGTTTGTATGTATTAACAAATTCTGGAACATATGAGGATTTGTATGAGTTTTATAATATTTAATATGTGTTTCATATTCATTAATTTTAATAGAGATACAAGAACTTTTCTTCAGATGAGTGATTTGGTCCATGAACCTCTTGGTTTCTTTTTAGTTTGAAAAACCGTTGCTGTAGTCACTGTGTTTCAATTACCTTTAACATTAGTTTTTTTTAATGTTACAATTACGGCTACAGTTTGTGTATCAGTTTCATTTCCAAAATATTGTTGAAACATTGACCTATTTTTGCAACAAAATAAAATAGTCAATTTCTACAACCCAAACAATATTGTTATATGAAATAAACAAGTAATAATGTCAGCAATGACCAACTTGAAACTTAAAAAAAAATGTGCCTTAAACTCAGCCTATAACATGTATGTCAAATAAATGAACATGTACCTGGGTTTCATTTACCGCCTTCCATGTTATCAATCCTCCTCGAAAATGACTAGATACCACACACGGAATTAGAGCAAAAAACGTTAGTGGGAACCAAATGTGCATACTGGTTTTTTGGAGATATTCACGTATTATACATCTTAATATTGTATACTACTCCTCTACTCCTCGTAACTGCTCTATGCTTGGAAGCATCAGGAATTTTAAACTTCCTGCATGGTTCTATTTTCTTGATACTGCTCTGGATGAAAAAATTAACATTGGGATTGTATATCACTTCATTCGGGTAGTGATTGTGTGTGTAAAGATTTATAAAATTCCTGAAACTTGAGTTGTCATTAGATACAGTTAGTGTGTTTATACAAAATATATGACTATATTCAATTATTCTTTGACAAAATGAATGTACTTTTGTGAATAAAGTCATCAGAAAATGAAGTAGCATGAACTAATATTCAATGTATATATATACAGTACGCAATAGCTCTTAAATGAAACGAATCAATATCTACCTAAGATGTTTAGATAGGTTATTTATTTTCAATATCAGTTGAAAAGCTCTAAGTTGGTTCAAGTATTAAAGCTGACATGAATTCATAAAAGCATTTGATAGCCATATTAGTTTTGATCGCTCATCTAATGGCAGTTGGGTATATATACCGGTTAAAAAAGTTACGATCGGTTGCTTTCCGTTCGATGCACTCAGGCAGACTTCTAAATGTATGAACTGTATGAAAATGTTAAAAAAATCGATTTCTTTTTATCTATAATTGTTTGTATGTATTAACAAATTCTGGAACATATGAGGATTTGTATGAGTTTTATAATATTTAATATGTGTTTCATATTCATTAATTTTAATAGAGATACAAGAACTTTTCTTCAGATGAGTGATTTGGTCCATGAACCTCTTGGTTTCTTTTTAGTTTGAAAAACCGTTGCTGTAGTCACTGTGTTTCAATTACCTTTAACATTAGTTTTTTTTAATGTTACAATTACGGCTACAGTTTGTGTATCAGTTTCATTTCCAAAATATTGTTGAAACATTGACCTATTTTTGCAACAAAATAAAATAGTCAATTTCTACAACCCAAACAATATTGTTATATGAAATAAACAAGTAATAATGTCAGCAATGACCAACTTGAAACTTAAAAAAAAAATGTGCCTTAAACTCAGCCTATAACATGTATATCAAATAAATGAACATGTACCTGGGTTTCATTTACCGCCTTCCATGTTATCAATCCTCCTCGAAAATGACTAGATACCACACACGGAATTAGAGCAAAAAACGTTAGTGGGAACCAAATGTGCATACTGGTTTTTTGGAGATATTCACGTATTATACATCTTAATATTGTATACTACTCCTCTACTCCTCGTAACTGCTCTATGCTTGGAAGCATCAGGAATTTTAAACTTCCTGCATGGTTCTATTTTCTTGATACTGCTCTGGATGAAAAAATTAACATTGGGATTGTATATCACTTCATTCGGGTAGTGATTGTGTGTGTAAAGATTTATAAAATTCCTGAAACTTGAGTTGTCATTAGATACAGTTAGTGTGTTTATACAAAATATATGACTATATTCAATTATTCTTTGACAAAATGAATGTACTTTTGTGAATAAAGTCATCAGAAAATGAAGTAGCATGAACTAATATTCAATGTATATATAAAGTACGCAATAGCTCTTAAATGAAACGAATCAATATCTACCTAAGATGTTTAGATAGGTTATTTATTTTCAATATCAGTTGAAAAGCTCTAAGTTAGTTCAAGTATTAAAGCTGACATGAATTCATAAAAGCATTTGATAGCCATATTAGTTTTGATCGCTCATCTAATGGCAGTTGGGTATATATACCGGTTAAAAAAGCTAAGATCGGTTGCTTTCCGTTCGATGCACTCAGGCAAACTTCTAAATGTATGAACTGTATGAAAATGTTAAAAAAATCGATTTCTTTTTATCTATAATTGTTTGTATGTATTATCAAATTCTGGAACATATGAGGATTTGTATGAGTTTTACAATATTTAATATGTGTTTCATATTCATTAATTTTAATAGAGATACAAGAACTTTTCTTCAGATGAGTGATTTGGTCCATGAACCTCTTGGTTTCTTTTTAGTTTGAAAAACCGTTGCTGTAGTCACTGTGTTTCAATTACCTTTAACATTAGTTTTTTTAAATGTTACAATTACGGCTACAGTTTGTGTATCAGTTTCATTTCCAAAATATTGTTGAAACATTGACCTATTTTTGCAACAAAATAAAATAGTCAATTTCTACAACCCAAACAATATTGTTATATGAAATAAACAAGTAATAATGTCAGCAATGACCAACTTGAAACTTAAAAAAAAATGTGCCTTAAACTCAGCCTATAACATGTATATCAAATAAATGAACATGTACCTGGGTTTCATTTACCGCCTTCCATGTTATCAATCCTCCTCGAAAATGACTAGATACCACACACGGAATTAGAGCAAAAAACGTTAGTGGGAACCAAATGTGCATACTGGTTTTTTGGAGATATTCACGTATTATACATCTTAATATTGTATACTACTCCTCTACTCCTCGTAACTGCTCTATGCTTGGAAGCATCAGGAATTTTAAACTTCCTGCATGGTTCTATTTTCTTGATACTGCTCTGGATGAAAAAATTAACATTGGGATTGTATATCACTTCATTCGGGTAGTGATTGTGTGTGTAAAGATTTATAAAATTCCTGAAACTTGAGTTGTCATTAGATACAGTTAGTGTGTTTATACAAAATATATGACTATATTCAAAATAACTTAACAAGGTTACCATACAGACATGCTCAAATTGCTCTGAACGACCGTCCAATATAAACAGGGGATAACCTTCTGTATAATAACAATTGTCTTATTTAAAATATCACAGTTAAATGCGAATATCTATTGGTTGTTGATGTAATTTGGTTTTCATGATCATTTGAATGTTAATTTAACCTAGACCCGACCAATAGATAAAAGGCACAGATTTATTTTTATGAATTGATGTATGTTTGATAATCATTACTGCTCTGGCCGTTTTGTCATAATAATTGTAGACATGGTAATTAAGGTAATAAAAGTTTAAGTTTACATCTTGTTGGTGCTATGTCCTTTGGACGTCACAACTTGAAATAGATATGTACAAGTTTATTCTTGACCGTTCTTTACAGCCGTTAAGGAATTCCATTGAAAATGATAAAACAGATGCATGAATATTTCATTTTTAAACATAAATACAATTTAATATATCTAACAAAAAAGATGCAAAAGTACGAGTAGGCCTTCTGATATGGCACTGAAAAAAACCAACAAATTTTACCGCTTATCTTCATCTATCATTGTGTTACATGTCTAGTTATTTCATGGTGTCTTTTTGTAAAGGTACGATTCGATAAACCCTATATTGTCCAGGCTTTAGTTATACCATATTACATCATGAAAAAAATTCAATCCTCAAACTTCCTGTTTATTTACTAGATCCTTGCCTTAAGTATAAATAATTGTTACCTGAGAACTACTTTTTTGTATAAGGATTGTTTACAATTTCGTACAAAAACTACTTTTTTTATCATGAGAATTGTTTACAATTTCGTGAAAAGAAAGCCTTCCATGACTCTTAGATCAGATAGATATTATATTGTTATCTCTAGAATAAATGGATGAAATGAGTTGCGTGTAACTCAAAAGATTAAATTCTTGAACTGTGGTAGATGTTGTATTGTTATCGTGTGGAAATATATTTTCTTATGCAGTCCATACTTTAACTTCAGAGACACATTAATTATATTGTATGTATCAAATTACCAATGAAAACAAATCATGGATTGAAATCATCAGTGCTACTAGCGTCTGATCAATAATGATATACTTGTACTTATGTCATTCACAATTAATTTATTTTATCAAATAAGATTTAAAACACAATTATTTTGATTGCTGTGTACACAGGCGTGTGACACCATCGGGATTCCATGACTGCTCGCGAGCCATTGGACATTGAGATGCTAAACCATCGGGATTTAGCACAGACCATCGGACTATAGCGTGACTATCGGACTGTTTACTCCAACTACACTTTGGAATCCTATATATGTTCTATTGATTAAAAAACAAACAAAAAACATGCTTTCATTCCAATTGCTAGCCTTGTTTCTGTAGTAAAGTCATCTTTTGACACATTTTTCAACCCTTAGTTGTTCTTTCGCCCGTTTAAACCTTTAGTTGCTATTGCACTATTTTACACGGTCTTGCAGGTTATTTTAACATTTCTTCAGATAATATCACTTAATAGGAGGCATCAGTGGGCGGACAAGACGAGCAAAGCAACAATATCATATACCAGACCATATAGTTCCAAGTGAAATTTTGGAAGCATTTTTTGGTTTGGACAAGCGCAATCAAATCCAAAAGAGTCTACTTGAAGAACGGCACTACATACACTGTTGTAATCTTTGATTTTATTTCAATTTAAGATGCACTTCACATATCATTAAATTACTAAATGTAACTTTACATTTACTACTAAAATATAGAGTTTAAGTTTCAGTTAACTTCATATATAACGACCATCAAGGATGTAATATCTAAGTTGGAGTCGCAGCATCGCAGTACAAATTGAGCAGCGCAACAAGATGAAACGGAGCAAAGGTCAGGATTTATTTCATTGGTTGAAACAAATAAAATATTCTGTCAAATTAATTAAAAGTATAGAGTTATTATGAATTAAATCAAAATTACAGATCTACTATGATTTCCAGAAAGAGATGTTTTTTAAACCAATCAAATTCACAAAAATATTAATTTCACAAATTGCTCAACAAATTGTTTCCTTCTTTTGAATCTCTGTGACAGTCATGCATTTCATGATGTTCCCTACAAGATGTTGCCCACAAAGATGTTATAGGTAACACCTAATGATGCAACTAACATTTATATACTTGATATATAATTATACCAATTCTTACCATGGAAATGGATGTATAAACTCTTGTTTTAAGCTTTTTAATAATCAATTTACATAAAAATCTGCATGACAATTTTTTATTATGAATAAATTTTCTGGAGAAGAGTTATATATCTTTTGGAAACAGAGAACAGTCTAGTTATTTGACTTAAAGGGGCGTGGTCACGATTTTGGTCAAAAATTATTTTTCCGATTTTATTGTTAAGTAAACTTCAGTAAGGCATTCTTAATAAGCAGCTAAAATTTGAGTGTCATTTGTTGAGTCATAAGCAAGTTACAGAGCTTACAATTCCTTGCTATGTAAACAAAGTTTTTGTTTATATTTTGAACGTTGAAGAAAAAATGCCAGTTTTAGACTTAAAATGAATGTTTTAAACGTTAGGAACTGTTTATTTATGCTTAAAATGAATAAGAAGATAGATATTTCTAGTGGTATATTGAACATATGTAAACAAAAATAGGGCACGAGCCTTGTTTACATGACAAAGACTTGTGAGCACTGTATCTTGCTTATAACTTTACATACGACTCTAAAATGTTTGGGTTATCATTATATATGCATTCCTAAAGCATTGCAAATAACAAAAACAGAAAATAAATTTTGACCAAAATCGTGACCATGCCCCTTTAAAAAGATAAAAATGATATAGGAAACATAACATCCAGATTTTTGTTATTTTTTCAATAGTTTGAACTAGTTTTAGGTACTTTAGTGTTAAATTTTCAAAATGTTCCTATCAAATGTACTGTATTCTTTTCCGTTAGTTATATTTATAAGTAGCCCTTACGATGTCTCAGTGATAAGCCTGTACCATTACTAAGTTCAAGTAGATAATTCACTTGTTATCTATTAATTATTGTACCAGTAAATACCACTTATTTTTTATAGGACAGTTGTTTCTCGTATTTTCACCGGTGTGAGATCGGTTTGTCCGATGCGAGACAGCAGTGTGAGATTTTTCTGTCCAACACTGTGTACTACTACGCCGTTTTAATTCATGGACATATGTTGTCTGCTGTAGGGAAATGCAAAATGATGGTTTAAGATTATCCATTAGGTAATTGTTTTGCTTAATTAATTACAATTTATCATATTTTTATTTAAAAAAACTGCCGTATGCTCTCATTTAGACTTGTACTATTTGAAGCACACGGAGGGATAAACCGAAAGTAGTATTTTAACGTCATAACATAAATTTGTCAGACATCGTTTTTCAATGTAAAATAATGCGGGGGAATAATCATTCATTATACTCGTGTGTGATAGTGAAATTCCACCATGGGGCCAAAATCCACAGTCCAGGACTCGGTAGAGCCTCGTTCTAGACCGTAAATCTTGACCCTCGGTTGAATTTTACTATCACACACTCGTGGCTTTGCCATTTTACCTGTATGGTGACCTAATGTCTCGGTTCACTCGTGTGTGAAGTCCAGCGAGTTTCAATCTAACTTTGTAATCAAAACAGAGGCTAGGGCCTAGGGTAGCAGAAGGAACAGCAAAGAAGGTTCAAAGAGCAAAAACCAATTACAATGTCCAACAGTAATTAAGGCTTTACCCCTGTGGTTAAGAATCAAAAGATTAGTCATCATCACAAATGATTTCAAGTTTAATGGAACAACCTAGGAGGATTGGTAATCAGAAAAAATTGGACAGCAGCAAAATTTGAATTCTTATGTCATGTGCTTTTCAGAAAGTGAGGCATCCAGTACTGGTAGGTTTGCCCAATTATTCAGGAGTTGGATCAATGGGTTAGATACAGGGTTCCCCAGGATCTAGACCAGCATCAGGGACAAATATCAAACAGTCTTTTGATCTATTAGTATTTGACGCACTTCTCATCAGCGTTTTGCAACTAAAAATGTTCTTAACTCAAATGAAAGGTAGTCAGTCGCAAAGTGGAAATTCTCCAATAAACAATTCATCTTTTAATTCCATGAACCAAAATTTTTTAGCCCTTTAGATCACATACTATATCAGGCTTAAGCGTGATGCCATGACAACCAGGAATAATGGGTAATCATGTCTTTATGGGAAAACAAGGCATGATGGGAAAGCAAGGACTGATAGGAAATCAAGGGTTTATATGACAAAAGATTATGATGGGATAACCTCCTCCTATAATACAAAGACAATTTGATACATCGATGAACAGCATGAATTTCTGCCAGAAACGGAGATCCAGCAATGCATTAGAATATAATATTAAAAAGAATGCTATTTCAGATGTTTTAAATTAAAATTAGAGGTACAATAACGTACATCATATTTATACAATTATTTTGGTAATTAGCTTTTGATTTTGTTTTTCAATTGAATTCATGTTGATTATATTATACCGAATAGAGGTATATATATTTACGGAGCATTGTGATATTGAAAGGTATTGTTTCTTTTGTTACTTCATTTTAGTCATAAGAAAATTAATTTGTCGATTTTCAGGTTTTTTTATCAATATATGTAGTCATGAATCAGGAAATTAAACATGTTAATCAGTGACATATTTAGCATTGTACAACAATGGAAGCACTTGTCATAGTATCAATAAGGATTTTTTCATAGCACTATGAGACGATTTAAGGCTTATTGACAGCAAAGTATCATGTGCATGCAATATATGAACAAGTTTAATGTCATTTGTTTAATCTTTATGATTTTTCAATGTGTACAACATTAAAGAAAGACCAGTTTTAATGAATTTCCCGTCATCTCTGCACTCAATCTTGATTTGTTGTAAATATGAATGTTTCGAACAAACTTTATGCACTGATATGGGTCGTTGGTCGAAGAGTTTATGTATTTTAATTTCCAATATTTCCAATACAATGTTCATTGTTTGAAATTAGGTAACTCCTAAAACATATTCAATTCGTGTACATTTCAAATTGGAATATTTACTAAAAATGATTTTATCTTAGCTATGTTAATAAACGTGCAATTATTTTTAAAAACTTTTGTCCCTTCTACAAAATTTGCCCCCCCCCCCCCCCCCGGAAAAAATTAAGAAGGCCGTTTGATCAACAAATTAATCATAAACTTCACCTGAAAATCGAAATGATATTTTTAGCTATAAACTTTTATCTAGGAACAATTTTTGAAAAATATATTCGTTAAACGTAGATATTTATATACTTATACAGAGTATATCTTAAGATGGTTACTATAATTTAAGAATGGTATAGTCATTTTGCTAGTTCGACAAAACCTGTAGGTGAATAAATGATTGTGGAACAAAAAGGTGAAGTACGAAAGGACTTTTTGTGCAACGTTTATAACATAATAAGACATAAACATATGTGTCAATCATGTAATTAAAGTTACAAATTTAAAGAAATGACTTTACATTGAACTTTTTGTTATTTACAAAGTACGATTCACAATAAAAAAAAACTATGGAAATGTTATTTTTGTGATTCCTGGTTTACAATAGAGTCCGAAGGTTGCTCTTTTATCTGAAACTGTAAAGAAAAAAGATATTTATACAACTATTATATTTTATTCTTATCAAATTTTATTAAAATGAAGTTTACATTAAATAAAAGACGTGTACTATAGTATGTTCACAGAAAGAAAATTTGTTTATACAAACTTTAAATTTCATACAATCTGTAAAAAGAAAATAAGCATTAACATCCGTGTAAAAATGCAATTTTCTGAGAATCAAATTGTTGATATTTGAATTAAAAATTGATAAGAACATATAAAAAAAACACAATTCAAATGAAAATATTAAGCATGTAAAACACAAAAATCAAAAACATGTAAAGCTCATCACATTCATTCATCTTTCACTCAAAAGATTAACTACAAAATTGAAAAAATTCAACGACAAAATTAAATACGTCATTAAGAAATAAAGGTAACATGTACGTAGCACAATAAACAATTTTAAGTTGTGAAAAGATTAATTATATATAAAATTAAAAATAGTTCATCGTAATAAAATCAGACATTATTGTCAATTTTATGCACATTTTTTTACGTAAAGAAGGAACTGATTCATTAAATAAATGTTTTAAGTTCATACTTACTTATAATTGGACTGTAAAAAAGTAACGTTTTTAAAGAAGGAGATAAAATCAATAATTAAAAGGAAAGAAAGAGGGAGAAAAGTACCCTATACCAATAGTAAAAATTGTTCGAAAACTTTATTATCGACATTTACAGTTTATAAACCCACAGTAAAACATTCTTATCTTATCAAAAGATAAAAGAGGTTCTTACATGCAGGCCACTGTGTAGTTGTTAAACTCATGACACCTGTATCCAGGGGAACACACGCTCTGGGAATTCATAATGGAACATCCGTCAGTGGAATTGGTGATAATAACTGAAGAAATGGTGTGATAATCAACATACTGAGAGGATTTGTTTTATTTAGACAAGAAGTCATTCAAATAAAGCAGCAACACACTTGTATTTTCATCAAGCGGTTAAAAATTCAAGTTTTGAGGGAAAAAAACGATAAAATACTATACAGTAATTATTTGGGGCAAGTCTAAGTTGAATACATTCCTATGCCAATATTTTTTTAAGAAATGTTTTGAAAAAACATCGATCTTGCAAACTGCAACTTCAACAAACAACAACCGTTTACTTAATAAACGACATATATTGTTCAACATGGAACAACCAATTACAATTCAACTTTACAAAGACTGAGATTTTGAATTTAAGGTTGTGTTATTTCGAAAAAAAAAAGATGTGACAAATTATGCAGGTTTTACTATTCTCACCGGTGCCAGCAGACGAATTGAATGATGCTGATGTTACGTTGACGACCTCGCCGGAGTAGTTGACAAAGGCTAGACCGTTCACAAGCTTATAAACAGTGTCCACGACCTGAACCTTGTATACAGGATCATCCGGAATAATGAGATCAAAGTCAACAATAAGACTTCCCTTCCTTTACAAAAAAAAAAAAGATTGAGCGCTTGTTATTTCATGTTTTCTGGATTTTGATGAGCCCGGAAATTGTTATAATAAATGCTAGTTTATAAAATCTGAAAACATAACATTTTCAAATATATTCATTTTTAGCAAAAAGGAATTAAACACCCCGATTCCATCATCAAAACACGATTTTAAAAAGTGACGCAAGCGAAAAAAGAACGACCACGATCCATTTATTTGAGACACCTTACTACATTGAGGCTCATACGTCAATGTGGCGGTTTAAATGTTCTGTTATATTGTTTGGATCAATTGATTTGGTATCATATTATCATACCCAGTGGTTAATTATAAAGTATCGAGTTTGTTAAAGGTAGATCAAAAGTTTGAATGCGCCTTTAGATTTTGTTCATATTTACTTAATTTAATTTCTGAAAATCATTATATTTCATCCAATATTGCCCATTTTTTCGCTTCTTGTGCATCATGCTATCTATCATAAATCAACTAATTTACTGCTGGTTTAAGAATCTATTTCAATGTGTAAAGAGCCATCTTAAGTGTTGGACATTGAACTACAATGTGTTCGCTGAATCGTGAACTACCTCTGTAACAGACTGAAAGGGCGTCAAATAAAATTATATCAGTTATTGCAATACAATAAAGTTAACAGTGCACTAACAATTTATTAACACAATCAAGGTTAGAAAAAATTACATATTTAATTTAACGCCACTTATATTAGTTTGGATGGCAAAAAAGCAAAATCCAAAAAAAAAATGGCTTGAAGTAAAACACACGTATTTCCTTCCTCGATTGCTAGTCGAGTTAAACAAAATATGGTTGTTTAAACATAACCATAAAAAATAATAAATGCATGTGTATTAAAAATTAGACTTTCACAAGCATAACAAACCAAAAATATCTCAATCATGTTAAATGCATACTTTATTTCGAGTTAGATGTTTTCAAATTCAAGACAAGATTTTACTGTACTTAATACGTAACGCAAGCAAACTTTTACCTTTCTTGTTGAATTCTATTTGTTTTATGTTTGAAATACATAAGAAACACTAATGCAGTTTATCTCACTTAATATTCATTTTTTTGGTTATTGTTCATATCTCGTTTAACTATATGTTGTACGCTTTCCCTGAGCAAAGCTTCGAAGCGCAAAAAAGCATTGAATGTATGATAGCTTCGCAGAATATACGTTACTTAAAACAATTTTATATCATATATCAGACCACAATCTGGCAGCTGGTATTTATAATGAAATTCTTAACTTAAAAAACCTACGATACGATCAACATGATGGTATAGAACAATTCAACATGAAATATACGTACCGTAGACTGTGTATGATCACTGTAGATCCTGGTATCGTGGAATACATTTCTGTTAACTGCAAATATATAGATATATTTACAGTTTTCAGTGTCTTTGTCTGTGATACCACTACGAATCCATTTTGACATTAAATATTATGAAAACATCAAATATGGTCGGTCGGGATCAAACCAATTCTAAAGCTCTTAATTAAGGCTTTATGAGTTTTGATCAGTCTGACCGTGTTTGATCACCCCATATTATTCAAAGAATGATTTTTTAAAGTAGACAGAAAGTAGGTAGACAGACAGAAATATATTTATAACGATTTTATACTTACGGCAATATGTACTTTACTTTTAACGGTGTTGTAATCAGTGCTTGAAGACAAATCTTCTGATATTGTTACGTCTATTTTTAATTCCATTGTGAATTTCGTTAAATATGATTCTAAAAAATAAATATAATTTTAGTTTATCATGATATTTATGAACCTGTTTAAATATATTCTCTAAAAATGAGATTTATTTCTATGAAAATGACAGAAAGCAGATTTACCAGTAAGACTACAAATATCATAAAACTACCTTAAGTTTGATTCTCAGTGTTGAATATTTCTTTATCTCAATACCATACAAATATTTTATGTATTTGTTATAAGATTATGTAGCTGAACTTCAAGTGCTGTCAACACTAAAGAATTTTACATAAAATCTGGCGACATATACTTTAAGATTATAGATGCCAAGTATCCTCAATAAGATACAATCTAACTATATATTAAAAAGAGCTATTTCGAATACCACCATTGATCATTAAAGTTTTTGTTGCATAAAATAAAAGGACATCATATTTTGGATGAAATTCATTTTATACCTGTGGAGCAGGTAGTTCCATTGAATTCCACGGGACACTGACACTGAAATCTATTAATCAACTCAATACAGGTTCCGTTGTTCTTACACGGGGAGGGAGCACAAAGTATAACGTCTAGAATAAAAATAAGGAAAAGTAACTCCTGTGTTTCAGAAGCATAAAAGCACAGCAATAAGATAGCATTAAATTAAAAAATCTTGTATGTAGTATTTCGTATGCAGGTCGTAATGGTAAAAACATTGCATAAAACATGATTTGTGGTACATGTACATATAATTGTTCAATTTTTTTTTAATTTTCCGATTTAGTTATTATAGTCTGGATATTTATATTGATGTCGTCAATTAATTTGCCTCAGACTGTCTCTGGTAACTGGTCTCTAAAAATGAAGTTTATTTATCGACAATTGCAATTTTACAAATGTGAACAAACCAATGTGATTGTGTTTTAGAAAAAAATTGAAAGGTATGTAAAATAACGACATCTACAGCAAACTGTCAGAGAAAGCTTTGGTATTGAATATTTGCATCGAATATGTTTGAACAATAGGTTAGTAAATTCCCATGCTTTAATGTGCCGTATATCACGAGTTTTATGTATATATGAGATCTGTAGCTATACGTACATGTACTAAATGTCAACCCCTATTTACAAATATTTCTATACCATATTCTTAAGAGTTGAAGTTAGAACAAAATAAATATCAAGTTTTGTAAACGTCTATCGTAGGCAGGAAAAAAAGTTAAAATAGTTCAACAGTATCATGAGTTAATGATATATTTTTCCATCATCAGATATGGAGAATTTGTATTTATCAACATCATTTATATTGCAATTGAACTTTATGATCTGTAGAGGATATCTATATTGTGTGATTTTATATTTGCTTTATCCAACGAATTGAAATTATGTATATATTCGCGAGGCTTGCCGAGCGAATTTAACCATTTCATTGAGTTGGATAAAGCAAATATAAATTCACACAATTATTGATGTTCTATTTATCTCATATAATTTGATTTATATTATGAAGCTTTTGAGATAGCCCCTTATATGGCCATCGAATCGATTTTTTTCAAAAGTTAAAAACGATGATGCAACGTTGTGTTATGCGGTTATTGTGATCTTGTACAGTACAATTTAGTACGTCATATCGGAGATAAATCTAACTGTTTTAATGTAAAGTTTCACTCAAATAAAGCTTGAAATAATCTTTCAGCTATAAATATTTTTTCTTAGAGCTTAATCACCTGATTAAATGGAATTACTGATCAGAAGACTTGAATTAAGTTTGTTGACATACACAAAGTTGCGAATGTTCGTTAGTTTGAATTACTCGAACGAGGAACAGTTGTAGATGTTTTATAAAACAAACACTAGCCTAACAATTCGGAATTGAAAATATTGAATATGGATGCTTACTGATGGTGGAAAAAAGTCTTAAGAAGCATTATTTCGGTAAGTTCTGGTATATAAACACAACAAAAGCGTTCTATTTCATCGCGTCGTCAGAATGAACTTCCTGATAAGCTAATGTGATTTGCAGTTTTATAAACTACACAGTGGCGTCGGAAGCAAACTGAAAGTGGGGATGAGAGGCTAAACTTATCAAAAATCTTGACAATCAAAGGAAAAGGCTATTGGCTACGGTTATGTATAATTTGCAATAAAAGGGGGGGGGGGGTGCTCCCCCTTATAGTCCCCCCGGTTCCGACGCCTATGCTACACAGTTATATGTTATCCTTCATATTTTGTAATTAAAATCTTTGACAAAATCTATTTTATATCAATTTTTGGTAGTAAATAAAGTTATGTTTAAAGTACTAGGGAATCTTCGAAAATAGGTCACTGAAGCGTTGAAGTGAGGGGCTGTCAAAATAGTTGAGACCAAAAGTATTTGATAAAGCATCATCCGTTTGATAAAGCAAAGGTTTATCATACGGGTAATATACACCACACGTATGAGATAAAATATGTTTATCCAGTTAAAGTTCAATCAGAGTAACAAATATAATGAAATTCAATTTAAATATACAAAATAACTTTGTAAAAACATTAACACTATCAAGAATTTAATCACATCCTAAATTATATGTACCAAATTCACAGTCTGTTCCATTAAATCCATCTGTACAGTCACATTGGTATCCATTAATCAGATCAATACAAGTTCCACTGTTCTGACAAGGTTGAGATGCACACTCATCCACATCTATTGTTGGAAACGTAAAAAACATTCACTATTTCGAACAAAAGTTTTGGTAAGGTTACATTTATGTAAATGAAAAGGAACACTCCTACTATATGCCGAAGTAAGATTACTTATTATATAATGACTCTAGAAACCACAAACCTGCTTATTAAAAAGAAAAGAGAAAACAAAACAAATGAGTAAAATTAAAAGAAAGAGAAACTAAATCAATCATTTGACTAAACAGAACTATTACCATTCGCCAATTTTTTTTTGCTTAAAGCATATGTTGTATATCTAAGAAATTCAAAAATATAAACTGTCAACGAAATAACGAGTTTAACCTTTTTGTACCAGACCAAGCTTTCCTTACAAAGAAACGTATACCATCGACGCTACTTAAAAAGATGTAAAGAACTACATATCTTAATTTACCAATTTCACAGTTCGTTTCATTTAACCCTTCTGTATAGTTAAATTGGTAATCATTGATCAGATCAATACAATTTTCGTTGTTCTCACAAGATTGTGATGTACACTTATCGATATCTATAATAAAGGAACGTATTCTATGTTTATCACTTAAGGCTAACAATATGTTAACATTTATGTTAAAATCTATTTGTTCTATTTTTAAAAAACACGAATATTTTGCATTCTTCATTCTTACTGTTATCACAATTTGTTCCATTGAATCCTGCAACACAATCACATTGGTAGTCGTTAACCAGGTCTGTACAAGTTCCATTGTTTTGACAAGGTTCTGCTTGACAGTCATTGATATCTGTGCATGTTCAAATAATGTTTTATTTGTTTAAACTGAATTGAAAACTATTAGTACTTTGTTATTTGTTAATTGTTTAGTAATTGCATTTCATATGTTGATTATAGGAGTTTTTCGGTTATCCATATAAATATTGCAGGCATAGAAAACATATTCATAAATAGAACCATCATTAGCAATTCTATAATTAGTTTTTTCATACCGTTTTCAGTATTATTCATTGATTGATTATAAATTAAAGAATTATAATGCACCCTCTTTATTAGCTTTATTTACACTGAATGAAACGGTTGGAAAGAATTTGTTGATATTTTTTTTTCTATAATTACATTTTAAATTATGAACCAAATTTCATTGAATCCTGGAAGACAACCACATTGGTAGTTGTTGACAAGATCCGTACATGTTCCATTGTTTTGACAAGGATTAGGTAGGCAGTCATTAATATCTGTGTAAGATCATAGAATAGGTCAATTTACAAATGAATGATTTCACGAAATGAAGAAAAAGGTGTTTTCTCCTAATATTTCCCATTCCTTCTCATGTATATGTAAGGAAGAAAAAGAAAAGGAAACAAACCGTCTGTCGAAGTAAGATAAGTTAGTAGTATAAAGGTTAAAGGAGCTACATGTTGTAAAAATAAAAAATAAAAAAGGGAGAAAAACTTCAAACTAATAGAATAATCAAAAGGAACAGAAATGAAATCGATGTTTCTTTACATTATGAAATTATGTTTATTATGAGTAAGGTTTTTACTAGAATCATATCTTGTATATGTTGTTTATAATTTTTAGTTGTTTAAATAATATAGCTGCCAACGAGATAGGGACATCAGTTATTCCCTACTATACCAAGTTTTCTTCAAATAAATTCGTATACCATAGAGTATTAAAACATATATCAAATACGACAAATCGCAACTGACCATTTTCACAGCTTGTTCCATTAAACCCGTCTGTACAATTACATTGGTAACCATCGATCAGATCTGTACATGTTCCGTTGTTCTGACAAGGTTGAGGTGTACACTCATCCATATCTATAATAAAGCAACATACTCTAAGTTATCACTTAAGGATAAAAATGTGTTAACATTGATGTTAAAATCTATTTGTTCATTTTTTTAAAAACACGAATGTTTTGCATTTATGGTGCATACTGTTTTCACAATTTGTTCCATTGAATCCTGCAACACAACTACATTGGAAGTCGTTGACCAGGTCTGTACAGGTTCCGTTGTTTTGACAAGGCTCTGGATTGCAGTCATCGATATCTACAATTTTAAGTACAAAAAAATGAAAATTAACCAAAAGTTTTTCTACAATTACATGTTTGTGATGTCTGTCCTATATACACTAGATTTGTATTTACTTTTATATCATTTGATTCAAAATTTAGATGCAAACTATTGATAATTAATTAAGGTTTCTTTAAATGAACTCAAAGTATTTGATTCTTACTTTAAAAGACTAGCAAAAAGAAAGATATATCCCGACTTACCAATTGCACAGTTTGTTCCATTAAAGCCGTCAAAGCAATTACATTGGTAATCATTGATCAGATCAATACAAGTTCCGTTGTTCTCACAAGGATGAGATGCACACTCGTCCATATCTACATGTATAGTGAGAAACGTAAAATGCATTCATTACTAAAAAAATTATTATAATCAGTTAAAATTTGATTTTTAATTCATTTCTGCAAAAAACAAGAATATACAATAAATTGATTACTGTTTTCACAATTTGTTCCATTGAATCCTGGAAGACAACCACATTGGTAGTTGTTGACAAGATCCGTACATGTTCCATTGTTTTGACAAGGATTAGGTAGGCAGTCATTAATATCTGTGTAAGATCATAAAATAGGTCAATTTACAAATGAATGATTTCACGAAATGAAGAAAAAGGTGTTTTGTTCTAATATTTCTTATTCATTCTCATATATATGTAAGGAAGAAAAAGAAAAGGAAACAAACCGTCTGTCGAAGTAAGATAAATTAGTAGTATAAAGGTTAAAGGAGCTACACGTGTACATATTCAAAAGAAAAAAAAGAGAAAACCCACAAACTAATAGCATTATCAAAAGGAACGGAAATAAAATCGATGTTTTTTTTTTCATTATGAAATTATGTTTATTAGGAGTAAGGTTTTTACTAGAATGATATGTTGTATATGTTGGATATAATTTTTAGTCGTTTAAATAATAGCATTTATTTTCTTCCATAGAAAATAGGTGCCTTTATTTCACGGGAAAATATTTGAATTACTGTATATTGTATGCAAAATAAAAATTAAGTCGGGATCGGTTGGGGGTCCCCCCTTTTCAAATTATTGGGATCGGGTTCGTCCTTTCAAATCATCACTCTGGGCTGAAAACATCCAAAAAAGGTGGGCAATGTATTTTCAAAAAAATTAGGCTCATTTTATGCATCTGTCAAAATATAATACTGTAACATCTTAAATTAATCTTTTTTCTATGCATGTTTCATTAAAGTTTGATACGTAAAGCAAATTGTTGATGAGGATGGTTCGGATTGTACAAATGTAGATGACAGTTCGTCTGCATGCTCATGACGGCATACAAAATATTAAAATTTTAGAAAATTATAAATTTTTTATAATTATAAAATATTTTAAAATCTGTTGATGAGTGAGAGATGCCACCTAAGAAAAAGAGGAACCAAGCGGGGCCGATAGGGTCACGGTCAACCAGAACCACGCGGCCCAAGAGGAAAAGGATGGAAGCGCAGCACGGACCGTCCCAGGCTGCTGAGAACCATGTACAACAACCTAGTCCCTCTTGCAAGGCGGGGCCATCCCAAATTCACAATGTACCGGGCCATCTCAAAGTTACAACGTACCGGAGCCATCCCAAAGTCAAAATGTACCGTGGCTATCCCAAAGTTACGACGTACCGGGGCCATCCCAAAGTTTCAACGTACCGGGGCTATCCCAAAGTTACAACGTACCGGGGCCATCCCAAAGTCACAATGTACCGTGGCCATCCCAAAGTTACGACGTACCGGGGCCATCCCAAAGTTTCAACGTACCGGGGCCATCCCAAAGTTACAACATACCGGGGCCATCCCAAAGTTTCAATGTACTGGGGCCATCCCAAAGTCACAATGTACTGGGGCCATCCCAAAGTTTCAACGTACCGGGGCTATCCCAAAGTTAAAACGTACCGGGGCCATCCGAAAGTTTCAACGTACCGGGGCCATCCCAAAGTTTCAATGAACCGGGGCCATCCCAAAGTCACAATGTACCGGGGCTATCCCAAAGTAACACCGTACCGGTGCCATCCTAAAGTCACAATGTACCGGGGCCATCCCAAAGTCACAATGTATCAGGGACGCCAGCAGGACAAGAAACAGGTACATGTATGAATGCATGTGCTCTAAATGTTCCTTTACAAAATTGTCCTTTGCCAAAAGAGAGTTTTAATTTCAATCTATCGAGCAATGTTTCTCAAAGTCTCAAATCTAAGATTATCATTTCTGCTTATATTGACTTGGCCCTGCTTCTCGACAATACATCCCTCCATGAGGATGCTGAAAAACAAATATGTTTCAATGAAAAGGGGGAATTGATTACAAATGGGTTTTCCAAAGCTAATGCTAAGATCAACTCAATTAGCAAGTGAACAGATGCTTTTATTGTACATGTATACAGCTGTATATACACTACTGCCCACCCAATATTACTTATTAGGTTTGTTACTGGCTGTTTAAAGAAATTTGTGGGGTCGGTAAAGTCCATAGAAGGCGAGGCGAAGCCGAGCCTTCTATGGACTTTACCGACCCCACAAATTTCTTTAAACAGTCAGTAACAAACCTAATAAGTGTTTTGTTTTGTCGAAGACCTAAAGTTTGATATGTAAACAAACGTTTGTGTAGAAAATCAGTTCAAATAACGTTACGTCCGCCATGTTGCCCTATAAATTTTGACGCTTGCCTTTTAAAGAAATTTGTAAGGCAGCCACGTGACGCTTTTCATCCAATGACGTCGCGACATTCTAGTCCGAGGCAAAACAAATTCATTTCAAGGGCTACTATAATACATGCACGATCCCAGATTAGGGGCCTCGCGATGTTATGAGGGGGACAATGGTTGGAAAAAGTATGATGAGCAGTTTAGGCAAAGGCAAAGTGTTGATACATCAATCTCATGGTCATAAATAGATTATGAATTATGGTTGATGTTTATGCAACACAGTACTCAACCCCGTACAATCACTAGTCTTACAACTGCCACGCACAACAAATGCTACAATTTTAATTTCAAAGGTAGATGCGATAGGCTAGACTGTCAATACATGCATAATTGCATCAGATGTGGGGAGGGTCATCCTCAATACTCTTGCCCCCTGTCAAGTTCTAGCTTTCAAGCCCAAAGGGGGACCCATCCACCACAGTTTAGACCTCCAGGACAGAGTCGTCCCCGTTTTCAGCCTCCCCTCCTCATCTCTAACTCATTTCAGCAAACTTTTCGACCCCAAAGATTTATGGGCCCTAGGAAGAACACCTATTAAGGTTCAGAACCTTTCAAAGTACTTGGATTAGTACCCAGATGTTAGGGCAGCATGTTTTCTTAGGTATGGTTTTGCAAAAGGGTTTCAGTTAAATTACACTGGACCTCGGTTACATGTCACATCCTAAAATTCAAAGTCAGCTTTACAACATCATGATGAATTACTAGATAAGGTTTGTAAAGAAATAGAACTTGGTCGTATAATGGGTCCATTTGATAAATTACCATTAGCCAATTTACACTTGTCGCCAGTAGGAGTTGTTCCAAAATCAGATGGGGGTGGCGCATGATTACTCATTTATCATACCCAGAGTCAGGTGGAGTAAACTTTTTTATAGACCCTAAATTATGTACGGTTCAATATGCTTCATTTGATGGGGTGGTTGATATGATATCAAAATTGGGAAGTGGGACCTTTAAGGAAAACTAGACGTCAAGAGTGCATTTCGTCTCATTCCTGTTGATCCAGCAGACTTTGATCTATTAGGTTTTTCGATTGATGGGCTTTATTATGTAGATAAATGTCTTCCTATGGGCTGCTCTATAAGTTGTAAAATATGGGAGACATTTGCAACTTTTCTGCATTGACTAACACATTATAAGACAGGATTAGATACTTTAGATCATTATTTAGTGATTTTATTTTTGCTGGTAAGGGGGAATTCAGGACTGTGCAATTCTAATGACACAGTTTACATCACTGACCAAAGAAATTGGAGTACCATTAGCTGAAGACAAAACTGCAGGCCCTACTACACAGCTACATATTCTTGGGTTTTGAAATTGACACATTGGATATGATTGTTAGAATCCCTGAAACAATTACACATTGTGATGGAGTTGGTTGAAAAAATTTTAGGTAGAAGTAAAGTTACTCGGCAAGAAATGCAATCATTAGTAGGTACTTTGAATTTTTTCTGTAAGGCAATTAGGTCAAGTAGTGCTTTCATTAGAAGGATGTATGATTCTATGTGTGGTTGTTTTAAACCGCTTCACCATATAAGGCTCTCAGCCGGAATCAAAAGTGACCTCAAGATGTGGCTTCCCATGGCCTAACCATTGGAAAGATCAGGATATAATGAGGGACCTGACATTTTTAGAGCTTATCCCAGTGGTAATAGCAATAGAGTTATGGGGTCATGATCTACAGAATAAAAAAGTTTCATTCAGGGTAGATAACTCACATTGGTTAGTGTTATTAATAAGCAGTCTTCAAAAAATAAGCGGGTGATGGAATTAGTTAGACATTTCGTGTATAGACTAATGTTGCAAAATGTCCTATTTAAAGCTAAACACATAGCTGGTATTGACAATAACATTGCAGACTCTCTCTCTCTCTCTCGCAAGCAGTGGCAGCAATTCAGGAAGTTAGCACCAATGGCAAACACTTTTCCAGAGCCAATACCAAGACAATTAGTCAGCATGATCTACAAGTTCAAATAAACAATTTATTGGCGGCATCTATTTCAAAAAACACAAAGACGTCATATGAAACTGGATTGAGAGCTTTTGAAAATTTCCGCCTTGACCTTGGGTACCAGCAAATCTGGCCTCCACCCCTTGATCATGTGGTGCAGTTTATTGCATATTTATCCTGTAAAGATTACACTTATTCTAAAGCCAGGGCATGTGTATCGGCTATTGGTTTTCAGAGTAAAATTCACAATATTGCAGACATTACAAAAAACTTTATAGTGAGTAAGCTTCTCGAGGGTATGAAAAGAATTAGGAAAAGCGTTGATTCACGGCTACCAATTACATTGTCTTTGCTTACAAAAATTGTTCAGATTTTGCCAGCAATTTGTTATAATTCCTATGAAATAAGGTTATTTAGAGATGCTTATGTATTAGCCTTCCATGGGTTTTTAAGGGTTGGAGAATTTTCTTTGTCAGTAGGCAACAGCGTACATTCAATTCTACAAATATCCGATGTATAGTTATAGTTAAATTTCTCTAGCGTCTTTATCAGAATAAGAAGTTCAAAGTCTGATCAATATAGCAGAGGTGTAACAGTGGCAATAAATAAGATTGGTGGTATTTTATGTCCAGTTGGGTGTTTAAATGATTTCTTGTTAGTTAGAGGCAAAAGTGATGGCCCACTGTTTATCCATTCAGCATGTTTAGGAGGCAGGGTTTTAACTAGGTATCAGTTTTCTTCTGTGTTGGAAAAGGCGTTGAACACCCTTGGAATACAAGGGAGGTTTAAGGCTCACTCCTTTAGAATTGGGGCAGCTACAGCTGCATTTGAGGTTGGTTGTTCTCCAGAAGCTATAATGGAAGCAGGTTGCTGGAAATCTAAGGTGTACAAATCATATATTCGTTGTCCAGTCTTAGGTTCATGTCAATAGCTGCTAAGTAGCATTGAGAACGAATAGGATATCACATTAGTAAGATTACATGTTTTCATTGCTGAAATATTTTTCCCATATTAACTTTCTCAAACTATTGCAGAAATTGATGTTAAGGTCTGGTGTGTTTGCTCGTCAATCATCAAACATGCGTTTACTGAAGCACTATGCAGAGCTGGTGGAACCAATTTGGGACTAGAGAGACTGGGCATAAGTATATGGTGGCAGGGTTATTCTGGATTGAAATTTCTACATCTTAAGAGCAAGCTGCATTTACTCAGAGAAATTGAAGCTGCTCCAGACTTCCTGGTAATTCATGCTGTGGGTAACGATATTGGTCTTAAACGTATTCCATTATATGAGTTGATTGAAATTGTTTGTGATCGCTTAGAAATTATTAAACAACGATTTCCTAATTCAGTATTGGTTTGGTCTCAGATACTTCCACGTAAAACTTGGAGGTATTCGCAGGATGTTGCGGCAATGAACAGGTCCCGTGTACGAGTAATAGAGCAGCTGCTCTGAAAGTTTTAGTATTAGGGGGTTGCTACATCAAATACCCAGACTTGTTGAAATTATTCAGTTTATAAATATAATAATATAATAATAATATAAATATAGATAAACCCGTGTATATGAGTTCTTTTCATTGACTTTTGTTGCGTTTTTTTTGTGTTTTTAGAATTGATGCTCAGATGGGCATTTTGACATTAATCAGTTGTTGAGACCTGATGGGGTTCATCTCACTGAGTTGGGTTATAAACTTTTTCTAAACAACATTCAGGGGGGACTAGAGTATTTTGCTCTAAATATTGGACGTGTTTATTCTAACTAATTCTGAATAGGCGAGATTGGTCGGGGGTCAGTTGATTGATGCCCCCCCCCCCCAAGTGTGGGATGACTGCGAGTTTCCTTAGGCAAACTATAATATTTATGATGTGTTGATTGTTGATGAATATTTGTTGTGACTTTTGTTGAGTGGATTTGCCCAGATGTTGTTGATGGCATCCAACATTTCATTTATGCCACGGCCAATACTCGGCAAATAAATCTTTAAACATAATATTTTTGGGGATAATTTTTCTCTGTGTAAATAATAGCATTTATTTTCTTCCATAGAAAATAGGTGCCTTTATTTCACGGGAAAATATTTGAATTACTGTATATTGTATGCAAAACAAAAATTAAGTCGGGATCGGTTGGGGGTCCCCCCTTTTCAACTTATTGGGGTCGGGTTCGTCCTTTCAAATCATCACTCTGGGCTGAAAACATCCAAAAAAAGGTGGGCAATGTATTTTCAAAAAATTAGGCTCATTTTATGCATCTGTCAAAATCCCACCCTCCCTTCCCGGACAGTCATATTCTTCCCTTTTCTGCTGTTGTGTTCTTTATGTATTTCAAGTCATTAATGAGGACGAAGATGTTAAATTTGAAGAATTTAAAAAAAAGACAGTTCAATTAATCGTCGTGGCATATACCAGTGTGGCGTGTGCGCGCACCAAATTAACTGATGCCTATGTATTGTTGTGCTAACTTATTGTAAAGATGGTGACTATTGATTTGTGCATGTGAAGTTGCTGAACTGTTGAACCAGTGAATTGTGTAAAGTTGTTCTTGTCTTATTATAAAATTTTCATTTAACATTAATTCAACATATATATTATTTAATAAGTTTAAAGTACTTAAATATGTGACCATCCGCGGTAAACCCGGGGTGGTCAATTTCAAACTATAATATTGATGATGTGTTGAATGTTGATGAATATTTGTTGTAACTTTCGTTTGAGTGGGTTTGCCCAGATGTTGTCAATGGCATCCCACATTTCATTTATGCCACGGCCAATACTCGCTAAATAAATCTTTAAACAAAATATTTTTTGGGGTAATTTTTCTCTGTGTAAATAATATAGCTGCCAACGAGATAGGGACATTAGTTATTCCCTACTATACCAAGTTTTCTTCAAATAAATTCGTATACCATAGAGTATTAAAAACATATATCAAATACGACAAATCGCAACTGACCATTTTCACAGTCTGTTCCATTAAACCCGTCTGTACAGTTACATTGGTAACCATTGATCAAATCTGTACAAGTTCCGTTGTTCTGACAAGGTTGAGGTGTACACTCATCCATATCTATAATAAAGCAACATACTCTAAGTTATCACTTAAGGCTAAAAATGTGTTAACATTGATGTTAAAATCTATTTGTTCATTTTTTTTAAAACACGAATGTTTTGCATTTATGGTGCATACTGTTTTCACAATTTGTTCCGTTGAATCCTGCAACACAACTACATTGGTAGTCGTTGACCAGGTCTGTACAGGTTCCATTGTTTTGACAAGGCTCTGGATTGCAGTCATCGATATCTACAATTTTAAGTACAAAGAAATCAAAAGAAACAAAAAGTTTTTTCTACAATTACATGTTCGTGATGTCTGTCCTATATACACTAGATTTGTGTTCACTTTTATATCATTCAATTCAAAACTTAGATGCAAACTATTGATAATTAATGAAGTTTTCTTTAAATGATCACAAATATTTAATTCTTACTTTAAAAGACTAACAAAAAGAAAGAGATATCCCGACTTACCCATTGCGCAGTTTGTTCTATTAAAGCCGTCAATGCAATAACATTGGTAATCATTGATCAGATCAATACAAGTTCCGTTGTTCTTACAAGGTTGAGATGCACAGTCGTCCATATCTACATGTATAGTGAAAAATGTAAAATGCATTCATTACTTAGAAAATTATTATAATGAGATAACATTTGATTTTTAATTCATTTCTCCAAAAAACAAAAATATACAATAAATTTATTACTGTTTTCACAATTTGTTCCATTGAATCCTGAAAGACAACCACATTGGTAGTCGTTGACAAGATCCGTACATGTTCCATTGTTTTGACAAGGATTTGGTAGGCAGTCATTGATATCTGTGTAAGATCGTAGAATAGGTCAATTTACAAATGAATGATTTCACGAAATGAAGAAAAAGGTGTTTTGTCCAAGTATTTCTCAGTCCTTCTCATATATATGTAAGGAAGAAAGAGAAAAGGAAACAAACCGTCTGTCGAAGTAAGATAAGTTAGTAGTATAAAGGTTAAAGGAGCTACACATGTACATATTCAAAAGAAAAAAAAAGAGAAAACCCACAAACTAATAGAATAATCAAAAGAGCGGAAATAAAATCGGTGTTTTTTTTTCATTATGAAGTTATGTTTATTAGGAGTAAGGTTTTTACTAGAATCATATGTTGTATATGTTGTTTATAATTTTTAGTTGTTTAAATAATATAGTTGCCAACGAAATAAGAACATCAGTTATTCCCTACTATACCAAGTTTTCTTCAAATAAATTCGTATACCATAGAGTATTAAAAACATATATCAAATACGACAAATCGCAACTGACCATTTTCACAGTCTGTTCCATTAAACCCGTCTGTACAGTTACATTGGTAACCATTGATCAGATCTGTACAAGTTCCGTTGTTCTGACAAGGTTGAGGTGTACACTCATCCATATCTGTAATAAAGCAACATACTCTATGTTATCTCGTAAGGCTAACGATGTTAAAATCTATTTGTTCATATTCTAAAAAACACGAATGTTTTTCATTTATGGTGCATACTGTTTTCACAATTTGTTCCATTGAATCCTGCAACACAACTACATTGGTAGTTGTTGACCAGGTCTGTACAGGTTCCATTGTTTTGACAAGGATTTGGTAGGCAGTCATCGATATCTGGACCTATTCAAAATAAATTTTGGTATTCAATGAGGTATTTCCATACGTTTCCTTAACACACAATTTTTTGTTTTTGTGAAACATGGAAAAATATTTAACAACACAAACACAGTGTTTAAAGGAATCTTTGCATTTTTACACAAATTTTCAGTCAAATTGTTTTCTCATCAAATTGATTTATTTATTACTTTTGGAATAACGATGCATTTCCTCTAATGATTAGATTTACGTTTATTATCATCATTATTATTGTTTTTGATTAGATGAAAGATTAAATGTGAAGTATTTTTGATGAACTGAATTCGCCATAAATGGTCACAACTAAACTGATTCTTTGTTTAAAACATTAACAAAAAGTAAAATATATTTCAACTAACCATTTTCACAGTTTGTTCCATTAAAACCGTCTGTACAGTTACATTGGTAATCATTGATTAGATCAATACAAGTTCCATTGTTCTGACAAGGTTGAGAAGCACACTCATCGATATCTGAAATGTACATCGTTCAATATACACTAATCATAAAGACGAACATTAGTAGAAACATCTATATTGCGTCTTGCATCTTAAGTGCTTACTATTTTCACAATTTGTTTCATTGAATCCTGCAACACAACCACAGTGGTAGTCGTTGACCAGGTCTGTACAGGTTCCGTTGTTTTGACAAGGACCTTGGGAACACTCGTCAATATCTGCAATTACATAAACAAAATTCATTATTCAAAGGCATTAACAAAACGTTTGGGTCCTCGCATGTTTCATAGGATACCTGCATCTTCAATGGTCATCGATATCATGATATATTAATCAAACACTTGAGGAAACACCAGTTTTGTACTTTTTTTTATTCCCACACACAGAAATGGTCTGCGTAATCATAGCGCTTACTGTTTTCACAATTTGTTCCATTGAATCCTGCAACACAATCACATTGGTAGTCGTTGAACAGGTCTGTACAAGTTCCGTTGTTTTGACAGGGTTCTGCTCGGCAGTCATCAGTATCTGTGCATGTTCATATAAAGTTTATTGGGAAAATGAATGAAAAGTATTAAACTTCTCGTAAATAATAAGTATTTTTCATTCACATAAGATGTGCAAAAAATTCAACTTGATAATTTTACGGTCAAAATACAAACAAAGAAACATTAATAAATGCATTAATTCAACAAAAATAAACTCAACCAACAACAAAAGATAAAATGTATTTTTCCTTCTTTTTTTTTGCACATACGAACTTTTTCGGTTTCACACTTATCTTTAGAGGAAGCAGGAATAGAATATGTGATCGGTTAGCTGAGATGTTTATCAAATGATAACTTTAAACAGTTGATTAGTTACGCAAATCCAAATGTATGACATTTCGCATCTACTATATTTGGTGTTAAAAAAAATTAAAAATACCAGGACCTTTGTGAAAATTACCAACCACACTTTTTTCAACATCACTGCTACCACAAGCACCCTTTTGTTTTGTTCATTCATTAGAAGAAGAAGGTGATATATATCTGTTTGGCATATTGGTTTTAATTTTAAAAACAAAATTCCCTCATAATAAGATGATACACTGAACATACATAATTATATCAATACGACCTTCCCTTTCATTGATGTATGTCAGAAAAATAACTGTTCTAGTCCCATGTCCTTGATTTGCATTAAATTCCTCTCTTTTGAAAGTTCGTCTCCAGAATGTTCATCTCATCTCTACGATTTAATCTCAATAATCAACTCTACGATTTAATCTCAATAATCAACTCTACGATTTAGTCTCAATAATCAATGTTCAATTTTTCATCTCCATGTTTTATAACTCTTGATAAGTTCTTTATTTATTAAAACCAACATCACATTTTTAGTTCAACCATACTTGCATTTATTGTAAAGAGCAAAACTGAGTAAGATTTCTAATATATATGGGATTTCAAATAAACTTTTTTTAAACTTCACGGAATAAAAACCTGCCAACTCAGAAAACTTTGCCTCTTACACCCTGCAGCACAATGATTTCACAGACCACTACCATGTACAGTCATAGTAGATACTATTGTACAAATTAATAAATATATCACTAAAACATCAAAGTTATATCATTTACACATCCCCTCAATCACTGTAAAAAACCATTTAATTAATTTCGAGATCTAGTCCACTCAAGACTTCAATTATTATAACTTTCAGACTAGCAGACTAACAAAACACACTAGATATGAAACACAACAAATAACTACAAAAGTCTTTTTTTCAGGTTCATAATAAAATATTCGAATGTTAGATTCTTATTTCATAGATATTAACGTAACCGGGAGATTTTTCATAGGCCTTATTCTACCTAAACTCGTCAAGAGCCCTACTCTTAAATGCACGTTTCGTTACAAAACATAAACAATAATTCATTATACTCCAAATATCTATCTAAAATTCAATAAGAATTTGAATACGAAATATGAAATTGGTATTATTTACATCATTTTTATCTTTTCGTGTATTTCTCAACATCAATTAACACGGATTATTTGAAAGCAGAATACAAATTTGACATTATATTGAGTGGTTTGCCCCACACAAATTATTCTTGCGATGAGTTTGCGTGACAGCCTAGGGAGGTTAACAATAGTTCAACTCCCAAAAAGCAATGTCGATATATTCAGAAAAGTTACTGAATAAGGAATTTTGTGACACCGCTATAACACTTGCACACTTCGTAAAAAAAACTGTCCAATAAGTAAACAAAAAGAAAAATTCTAGCCAAGACTGATTTTACATTGTAAGACTTACAAATTGATCAGAGTCTTAGTGTTTATGCATCTATACACGTCTGCGTTCACGATGCTCTGATCGTCTGACTGGCCTGTGCGGGGTCCGTATAAATTATTTACGGAGACAGATCCCAACTTAGGCAACCCGCGTTTGCATAACATTAATATTATCAGTTATATTTTTTCTCTCCTGCGTCTAGAACTTTTTCTGAACTCGAATGCAAAGCTGAAAGAAATATAACTTTGATATCGACAATTTCCCGATCATGGTGTATGCACTCAGACGCTTACATGTTCATCGTTCAGTTGCCACCATGGACTTAAACGCGTTTTAAGGATATTTCGGAACTGTGTTTGATACAAATCGATGAGAATGATCTTTCATCTTAACTAACAACAAACTGGCATGATATATCTTTTGTTCTCATTGTTTGCAAGTTGAAATTGGTATAACGTGGACTTCATGTGTCGTCTGCTTAAAGCGTCGTCTGGGGATTGTAATGTTAAGGTTTGAAAAATATAAACAAAAGATGTTTTTTATTTACATGAATAATTTTTATTAAAAAATTTAAAACTTCTTGTTGACATTACTTGTCATGTTATATTAGATATTTATATTATGCATTTATTAACATCAAATCTTAAACTCTACAGTGCGTTACTTGCAACCTAAACAGATTTTTCACCTTTTTTGTAAAAAATACAAAAAAAAAACTGTGTAAAAAAATTAATGGAATATATCCTTCTTTGAACAACGCAATCTTGCTTCAGAAATGATACTCTGGGTATCTATAAAATTCGATTTTGGTGTAGCATTCAACCTTAATTGTTAAAAAGTCATTTCCCCTGACCTACACCTATCATATTTAAAAGTTTTTCCGGTATGGGACATTAAACTAAACATTCTCTCAGCTGCATCTATATCCGATTCCACAAAATTCTCACAGGATGAATCTCTGCCATTCAGTCAATTGAAAGGTGACTGAAAGGTAACTGAAATGTGACTGAATGGCATATGTGTGCCATTCAGTCACCTTTCCAGACCATTCAGTTATCATGCAGTTGATTGAGTGGCAGAGATTTATCCTGTGTCTATTCTTTTAAGTATGAACACTTTGCAAAACTACAGGTAGATCTCAGGTAGAGAGCAGATTATATTATTATCAAAACACAAAACTCTGTACCAGGACCAATCATGCAATTTTCAATGTACGCTTCCTGTCTTATTATCAACGTAAAGTTTATCTGTTGCGTGTGGATTTGTAAGAATTTCATAATTTTTTACTCAAAGTTTATATATGAGATAAGGAAAAAAAGCTTTAGAATTTGTTTTTTCTTTTCCTATATACAAGAATATTGAATATGTTTGGCCGGTTTTATGTTTCCAAGACGAAGCAGATAATGTTAAAAAGATTACAACCGACGTAGCAAACGTTCATTTGTGCTTCTATAATATGGAAAATTCTAAAGATGATATAAAAAGATTACCTGTAATATTCACTGTAATACATCTCGTTGGTGAGGAGTTTCTAAACAAGTTAAAAACACTAAATTTGAATCAAACACTTAATTTTCATATTCAATGATATCATAAGCCAGTGCACTGGAAGTGACTAAATACATGATCATTATTCATCAAACATATACATATTTTCAACCGCTTAATCACAATCGTTCTTTATATTGATTTTTATGAAGCTAAAGAACTTTATTGGAGTCCAAACGCTTAGTGAAAGAAGCAGATGTCTACATGATCATTTGATAATAATATTTAACGCATTGCAGTAGCATTCTTTTTCATAGAAAGTTTACCCACCCACCAAATAAACCCAACCATGTCCAATCATTCTGAAAGAACAAGAATCTAGCAGCCAATAATTGGCCGTCACTACGCAAGCAGCATGAAAGAAAAAATAACTTGTAATAGTACTAAAAGTGTTAATAAATTTTTATTAATGATACGGTTTTTTTTTAGATTTAATAACTTTCTTATCGTTCAGGGTGGTTACTTTGTAGTTTAATGTAAAGTTAAGTCTATTTATATTTCGTTTAAGTGTTTTATTATTTCATAATAATATATTATCTACCAAATTGGAAAACATGTAAACAGTAAAATATTATAACTAAAAAAGGGATTTTTTATTTTTCAAGTGAACCTCGTCACTGTGCATTTTTCCATGACGATAAACCGCAGCTCCGTAAAAGGGGGCCATATAATCGTTTTGTTTGCTTGTTTGTTTATTTTTTTTGTTTTATTTGTTAATAGAAGCAGTGACATCGAATTAAACAATTCTTCCAACGGTTAATTCTATCACTCATAGAAATTCCAGTGATTTTGGCCCTGAAATAGTGACATTTCTCTCCCCAAAAAATCTAGGATTTTTAGGGAGCGGTGGCGTTTTTCTTCCCTAGTTTCCGACAGATTGCTTATGTTAAATAACCGAATACTGTATTTATTTCCCAGACGTGTCAGTCATAACGTATTTTTTCATGGACATGACATTCTTCCTTGATCTCGCGGAATTGAGAATTAAGGAACCATTTGCAATTTGAAGAGCAATGTGAGTCTGATACTGACGACAGAAGATTCAATACATGTATGTTAAAGGTAGCAGTAGGTCGAATATCCACCGTCTCAAGAGCTAGAACCACTTTGACTTAAATATTATTAATGCAATGATCGAATAACATCATTATACAAAAAATACATTTATTTTTTAAGCATTCCATATGAAGAAATAACTGCAGAGAAACGCGCTTAAATTCATGCGGAAACAGATAACGAATATGAAAATAATCCCCCTCGCATTAAATTAAGAATATACAAACTCAATGGTTGATACAATTACATTACACTTTCCATCCTGCTACAAAAATTCTCCACCTACCTTGCAGATATCTCTGATGAAAAGCATACTACATGGGATCCAATGACATTATTGGCATCAGACTCTAGTGACATGGTAACCTGATAATCGGCTGCTTGTTCCACAGGTTGTGTGATGGCTGATATTGTAAATGTAAGAGGTGACATAACATGGAATTTCGTCACTCTGAAATATAATTTCATGTATGAATAGATGAAATGAATGTTATTGTGGGAAAACGAATTCTAATGAATAAACCAACACTACACTATCTAAGAATGCTTGCTTACTAAAGCCTGTAGCATTCTAGTTCTTGAGAAGAAGCTTTTTAAAGATTTTCCGTACTGTAAATATTTCATGTTGGTTTTTCACTTCTTAATGGGGCCCCAATATTTGTCCGGGGATCATGGTTTTATCAATTTTGAATTACACTAGTATCGATAACTGCATAATATAATCCAACAAAGTGTAACATTGTAATTCTTGAGAAGCAAGTTACTAAACATTTTCCCTTTAGATTTCTAAGTTGAACTTTATGGACTCTCGCGTTTTTTTGCCAAATCTCTGTACAGAGGGGGAAAGAAGACATATATTACAAAAAACTGTTCATTGTTTATAAGTCATATTTTGAGATATAACAAATGATTTTGATGCTATGAAAATAGTTTTATAAATAAACGATATTTAGGTATTAAAGATATACGAATACATAAAAACATATCAATATCAATTATTCTTAATCGCGTACATTGAAAGTATCAGTAAGAAAGACGATAAAACTTTCTATGGAAATTACTCAAAGGATGATATGCCTAAACTTATGAAAGCGGCCTCTTTTCATACATTAAATCATAGAAAGCCTACCGTAATTTTGATGATTTCAAAACAAGAGTAAATAAAAATGACACACTTTGATAAATGTTAATAGCTTGGATCGTTTTCTATTGTAATGATTGACACATTCTCGGTGGTTTTGTACACCCTATAACACTTCAATGAATTAAAATGAATAGAGTAGGTCTACCTTGGTATAGGAAGGAATTAAGGTGGTATGGGATACCTGTCAATTTTGATGTAGATAAAAGTACATTATGATCAAAATACTTTCATGGATTTAGATTTTTTCAAATTTTACAATATTTGACCAAAAAATGTTTTAAAGATTTTTGTAAAGTATAAAATTATAAACGTCCAGCGGAATTTGAACTCTTACAGATTCGTTGTTTACGCTCTAACCCATTGTATTTCAGTGTTATGTGACAAATATGGGAAATAAACAGTCTATAAATTATACTCGACTAGACTTTGACCCGTGCGTGCACGGGTTGACATTGTATATGATATCGGACATACATCTACGAAATAGACGATACACCGACACACCGTATTGTTGCCATTTACATAATAAGCCTATAATAATGCTATTAATTCACTACACTCTGCTTAGTTAGAATAATCTAACTGTGTCTCGGGACAGGCCTATACCACAATTTAAATGCCTCCCATATACCCGTGATGTAGCAACTAAAAATTGCAGAATCGCTCCGAAACGATTTTGGAGAAAATTAATGAAGCTGCATTGAAAATATAACAGTCAAACTATTCATAGTAAACCATATTGAGGCTGTGAATACCTTTCATCTAAAAATTTAATTCATATTATTGAAGAATTCAACACACTCTCCTACAACGTTTTTCACTCGCTTCGACTTGACATTCGGAACTATCGGGATTTTTCATGTTAAATGCACTGAGTTAGAGTTATCTCCCGTATTTCCTTTGATGAACAGAAAATATGTATGACAAATTTTCAATGAAAATTTACATATATTTGTAATATCGTTTCTGAGTTTATCCATGCAAATGTGCAATTGTGGAAACAAAAACTAAAGAGCCTCCTGTGATTTAGCGTGATTGAATGCGCATGCACAAGATTGTAAAATCCGAAAAATCCATATGATTTCCGGATTTTTAAAAGGAATTTTCGTCGATTATTAAATAGCGAAGCTTGATTGAGAAAAAAATAAAAACAAATTGGTAATCTTCAAGTGCTAATAATGTTTAAAATTTATAAAATAAATGACAGTACTCTTCCAATTTCTTGGTATTAAAGCTTAAAAATTCGAGTCTTTTATTTTAATATAGTAGTATAGATATTATTGTTTATTTCGATAGGGAGTACGTCACAATATGGATATATCACATATCATCTTAAGCAGATCAGACGAGAGCTATTTACATATAATGTGCTTTTATTTGTACCAAATTCTCCCAAGTTGAGGGGAAAATTAGCAATCAGATATGAAATGCATTGAAAATACAACTTACAAATAAAGTAGTCTCATAAATGATGGTCAATGGATTATAAAGTCAAGTCGAATACGCTTACCGAATTCTATGTCACGTGACACGAGTTGTACAGATGGGTAACTTTATGAAAAGTTAAGCGAGTTCAAACCAGGTTAAGAACAGTTTATCACTAGAAAAGTCCACTGGACTTTTGCATATTTTTTTTGCTGTTACATATGTACGGAAGCTCATTGAGGCCAACTTAGCAGAAACAATAATTTCTTTTGCGTTTAAACGCAATAACTATTGCGTTTAATCCCAATCTTTTGCGTTTTATCGCAATAAGTTTTGCGTTTAAACGCAAAAGATTGCGATTAAACGCAATAACTATTGCGTTTAGACGCAATGAACATTGCGTTTTAACGCAAACTGTTTTTTAATTTGAACATGATTTTTTTATTCAGACCAAAACAAGAGGTTTATGCTGTTAGGACATACTAATGTTATGCCAAAATCATCCGTCAATTTGTCCATCAAACGTAATATTAGACATTTCTCGCCTTTCTCGTCTTGCTCTCTCCCCTATTTCTAATGGTTTTTCATATTGTTTCTCATAAATCGAATCTTAATTAATCAATAAAATCAAATAGTCCGCACATACACTGTACAACTGCCGTCCATAATGCTTTATAATATCATTGTCAAATGAAAGTGAAAATGTTTATTCATTATGACGGACTGATTTGGTATTATTGAAATTGTTATATTACTGATTTGAATTAGTGATATCACCTATTCAAAAAGTGATAGCATTTAGGTATTATCACGTATCAATCGCCTATTTATCTTGTGATTTGAACAAGGGGTATTACATATTTATTGAGGCCAGCTTATCAGAAAAAATAATTTATTTTGCGTTTAAACGCAATAACTATTGCGTTTAGTCGCAAGCTTTTTGCGTTTATCCACAATAAATTTTGCGTTTAAACGCAAAAGATTGCGATTAAACGCAATAGCTAAAGAACATTGCGTTTTAACGGAAAGGTTTGCGTTTAAACGCAAAGAACATTGCGTTTTACTGCAAAAGTATTGCGTTTAAACGCAAAAAATTATTGTGTTTAAACGCAAAGCTATTATTATGATTAAACGCAGTAATTTTTGCGCAAAATTGGTGTTGCGTTTAAACGCAATGATTTTTGCAATTAAACGCAATGATTTTTTTTCTTTAATTCAAACGTTAAAATTTGGAATTACATGAACTCAAAAGAAGAGGAGAAATTTTGGAACGGAAAGAGATAAGACCATTGATATTTTTTATGAAATGAATGTTCATAAGTTATTTAATTTAACTGCATTATCAATATCTCTTATCTTTCTTGTTTTGGCCTAAACACTTCTGATTTGAACATGTTTTATTGTACATTCTCTCTCTCTCTCTCTCTCTCTCTCTCTCTCTCTCTCTCTCTCTCTCTCTCTCTCTCTCTCTCTCTCTCTCTCTCTCATTCGTTTAGACTGTAGTATATATTTTCTTTGCTTTTACCAACGAGGTCTTGATATTCTTTAAACCATACAGTTTTCCCCATTAAACATTTAGATATTCACGTACATTGTGCGTGCTCGAACACGCGTTAAACGACGATTTCGATGCATGATACATCACCGCTTTTCATATATTTTGCCATTAAGAATTAAGCAAACATTTAACATATGTTTAACCTCCTAATCCGACATTGAGGAAAATATGTATTTATATGGAAGTAGGAATATATAATCAGAAAGAGAGACATGCAAACAGAGACATAGTGTGTATGTGTGTTGTGTGTGTGTGTGTGTGTGTGTGCGTGTGTGCGTGTGCGTGTGCGCGGGAGTGTGTTCCTGTTCAAGCTTATTTGAATAAGTTCGTTGATGTATGGTTGGACCAAAAATTTAAGCATGTAATGAAACATAAAAACCGTAAATATCTATGATTTTTCGTATCAATCAATATTTGATTAAACGGCAACGATATTGTTTTGTAGATAACGCTCGCCGTCATTGCTAAAATAAACGATAAGGACATTGCAAATTCTTCAGCTTCTCGAATCATTTTTCGGATTTTTACCCGATATGGATAGATGTTGATCAAAGATGCTCTCGACATTTTTAATAGTGTAGATGAAAATGAACTCCTCGACGCTTTTTCGAATTTTAATCTTAGAGTGTATCCATCCAAAGACAACTTAAGAAAGCTTGTGTTTGAGTTGGCACATCATGAACTTATCCAAAAGCCGTCTTTGCCACCCTCTGCTGGTTTCCTATTTTAAGTTGTCATTTAAAGCCTCTGATAGATAAACTGGAAGACACGTATGAAAAAGCATAGTCACCATCAGAAAAGTTCTGACTTTGCTCGTTTTCCCAGAGGAAATGTCAAAGGCAGAGAAGGCAACAGCTGAAGCTCTGAAACGATATGTGAAGACGTGTACGACTGAAAAATTGATCATGCTTTTGCGTTTTTGCACTGGATCGGACATCATCATCGGAACGAAAATCACTGTACGAATCACTCCTCCCATGTCTGATTTTTCACTCTGTCCAATGGCTCATACATGTGGATGCGTTTTGGAGCTGTCTCCTATTGAGGGAGCACTTTGAAAATGTCCTTGACACTAAAGTATTGAGGATGGATATTGTGTGATTTTGCAAAACTTTATTCGGGAAAAATGTTAACTTTTTTGATTTTAATTATTTCAGAGCAAAAGGCAACCAGCTTTTGAAAATTCTTGATGAAAAAAAATAATTTGCTTCTTAAATGGTTTTTTTTGTTTTTGTATTATTTTGTTACAACATTCTTACGTTATGATACAAATAAAAATCATTGTTATATTCATCTGTTTCATTAACGTAGACTATAAATATTCGTTTCCACGCATAAGCGTCGGAACCGGGAAGCTGGGGGGGGGGGGGGATTAGCCCCCCCCCCCCCCCCACTTTTTTTGCAAAGTTAGACCTAACCATTGGCTACATAGCATCATAGAAGGTTCAGCCCCTGCGTGTATAAAATTTATAAAAACAGAATTGATTAGTGTCAACATAAGTATGTATGGAACCAAGAGAATTAATTTAAAAAAAAACAACCCCCGCCCCACCCCCAAGGTTTAGGCATTTCACGATTTCAGAACAACATTTTTGATAGGTAGGAATTATTTTAGAAGTAAAGGTTGACTCCTCCCCCCCCCCCCATTGATACGCCCTTTTTATCCATTGATGGAAGCCTACAGCGACCTAAAAAAATCACGGACTGCACGAAATAATCATGATGTTGTCAGACTCAAAGTCTCATAGGAGACGAATTGGCTGTTTCTTTTAGCTAACGTACGTATACAGTAATTTAGTGAATTTTACTTACTTTTCATAATTAGTTTATTACTTTCCCAGAGGTAAAAAGTAGAATGAATGTCAATTATCTTTATTAAATAAAACAATCATCAGCTAACCCCGATGAGTTTTTAAATTACATTCAGCTGTGACTAACTTTAATGCGTCCTAATTAGCTCTAAATGCAAATACAGTTACCCCTTCACGCACCCCCCCCCCCGAAATGATGCATTCATTAAGTTACATAATATATGTTTTTTTTACCTCGGTAACTGAAGTAAGATTTGAATTCATGGTATATGAGCTCTAAGTACAATAATACAAAGGTCACCATAGAAACGTAAAAGACAGACAGGGGACGGTATAGATTATGAATATCGTTATATTTTGCAACATTATCTAAAAAAAATTACCTTTTGAAACTACTAAACGTACCTGCACAAATTTCACGAACACAAACTGAACAAGATTTTTATCTATGATGTCTCAAGCTGACAGCATTCCATCCGCAAGTGTCGCCAAAATGCTTCTATTCTTTGGTTACCTGCACTAGCGCCATAAACAAATGTACCATAGTTTGTTAAACACTCTGCATGTCTGCAATATCCTTATTCTCTGTTCCGCAGGCCCCTCTTACTTTTCTGGGACATGCTGACATTTTTTCAACCGATGAAATAAAATGCCCAGCAACAATACGAGGATCGCTACTTGAATTGGTTACTTCACACCATATAATTTTCTTCGAATAACCTTCGATGCAACTGTTTATGCAAATCCCATAATTCTTTAGTTTGTCATACGAATGAACATGCCACAGATAATTAGGTCCCTTCGCATAATACTCCCTGCGACGGAGTCTTTTCCGTTTCCTCAATTCAACCTCCTCTGGATCAAGAATAGAGAGGAGACCTGCCACTGTTTATCTAGATACCCTGTATCCGGCTAGCAAACATCGCTGGTGCATCCATCGATACCCACTTTGCATGCCATCTTTAACAATCAATTTGGCAAGAAATGCAGAAACGCTGATTAGCGAAGACTTATTCTTTCTCCTGTACAAGTTCATAGCAGCAAGCCTTCTCTTTAGTGTTAGGTTCGCTAAGAAGAACCTGATGCTGTAAAGCTAAACAACTTACTATATCATTATAAGTTAATCCGAGTGAGAAATAGAAGTGGATAAGAGTGTCCGTATCCATTATCATAATATAACCAACTTAATTCTGCGGCACTTTTCACATTTTAACACAATAATCTTTGCGTTAAATCGCAAAAACGATTGTGTTAAATCGCAAAATTATTGCGTTTAATCGCAAAAACGATTGCGTTTAATCGCAAAAATGTTTGCGTTTATTCGCAAAAATCATTGTGTTTAAACGCAATAATAGCTTTGCGTTTAAACGCAATACGTTTCATAGTGTTAAATCTAAAGCAAACTAGCGTGGCGCGGCGCCATGCCCCATTTTGTCAGCGCCATGCCCTTTTTCTACACGCCATGCCCTTTAAATAATAAATAAATTAAAGTGATGCCCTTTTTATCGAAAGTAAATTTAATTCAAAGCCACCATTGCCCTAGCCTCTGTTTTGATTGCAAAATTAAACCAACACTCGCTGGACTTCACGCACGGGTGACCTGAGACAATAGACGATACAGATAAAATAGAGGCCCAAGCTGAAGGGATATACACAGCTGTCCTGTACAAATGGGTTATTTGACACCCAATTACTGGTACAATAATTGATAAATAACAACTAAATTATCTCCTTGAAATTAGTAGACTAATTGTACAAGCTAGCGTATCATTGAAACATCGTAAGGTTATCTATAAATAGAATTAACACAAAAGAATATATGTTATGGAGAAAATTTGAAATTTTAACGCCAAGGCACCTAAAACCACGTTTTGACTAATGAAACATATAATAAAAATGTAGATGTGAAGTTTTCTTATTCTTTTTTAAGCTTTTAAACAATCGTCAGATTAACCAGAATTTTCTCTGTTTCCCAAAAAACGTAACTCTTCTTCTTGAAGGATGCAGAAACTTAATTCACAATAAAAGATTGTAATGCAGATTTTAATGCAAATTGATTTTTAAAAAGCTTAAAGCAATAATTTAAATATCCAAATTTCTGTGGTAAAAAGGGTTTAATGATTTTGCCATCAGTTGTCTACATATATTCACTTGACTGAGAAGTGGGCAGGTATAGCCTACACCCATGCTATGCCTGTCCACTTCTCAAAAGATAATATTGTCTACATTATGCATGTCCTATGATTCATTACTGGATACAGATGTGTTTAAAATCAAATATTACATAAAGCCTAAATGAAATAAAGATTTTTTAATGCATTATACTTTAAAACTAGTCAGACCAATGCCATGACTGTTCTAAGGGATAAAAATCAATGTAAATCAATTTAAGAAAGAAAAAAAATTGTAAATAAAATATTGCATAAGACTTATGTGAATGCAAAAGCAAATCATTTATTGTTCAATTATCTTGTTTCATTACAGATCTCAAGGTCACACTTGATTACGATGCAAAATTCTCCTTATAACATGTATAATACGGTTGTTTCAAGGATAAATGAATTATAATATTACCGTAGAAAAAGGTGCCCCTTTCAACGTTACCGCGGAGAAAAGTGCCCTTTTTACCAATTATTTAACATGCCATTTTCAAATCCTAGATTTAACACTACCGTTTGCGTTTAAACGCAATGTTCTTTGCGTTTAAACGCAATAGCTATTGCGTTTTATCGCAATCTTTTGCTTTTAAACTCAAAACTTATTGCGATTTAACGCAAAAGATTGTGATTAAACGCAATTATAGTTATTTCGTTTAAACGCAAAATGAATTATTTTTTCTACCTCAATGAGCTTCTGTAGGCCTCAATGAGCTTCCGTACATTTTTACTGATAAACATTGAAAAATTATTGTTAAATAATATGTTTTATGGCATCATTGTATCTTTACCATCTATTTTTGGTCACAGAATCTATTTTTAGAATCTGTTTTTTTACATTTATTTTTAACCTGAGGGTCCATTATATCTATTTATAGAATATTTTGCTTGTATCTCGTCAACAACCAATCAAATTGCAGGACTGTAATCACGTGAAAGCCACTTTTGTTATTACCCTGGTATTTGATGGACGTTTTTATGTGAACAGAGAGTTTATTTGTGTGAAAATTAATCCTTGGGCCTTGAACTTTAAACAAAGTGAGAAGTGATATGCGCTGGGAGGATTCGTTATAGTATACAAGACTTTGTATTGAAAAGTAAGTTTATATTCATTCTTAGTTTATATGTGGATCACTTTCTCATCGGCGCCCAAGGTACGGACTTTAGAAAAACTGGTTTGACACGGATTGTTGTCAACATGGGAGAGCAAACTGTGGTTGGAGTTATCGGACATTCTTATGTGAAGCGGTTAGAACGTTTTTCATTGCAACACCCAGTGTATAAGAACTTGTGTTTGAATGAAGATGTATACAAAGTTTGTTTTCGTAGTCAGGGAGGTTTGACAATCCGTGGTCTGGCTAACTCGCCGAAGCTGTGCACATTTACCTCAGTTCCGATATTGTGTTTTTTGGACATAGGGGGAAATGATGCTACAACTCGTGCAGCACTTGATATTGCTCAGGACATTGTTGCATATGCGAACTATCTTGTGCATGGACTTGGTGTTGTTAACGTGGTAATCGGGCAGTTGTTGCGCCGCGACCCACGGAAGTCCCCGGCCGGTTATAACGACGAAGTGTTAAAAATAAACACACACTTACAACACTTAACTTTGGGGCTTCATCATATTCATTTTTGGAGAAACAGAGGATTTTGGGCAGATCTGTAACACCTGGGGCGAAGAGCTTCCGTACATTTTAACTGATAAACATAAATATTTATTGTGTTTTATTGCAAAGGATGAATTGACTTTCGGGCGAATTTCTCTTTATCGGGTTCAACTGACTTTTTCTTTGTGAGACATGCAATCCACGCAAAAAATGATCATATTCACTTACATACCAGAATGAAAATGCACTCGAACTCGTGCAAAAAACTGTAACGATCCATTTTGAGATTGTAATGTATCTCCATGGGAAGGAGTAGGTAAAACAAAATAACTATGTAAAGAACACGAGGAACTGCTGCCCCCAACAGTAAAAATAAACTGTAAAGGAACGCTGCTAAGTGGAACAGTGGATGACGAGTCTGTAAAATCCTCAATCTGTAGAGCCACGGCGTAATTTCCAGAAGGCAAGGCGGCGTTGATAGAAAATCTACATTTCGTCTGAAGAATAAAAAAAATGTATTTGATTTATAAGTGCGTTACGGAAAAATACGACTCAGTCTTACACCAAGATTAAACAGAAGGAGTACTTACATTTTCTAATGTCATATAAGATGAATGGTCGCTACAAACAGAGGCACATTCATCTGATCCTGATGCAAAGCGACAGCGAACAACATCTCCGTCAAAGTCCGCCACTTTAGGATGTAAATATATTAAAATTTTAGCAACAAAAACTTTTTTTATGCTTAAATTTTTCATGTTTTACGACATATTTTAACATGAAAATACAGCATTCAAAGCAGCAGGAAGACATCGGCCTTTGATTTGGCAATAGAGTATTGGACATACTTATTTACATTTGTAGATTAAATTACTTGATACTGTGCCGATTTCAGAAGTCATAATTCTCTTTGAATTTAAAGATAATGTGTCTACAACTTCCGTTCCTGGTGAATAGCTTTATATGCTGCAATGAAAGGAATCTAAGTATGGAATCTGGTTCACGTTCTTTAACATTAGCTGGATTGATCTTATTCAAATATAATTTTTGTTTACAGTCTTATTACTATTCAGTATTTTTGTTTATTAATGAAGTTATATGGTCAACAAATTATATGGAAGGGAATTACCGCCAAAATTCTATGTATCTTGCTTTTATTCTTATTATGCTTACTTCTTTATTCTTCATTACATTTACATTTGCATGTCACTTTATTGTTTTCATATTCATGCTTATCCAATTTCACTTTGATTCTCTTTGATCCTTCATTGTTTGCTTAATTCTATGTTGCAACACTCTCTTCTTATTCGTGTAGATTCTTTCTTCTATCTCTGTTACAAACGTGAATTCAAACACGCAAACCATAAAGCACTTTCAATAAAGACGAATACAAGTTGCATGAATTTAATGCTGCATTATGACGCCAGGCGGCAGTGTGCGCGCTACAATGGCTGCTCCCCGAAAAAACCAACGTAGCTAGCTAAATGTGGGATGTTTCGCACCATGACATTTCGCTCCAATGTTTATATGTTCAGATCAAGAAATGGAGGGGAGGTTAATGTACTAAGGGATAATTTATAATTTTGTTTGCCGGGGAGGGGTGGGGGGGGGGGGGGGTAGGTCGAGTTCTATTTTCAGTAGGTTTACTACTTGAATTTAAAAAAGTTTGAATTTTCAAGGGTGGTGAGGTGACTGGACCCCCCTCCTAAAATAAAATAAAATTCTAAGTCTGCGCATCAGTTATTTATATGAGACGATATAATCTTACAGTTCTCATAATTAGACACGTATCATAATTATCATCATCCCAAGCTTATGGAAGTCGGTCAATTCAACTATTCATTTAATCAAGACGACATGTATGAGGTTTATGTCTCTAAGTTACATGTATCATAGCTTAAACACCTTCAAATCTAAATATGGACATTCAGTTACATGTACATGATTTATATTAAAATAAACAAACCTACAATAAGCATGGCTGTGAGTGATACAGACACATTTTTATCACTTCAAAAATCTGTGTAAATAAGAAGCATACATTATTAATGTTTTGTATTTTGGAAGAAAAGATATTTTATTTAGAACTTTATACATGTAAAAGAATTTTTATTAAGATTTGATTTAGATTTTAAACCAAAACGTATAAACAGTCATATCGATATCACATACCGTTTAATCTCTTTGCCTGGTTTGTTTTCGTTTACTCATTGTGTAATTAATTCACTGATAATTTAGATTCGTTAATTTTACCGCGTTTTTCTCTGCGACTCCACCGTTCTGTGCCGAATCGCAAGAATATAAAATCGCGTGCACCAAACTTAGTTTTCATATCACAAGTTCAAAACTTTTAGAAAAATAAGTGAGATTTTAAAACCTGCAGTTTTAAGTTTTTTAACCCGGAATTTCACGCGGATATTAATTCATCGCATTTAATCAGGGATACACAGTACTGTAGCCTAACGAGAGGTACATAGTGATTCATGCAAGTGATAATTTTCACACGTACTAGAGTACAAGAAAAGCTACTTCTAAGTATTTCGTACCCCAGTCCTTTTATTGTTTTTCAAAAACATCTTTAATTTGGTTTAAATTTATTTCTATTTCATCTACATGTTCCACGGGTACCTGTGGACAGAACCGTGCATAATCCCACCTCTTTTCACCTCAAATGAAAATAAAGTCCTGTCGACAAGTACATGTACTTATGCCATGTTCCTTTTCTAAAAATTAAGCGTTCCTGCAAATAATTTGTTACTGCATAATTATATATATACGGTACATCATTGCATTGCGGATCTGGAATGAGATCAGATCCACCCCCAATGGAAAATTCACACTCATTTAATCAACCAATAAAAAAATTAATACAAAATTATCTCTCAGACCCCCCCCCCCCCTTCTGATTTTTTTTAGAACCGCGCGGAGGCATTTTACATGTACACAAAAAAAAATCCGTATCTTTTTAAGTCTGCGTATATCGTGGCTTGTTAAAAGTTCATTATATTAACATGTATTTCATATTCCTATACTAAGCCCTTAATTTGAGATGTTCTCACGAATTTATTAAAGTTACATGTATGCCATTTGTTAGTTTCGTTTTAATAAATCTTCGGGAGCAGCAATTGTAGCGCGCACACTGCCGCCTGGCGTCATAATGCAGCATTAAATTCATACAACTTGTATTCGTCTTTATTGAAAGTGCTTTATGGTTTGCGTGTTTGAATTCACGTTTGTAACAGAGATATATGAAAGAATTTACACGAATAAGAAGAGAATGTTGCAACATTGAATTAAGCAAACAATGAAGGATCAAAGAGAATCAAAGTGAAATTGGATAAGCATGAATATGAAAACAATAAAGTGACATGCAAGTGTAAATGTAATGAAGAATAAAGAAGTAAGCATAATAAGAATAAAAGCAAGATACATAGAATTTTGGCGGTAATTCCCTTCCATAAAATTAACCATCAGATTTATCTATGTTTAGATTATGATTTTTTAAGCTATAACATAATAACCTATTATCAAGTGAAGGGAAATTCCAATTATTTTGGCTTTAAATTTTGATTGTTTCCTTGTATCTTTATACAAAGCTCTTTGTCTAAAGGATGTCAATATAACGCAATGATATCATCTTATAGCTAATGAAATGAATATTCGAGGGCCATATAAAGATAAAAACAAACACAGAATGAATCTCTGCCTTTCAGTTAACTGAAATGTGACTGATCGATAACTGAAGGTGACTGAATGGCATAGCTATGCCATTCAGTCACCTTTACAGATCATTCAGTTAACATTCAGTTCACTGAATGGCAGAGGTTTATTCTGTGAAACAACCAACTCAAATACATCTATCTCCTATTTGAACATGCATATCTTTTGTTACCTGGAATATATACGTAAAAATTTGTGCATGGATATGTTACTGAAGAAGCCATTGATGAGACAGGTGACCGGTTTATGTTTCCAGTATCACTTCGTAGACTTAAATCTACAGTCATTTTAAGACTCCAGGAAGTAGCAGATATAGGCTGAGTTAAAGCCATCCAATTAGATGAGGCAAATCTAAAATTATGAATAATGACGTGAAATACATATCATATTGATCACTAAGTTTAATTGATTGAGAAGCATGTATAAAGATTCAAATAAATCTTTTCTGCTTTTCATAATATTTTAAAAGTATTCTGCCAGATAACTTGGCAAAAATTGAGACAATGATAATGTGATTAAGAAAATCGTTGCTTTTTTGCATACTTTTCTTTAAATAATTAATACGTCTTAAGAATCATTTGTTGTTTATCCACATAGTAATAAAAAATTAATTTTCATAATAATTTCCACATGCTGTAATAAAAAAATCGTTGCTTTTTGTATTCTTCTCTTTAAATAATTGAACACATCTTATAAATAATTTGGTGGTTTTTTTTCGTAGTACATGTAATAAAAAATGAATTTTAGTAATAATTTCCACATGCTCGGTAGTGATTTTTAACTACTATCCCACACCCACCAATACTTTTAATAAGTAATAAGATCCAGGCTTAAGCCCCCGAAAATAAAGCTTTAAAGGTACACTTATATATTACAAAAGACTTGACCTATAAGGCCAATATTGGTTTCTGTTTTTACAAAAAGCATATCGATTTCCGTTCCACTTCTTGATTTTAGGCCATACGCAGTAAACTCTTAGGATCTAGTTCTCATAATGTATTATTAAAGCTGTACACGCTATAATTTGCGTCAATTTTGAATAAAGGGGAAAATGTATGTGTTTGATTACTAATAAAAGTTACCTTTATGCTGTTAATTATAAAGCTCAATTCGATCACATAACAAATATATCAAATATTAAGCAATAAAAAATATTTATTTTCCTGCTAGGAAAGTAATGCCTCCTCGTGAATATCAATCTATCACGTGATATCGACAGCTAAATTTAGTCTATCATACCAAAACTGGTGAAGGGTCAACATCTTCATAATTGTGATAGTTTCACAAAGGAAAGGATATTTTCAGTGAAGCAAACGCAACAGTTTTTGCTCTGCATGATTTTTTTACGTGACACCTGTCTCGAGGAACACAGAGTGAATGATTCTTGACCTCAAACAAAGCATGCTTACACTAAGGTATAGTACGTTCCGGTTGATTGCTTTTACATGTAGTTAATATAATACTTTTTTCATCTCTAAATCAATGAATAAGTGTACATTAAATTAAGGAAGAGGGTCGAAGTAAGATATAAAATATGTACAATTCTGCATAAAACAATGATAAAAGGGTGTAAATAAATGCCATTGATTTAAAAAAATAATATGCCCACAGATGGAATCGAATCAGGGCACAATAGATATCACATGTTAAATAGCCAGCGGTTTAACAAACTGAGCAATGCAGAACTTACACGTTCCGATGTAAATATAGACCATTTTGAAATAAATCAGTTTCCAAAATTTTATCGGTTTTTGCAACATTCGACTACAGGGACGGGTTGCCCCTAAAATTGTTTTATTCTAATTTACTCCTTTGAAATATATCCTATCAAAAAAACTAGGAATTTTTTAGGGGTATGCCGGTCCTGAAGGACATCTAGGCCAAAAACCATGCAGAGATATACCAGTTTACTTAATGCTGTTTTAGCCAACTTCTAAGATTAATAATAAAATTGCAAGAGCAATATGATAGGTTCAAAATGCAAATTCGAAAACACTCTATGTACGAGTGCGATTGATAATAACAAAAAACTTTGATTTTCATAGGTGATTTTTCCATCTCCTCTACAGGTCAATTCTATTTTAATTTGCGATAGATCCTTAAGTTTATGAATTAAAAAAAAAATACTATACATTGAATTATTTTTTTAAAAAACCCCAAGTACTTGTTAGCAAATAGATATTTTGCTGCATGGAAAATGTCACATTTTTCAATAACTTAAGTAGCGTGTTACAAATCGTGTACCGAAAAATGTTTTGATTAGGTTAAAATAAAGAAACAAAGTCATCCTGGTTGTTGTTGTGTGTGTTTAGTACAAATAGGTTTTAACTGAAACATAATTTACATGATAAATTGAGGTCATCTTGAAATCTTTTTATTAAATCTAAATTTACTTTTTTCAAATGTAGGCGCAAGATCTGTTAACTGTAACCAATGTACATGTATATGTTGAAACAGCTTTTTGATGACATCTAATGATATTACTTTCAATTTGCTTCCGATTCCACTGGATTATAAAATTAATATTATTACCTCATCAATTTTTAATTTTTTTTCAATAAAGATAATAATTATGTACTTCTGTAGTAATCTATATACATGTGAAAAAATTCAATTTTCAAATTACCATTCCCTACGCACAACATTCGCTTTCAGATTTTCATACTGAAATGTTGTTTTACAGGTTTGATATCCATGTACAGTATTTAGCTCAACTAAGCTGAAAGCTCAAGAGAGCTTTTCTGATCACATTGTGTTTATCGTCCGTCTATCTGTCAGTCTCTCCGTCTCTGTCCGTATACTTTTCACATTTCAACATCTTCGCCAGAAACAATATGCCAATTTCAACCCAAACTTGGCACAGAGCACGCTTAGGCAAAGGGAATTCGAAGTTGTGAAAATTAAGGACCACGTCCTTTTACAAGGGGAGATAATTAAAAATTATTGAAATTTTTTAAGAAAGATGAAACTTATGCGGAAGCATCCTCTGATAGTGTAGATTCAAAGTTGTGAAATTACAATCTGATTAAAATCAGATCCTCGATGCTCCCGTTTTAATGATGTGTCGCTACGACATATCATTAAAACGGGAGCATCGAGGATCTGATTTTAATCAGATTGTGAAAATTATGACCCCGGCCGGGGGTAGGATATTGGGTCACAACGGGGGGGGGGGGGGGGGGGGGGGGGTTAAATAGCAAGATATAGAGAAAAGCTGTAATTTTAGTGAAAGCAACCTCGGATAGTGAAGATTCAATTTCCTTAAAATCAAAATCTTGTGGAGAAGGGTTGATCCACATTGCGGATCCAATTTTACAAAAAGAAAATATTTCAGTCATTAACAAAAACTGAAATATTATCATATGTGGTTTTTTTTTCTATTATATACAAGCATTTTACATATTGCTGATTTTTAAAAAAGTTTTTTAGACTTTGCCCTGGACGATTCTTGGGTTTCACAAGGGGTTCAGAGTTTGGTGTAGGTCTATATCTCATAAATAAACAATTCTCTAGGCTCTTTTTCAGAACTGCAATCCTCAAAATGTGATATGACTATAAAAATCACCCTGTAAAAAAGGGACTTTATTATAAACATATATTTACATCTACCAAGTATAATTCCCTATACTTCTTACGGAAACGTTTAGTAAATTCATAGCTCTATAGAAACAGCCAGACTGAAATCTTAAATCTACACCCCCCGTTCATCGATTGGTCGAAACCTACAGCGACCTAAGAAAAATCACGGACTGCACGAAATAATCATGATGATATCAGACTACAGTAGACGATTTGGCTGTTTCTTTCAGTTAACATACTTATGTGCATCAACAGTAATTTAGTGAAATTTATTAACTTTTCATAATCAATTTATTAACTAGTTAAAAGAAAAATGTTAATATAAACAATAAAGTGCTTTCGTTGATGATTCATGCGGGTTTTAAAGGTAGCGATCATTGCAGAAAAAATTATATGTATTTTTTTCTGCAATGTCGCCACCTTCAACTTAATCCCGAATGAAACACCCAAAAGGCATTTTATTGTTTAAAAGAATATCCAAGGGGGGAAATGGTTTTCCATCTATACAGGATCTAAATGTATTATACCACTTTGTCCAGATATTTTGATTTATGACTCCATTAAGCTGATTTTATCATGACTTATGTAGCTCAGGTGTGAGCAATGTGGCCTATTGGCCTCTTGTTATTCTTATATGTTTTTTATTGAAATAAAGTAATTTTTATCTATTCTGCAAATAAAAGAGTTCAAATGAAACTCATCATATCACTTTCCCATACTTTACAAATACTAAAAATGAATTTTGATTACAAAAGATATACATGTATATTTTATTTATATTACCAACCGCAAATCGATGGGTGCTGATGTCGAGTTGTTTATATCAAATACGGTTTCTCCCAAAAAATCCGCCCAATTGTCAATCGAATTGCTTTCCGTGCAATTTGCATGCATCACCACACTGCCTGTGCATCCATTGAAACAATTCAATGTAATGCTTTGTGGACTGGAGCAGTAAGAGAATACATAGGAGACACGGTGACTGACCAGAATCTGAGAAATTTAAAATAAAAAAAATATTAATAAAAATATATTAATCCATACTAACAATCGGCGGTCTTCAAATACGGTAGATATAAATTTAATTTAAACTAATAAATGTTCTAAGCTGCCTTTAAATTATCTAATTCCGCTAAAGTAAGGGAAAATAATAAAATGTGATTGCACACACAGTCTTTAGAACTGCAGTTAAATGACTGATCTGCGAACAGTACAACTTCATGTCCTAGGATATGTCTTAAGACATATCTTATGACCACTCTAAAGCCCCTTTCACAATTGGCGCACGACCACTTTACACCACTTTGCGATCGAAATTTTTGAGCTTCGCGCGAGTTCTTGCATACGTTGCACGTGCCCTCGCTTACGTTGCATGAGCTCTCGCATTCGTTGCATACGTTTTACTGGTCGCATCAAGTCTCCTCTGAATAGTGGACATGCACACTATTCAGACGCGACCGAACGCGATCAATATTATCGCAGTGCAACGCACGAAACTTAGTACGAACGTTTTACAACGTTTCGAGTACTCGCAAGAGTGATGTACGATTTTTAAAGGTCGTAAGATGAATCGCAGTTGTTAATGCGCGTATTGTGCGACCATGAGACTGTTGCTCAACATGTCTCATGTTATCTTGCAACGTTTTACTATCATTGCACGACTTATCAGTAATATGCCATGCTTTGCCACTTGTATATATACCATGTATATAAGCATCTCTGTTTCAGACCACAAATCAACAATGTACATTTATTGCATGATGGTAAGGGGAATATGAAGATTTATTTCTCTAATAAAACTTATATTTCCCCAGGGCATCGCCCGTGGGAAATTTGTTTTTCTGGGGGAATAAATCTTCAAATTCCCTGAACATTAATGCAATAAACGAACAACATATGATTATACAAAATACGTTGATTTCTAAAAACTGTTTGATTGTTTGATTTCCTATGTTACCGTCTCACTTTTCTTTCATAATTTCGAATCATAGATAGTTAAGTTGGTTTTCTGATATATAAAAAATCATAATGATTAAATATTTTTGATTTAATCATACTTGTCTACATCATATGCTCATATAAGCTTTTTCATTCCTATGAAATCACCCTGCCACGTGACTTTCTAGATCAATCAAAGATAATAGAATAATCATATTGAGGTGTAATCAAAATGCTGCTGCATCTCTGTTTCTTCTTGAGCGGCATGTTCTTTTGCTTTCAACTATGTCTACTGAAGAGCGTCGGAAATGGGCGGTATATATACCCCCTCTGACTCGCACGAGCATTCGTACCATGGAACGCATGATCGCACATCCAATCGCATTGGCGCACGTTCAATCGTCCGATCATCTGGTCTCTCGCGCGATCCTATCGCATTATCTTTCAACAGTCGTTTTCATTGTAAAACAGTCGCATATAGACGCAAGATATATCGCAAGATTTAATGCGTTTACGTCGCTCAACACTCGCTTAGATCGTGCGAATTTTGTACGAATACTTTTTTCAAATGCGATTATTTCGGCAACAGTGTACGATTCATATCTAATTTGTTCGGTCGCACGAATATTCAGTCGCTTCTGCTCGTGCGCCAATTGTGAAAGGGGCTTAAGACATATCTTAAGATGTAATCGAAGCTATCATAGACTTATCCTAAATTATTATAAATCTTAAATTTCCTTTTAAACAATAAAATATCAACACAATATAATGTAAAAAAAAAGAAAAAAAGAAAAAAAAAGTATTTTAGTATTTTGAATGTTATTATAAACATACTTGAATATTAAGCAATTTACATTTTCAAAGATTTGTATAAAAAAACAAACAAAACAATGTAGTATACGATTCACCAATGACTATTTTTTTTTTTAGTTCTCTTTATGTTGTATCACCCATTACATGTTTATACGTTTGGTAAAATGCGTGCCTGAAATTTAAATATTAGCGAGCCCTGGCTACTTAGAATCAAACTTATCAGAGTTTTAAACACTCCTACAAGTAATTATACAAATTCGAACTCATGTAACTCGAGGGTGGGGTGTCATGTTTTCATCAAATTTAAATTGCGGGTATTTTTTCTTATTCAATGATATTATTTGGATCAATCAATGATATTTTTGATCAGATATAATTCGCCGCACATTATTTTCTTAATAAAATGCAAATTACAAAAGGCTGATTTAGATCTACATGTAAATATTTGACGGGGAATTTTCTGAAAATTTAGAAAACGGATTTTGTACTCAATGTATGTAACATAAGTCATGCAGGTTTTTTTTTTAAAGGGGTTGGGGGGGGGGGTGGTTCGTTTGTTTGGTGTTTGAATTCAAACTACATAAAATCACATAGTAAAGTTACTGAAAATGGGCCTCGGACCCCCCTTCCCGACAAGCATTTTTAAATATTATAAAATAGTATCCCTCGTTATTCCCCAGTAGAAAATTCTGGAAATAATGCATTCATATATTGTCATTTGTATTTTAGATTCAATTAAAACTAAAGAAAATATGTATAGGTGGGTATATTCAATGAATACATCAGTGCTGTATCTTCCGATAACGTTCAAATACATGGATATATAGATCTATTGTTTGTATGCTTATTTACAATGTATATCCCAAAGTACTATGACATGGTATATATAATTATATCAGTTCCTCTTATATTTTTTATAAAAAGCGATGTTTGAAAACCAGACCCAAATTTTGTCAACATGACCAGATATATGAAAAAAATATATAGAAAAATTTGTAAATGAATAACAACGATTGACCTATGTATATTCATAAACGATTGACATTTGAAGTGCATTTACGCATGTGCGCGGGAATGGTAAAAAAAAAGGTATGAAGAGTGAGGTTACATGTATATGACAGGTTTGTTTACAATTCATATAAACAGGTTTTTTGAGCTGTAAACAGAAAAATATCAGATATTGTCATCTGCATTTCATATCGGTGTCGATGACAATCGATGAGAGCTCTTTTGCAATTGTCCATTATTTTTATAACAATCATGATCATAAAATAGAACGTCAAAATTACCCCTTTTGGAGCCCCTCGACTCAAACATCTACAATTTATAAATTTTCTAAAAGTATTTAGGTGAAAGCTGTACAAGTTTTATCATATTCAGACTATGAATATCGTACCATACACATGAGTCTCTTTACCTCTATGAGTAAACAAACAAAGAAAACACATCGCTGTACATGTGCGTGTGACTCACCTGTCTAGCAAGAACTCATTTCTAACAAGGGTCCACAGCTTAAAGTGATCTCAAATATAGACTCTCACTTTACAACATTTTCCTTCAAACGATTTCTTTTTTTTTACTCTCCGAACGCGGTATTCCACTGCTAACGGGTCAACCACGTTTTCGTGTCGACATCTTGTGTACGTTCTAAAATTTAAGCTATTGCAAAGGTTGGGCATTTACTGAGACCCAGTTAATAAACAAATAAAAAAATATATACATTAAATACTTTTAAATGCGTTTGATTTAAACTGCATCATTTTCAGAAAGTTTATAACCTTTGTAGCTTAAAGGAAAACGCAAACATTTCCCGCTTTTAAAATTTTCATTTAAAACGGAATATATACCGGTGTTATATAGTGCCTTTTCCCCCTAGCCATCTTTCCCCCCGGAAAAATAGCTATATAGCAGTTCTTCCCCCCGGTAAAATGGCTATATAGCAGTTTTTCCCCCACGGAAAGCTGACTATATAGTGGGCTTTCCCCCTTTTTATAGCCAGATTACCCCCACGGAAAGCCTACTATATAGTGGATTTTCCCCCATTTTTACTTTCCGGCCATGTTTATTGCGGACCATTCGTGACAATAATTTGCAATAACTGATATGATATTAATTTCTCACAAAAAAGGATAATTATGGCATTTATTAACACATAGAATAAAATACATGGTTTTTCAACCCCAAATATGAATTAAGGCATGCGCCTTCATAACATGCATGTGTAAATATCGTTTATTTCACCTGTTCTCACCCCTTTTTGGAACACCTTTTACACGGATTTCGGAATACCTCGAATCTTTTTCATCTAATCGATGCTTATCTACAGTTTTGACTTCGACGTTATGAACACGTGAGAACACATTTGAGTGAAAATACGCCGGTTTGGAAATTTAATTTTCCAATGTATTACCATCAATGTATAAGCTTCTCCCAGGGAACTAACTGACCAATCTTGACCTAATTTTGTAGAGGAATGGAATAAAAAGTGGAAATGTATTGCTCCATTCGTCCAAAAGGCTATCAATTTTAAATTAATACCGTTAGAATTGACGATCCTAAAAACAATTATATATTTCTTCTTCTAAATATCAAACGGGAGACGGGATCCAATGATGTGACGAGAAACTGAAATGTTTTAGTTTTACTTTGATTGATGGAGTTCTAAATCATGGTTAAGGGGTATTTTAATTATGTATTAAAAGCATGTGTAAAGTTAGTGTTTACCATTTCGTTTTAAAGTTACGCATATTCAAAATTTTAAACACATTTCTACGAAACACGAGATATTATGATGTTAACATTTTAAAAAACAATGAAATGTCTTCACAACCAGAACAATGTCGGAGTCTTTGCTGGTTACTTTGGAAAGTGTGAAATGGAGCCTGAACTATACTTTATGTTTATATTGTCACTCACTATTTGCTAATTTTTTTTCACTTTTAAGTTTGCAACGTGATTTATAAATATACAATTTTGAAAACGATGCTATATAAATCAAGATATACGATTCAATTACCTAAAAAATGTATACTATTTGTTTCATATTTTTGCAATAAAGATTTACTTGTGTACCATAGTATTTCTTCGAACAATTAAACAAGGGTAATTAAAAAAAAAAACAAAAAAAAAACAACCAACACATATATTGTGATGAGCTGACTTTTTTTTTTAAATATAAGCTTGTTCTTCTAATCAAGTAACAAGTAAAACAGTCGTATATGCGCTTAGGTTGGTTACTTATTTTTGATTTTCGGTTTCTTCTTTTATGAATAAAAGTTCATTGATTTATTTATCTAATTATTTATTATATCATTAGTCATCTTATGAATTGATTAAATGTTTTGAAGAATAATGAATTTTACCCGCGTTCCTTTTTAAAAAAAATTTGTTCGTAAATTTAAAAAAAAAGCAGCAGAATTAAACGTAATTTTCAATCATTTTGATAAAGAAATATATGAGTTATTGTGTATTTTTGAATGATGTTTTTACTTTTAAATGACCGTAAAAATATGTTCATGTGGTCATCTATAGTTTTTGAGATATGGGGCCCTAAAAATACATATTCTTTATACATGTACATGTAATTGGATTTCAAACATCGGGCTCGAAAACAACAAAGGCTCCTACCCTGCAGGGGGGCTTCAATTTTCGGTGCCATCTACTAGTGGTATACCACTATGACTGTGAACATATGGTTAATTGGTCATCTCTAGAATTTGAGATTCTGGTTCCCACTTATAGAACACTATTCAATCATTATAATGGGGTTTTAATCATCGGGCCCTGAAACATCAAGGGCCCCAGGCCTACCCATAGAGCTGAAATTTTCAGAGTCATCTTAAAGTGGTAAACCACTGCCACTATAAAAATATGGTGATATGGTCATCTCTGGTTTATGAGACATTGGACCCTAAAGAATATGCACTGTAATTATTATAATAATATTTTAAAAATCGGGCTCTGAAACATCGAAAACAAAATTTCTCTAAAACAGAGGTTTAGCCTGGATGAAATTTTCACAAACAGATAAACAGTAAGATAAATTTATCAAGAAATTCTTAATACATTCTCGTTTAATACAATTTCAGAACACAAAATTATGCATACATGTATAAGTGTATAACTTGTAAAACCTTTTTCAATAAATTACCTAAATTAAGTTCTATGTTTAAGTATGTAATTCCATTACAAACATGTTCAACTTTCATCATTGTCTATAAAAATAATAAATCTGCAAAACGAAACTTAACCTGTACAGATGAATGCAGATAAATATGTGTGTAACCTGGGAGTGTAGAAACATTGATTTTAATCCCTACTGGATTTCCATAAATGTTTTTTATAAAATCTGAACCAAAAACGTGAGGGAGAAACCCTACTTTGGGGGGAAAGCTACTATATAGTAGCTTTTCCCCCCGGGGGGGAAGTTTACTATATAGTAGGTTTTCCGGGGGGAAAAGCTACTATGGGGGAAAAACTGCTATACAACACCGGAAGTGATGGTTCACCATCTACATGTTTAGTGAAGAGTTTTTTTTAGGATAAGACAGCTGTTAGGATGTCTTAAAGTTAAGATATATTTAAGAGATGTCGTAATTAAGTTGGCACGGCTTCAAGAAACTCTCTTATGACTACGATGTGTCCTAAGATAATCTGAGACATATCTCAGTCTTAAGATAGCATCATAATAATTTTTGAGAAACAATCACCTCTAGTTATTGTTCTCGAAGCTTTAGATTTATATTTACTTTATATCTTTTTATCTGGCTTCTTTGTTAATATGTTTTATCAAAAAGACAGATACACATAAATTGGAATAGAACCAAAGTTATATGTACATTTGTGCCTCGTATCTATATTTTATTTGATTTCCGTATTAAAAGCCTGTGGATATGATCACAATTTTTGTAAGACGGCATTTTTTATATATACTAGACTTTAACCCGTGCGTGCACGTGTTGACATTGCATGTCGGACATTTACGAAATAGATACATCGACTCATTGGAAGAATTCAACACTTTTTCACCAACGTTTTTAACTCGCTACAAATTTACACACCATGTTAATTGACATTCTGTACTCTAGGGATTTTTCATAGTAAATGCACTGTGTTAGAGTTTATCTCCCGTATTTCCTTTGCTACAAAGACAATACACGGACTTCATTTTATTGTTAAACAGGGTCCGCTGGATATTTATCATTTGAGCGATAGAACATTTTATCTACAATTTCCTAAGAAATATGTAATGAAATTTTTGCCTGGAATCATATATTTCTTTGCCCTTAGTTTATGTTTTCACAATATCACTTTGCATGGATAAACAAAGAAACGATAATACAAATACGTGTGAATTTCCATTGGAAATATGCTATATATTTTGTTGATATATAGTTATGATTTCTTATAATTTAATTATAAAATGACAAATATATTTATCAACTAAGTAATTGCTTTTCTCATCTCTGATTTGAACACCGTGGTGAGACTGCCGTAATTTAGCGTGAATGTGATGCGCACGGGCAAGATTGTAAAATCAAAATATTCCAGATGATTTCCGGAAATATTTGAGGAATTTTCGTTGATTATTAATGAGCGAAACTTAATTGAGATAAAGAAAAGATTGGTAATCTTCAAGTACCAATGATGTTTAAAATATGTACAACAAAAGACAGCACTTTTCCTTTTTATCGGTATTAAAGGCCAACAATTCGAATCTATTATTTCAATTAAGAAGTATAGATAGATGAGTTTAAAGAACCACGAAAATAGTTCAACTCCATTTCTATATATCTATACTGCCAGGCGATACATACAAGACTTAATTCTAAAATACCAAGTTCCCCTTACCGGACCTTAAATGACCATTAATGGCCATTTAAAACGTTTTACACTATGTTGAACCTCTATAGTACTCGGAACAAGACCCAGGCCCAATTGCCTACAACTGTCCCCTCCAACTTTTATCCTGGTTCCTCTCCTGATTATACTTAACATATAAATAAGCTTGCAATAATTAGTCAACCCTTCGAAGACCTCTGGAACCATGCAAGCCCGTGGTTGACAGAATACTTTGCGATTAAACATCATATATGCTAGCTTAGTTTGGAATTCTGTGAAGTCGTTTGAGTTATATATTTGAAACTGGTTATGTTTTGGCCAATCATAACTATTTAAAAAGAAAAACTTGTTGATATTTTAATTTTATATTCGAAATGTAGTTAATACCTTGACCTGATCTAGCAACAAAATATATTGTTCGATTTTCCCACTACATAGTAATATTAATATTTTTAAATATAAAAAAATATGTCAATAGTGACGAAAGTAAAACATTTGAAATTTTTCGTTATAACTTCAGTTAACTTGATATATCTGATCTCTTTTTAAAATTTTGTTTTGAATAAATGAACACATACCTGAGATTCATTTACCGCCTTCCATGTTAGCAGTCCTCCTCGAAAATGGTTCGATAGCACACACGGAATTAGAGCAAAAAACGTTACTGTAGGCCAAATATACATACTGGTTTCAGAAATTTTCACGTATTTTGCATCTTGTATTATTTACTTCGCCTTGTAACTAGAAAACATCAAGAATTTTAAACTTCTGTATACCAAACTGTTCTGGATGACTGAAGAAGTTCACAATAAGAATCTACAGCACTATTCAGGCAATGATTGTGCATGTAGTAAACATATAGTCTTTCCAGAGACTTGATTTGCCAATATAGATTCCGTACGTGTTTATCAATAAATGGAAACTATTTCAAAATAATCAAATAGGATTGCCTTGAATAATGCTCCTTATACAGATATTTTTAATAACCTACCATCAAAACCTCGCCTGTAACATTTTAAAATTAAAATTCCACATTGCATTGTGCATGTTTATGAGTGCAACTGCGTTCTCGAGATCATTTGAATGATAAATTAAATCCAGAACTTACTCAGATTGATAGCATAATCATGATAATCAGCATACAAAGAGCACAGAATTTAAAAGTCTATTGACGTAATGATATAGGTTAATGTAGGCAACAAAAATTTGAGTGTCATTTGTTGAGTAATAAGCGAGTTACAGAGCTTACAATTCTTTGCTATATAAACAAAGCTTTTGTTTACATTTGAATGTTGAAGTGAAAATTCTAGTTGAAGACCTATAATGAATGTGTTACACGCTAGAAACTGTTTCTTTATGCTTAAAATGAAAAAGAATATAGACAAATCAGTTTGAAAAAGATTTTTTTACTGGTTTATTGTATTGGACCTATGTAAACAAAAACGGGACACGAACCTTGGTTGCATACCAAATAATTGTGAGCCCTGTATGTTGCTTTTATCTCTACGACTGTCAGACTTTAAAATTTTATTTGATTATTAGAAATGCATTCCTTAAGCATTGTAACTAATAAATACAGTAAAATAGATTTTGACTAAAATCGTGACTATGCCTCTTTAATTAACGAAGGAGATGTGAAACAACTAAATATGGTGCTTTTTTCTAGGCAGTCTGGATACATCTAATACGTGGGACATTAGAAAAAACTGCATCTTAATGCATGTTTTTCTTGCCTTTCAGATCAGATAGATATAATATTGATAGGACTAGAGTAAATAGATAAAATAAGTTGCCTTGAACTTAAAAGATATAATTCTTTAACTAAGGTAGATTTTGTATTGTAATTGCGTGCAAATATATTTTCTCATGCATACTGTCCATAGATTAACTTCAATATTTTAGCAACACGTTGAAGATATTTAAGAGGCAAATTATCAACATAAATAACCAATAAAAACAGATCATGCTTTGAAATCATCTGCGTTCCATAGTTACAATTTTATCTAAATAAAGAAAGAAAAAGAAAAACTTTACGTAAACATTTTTTTACGTGAAAATTCATGGTTGAAAAAGTTTATTGGTAATGGCACACATACAATTTAAGTATTACAAATATACATAACATGCATTTGATGACCAAATACACGTATTGTACGATTTAAACATTATAAAATCGTGACTCTAATTTTGGCTATGATGTATTTTTATCTACATTGACACCTTTAAATGTAAAATGTCATTTCTAAAGTGGTGTTACTTTCCGAATATATTATTCTTTATTGTGCTTTGACAAACAGTTTTCATTTTGCGTTAACCAAATAAAATAATAAAGCAGAACATATCTTTCACCTTAAAATTGTGTAATTTTTGTCAAAATGCTCACGCAGACCAAAGTATTTCATAGCACACTCATAATACAAATAAATGTAAAAATTCCAATTTTGTGTTAATCATAGCAGATTTCTAATACTCTTCATATAAAATACTGCCGCTTACTTGAGTTATCTCGTCCTTTGTCATGGAACTAATACATGTAAATCTAATAAAATGTAACCCTGCATTGTAAAGAGCCTGTGGATTCCTACGATGAACCTGACCAAAAAAGGTAATGCCAGAAAACATTGTTCTCACATTTTACTAACATTTGTGATACAGCATTGAAGCACGATTGCAAACATTGTATATATTGTGAGTTAAATTCATAGCGATTCTTTAAAATTAGACTGGAACTAAAGAATAATCTTTGCCCCCTGTCTCCATTGAAAGTTTTACTCCGGATGCCACACTTTTATGAAATCCCAATAAAGATATAAACATAATATGGTATGAATTAGTTGCAGTATTGTATTTAGAAACCATATGTAGTAAAAAAGGTTTAATATGTTTTATATTAATGTTAATCAGTTTTTTGATATTCATCTGAAAGAACATACACATGTACAGCAATGAAATATTTCAATCATATATATATCATATGTTAGCTCATTATCTATAATCATTGTCAGGTATATTGTTGAGTTTTTCTTTTTTGGAATTGCAATTAATCATGAACATGGTAGATCAAAGAAAAAGTCCAAGTTCTCATAAATTGAAAATTTTCAAAAACATCCAGTCATCAAAATTATCATATAAATTTGGTTGTTAAGAAATTTCCGTAGGAAATTTAGTCCCTGGTCGCTGGTTCAAACCAAGCTGTGGTCACTTGATGTTGAGTGTTGTGCACTTAGAAAAGGCACTTTATCTACATTGTCTCAGTCCACCCAGCTGAAATTGGGTACTGGCTACGCCGGGGGTTGTCCTGCGGTGGACTGGTGTCCCATCCAGGGGGGGTCAATGACTCTCATCTGCTTAGCACCACGGAAACTGGGGATATGCACCAGTCCTATGCGTCTTCATGGCTCGGAGAAGTACAATACACGTATTCTCCTTCTCGATTGTTTGTCGAGATAAACAAACTATGGTTGTACAAGATAACCATAAAAAAGAATAATGCATAAGTGTATTAAAATTTAGACCCTATCAAGTATACCAATACAAAAATTACATTTTAAAAGCATGCTTTATTTTAAGTTAGATGTTTTAGAATTTAAAACAAAATTGTCCGGTATTAATTCGTAACACAAACAAACATTTACCTTTCTTGTTGAATTCTATTTGTTTTAAATAATTTGAAATGCATTTGAAACACTAATACAGTTTATTTTACTTTTTCATTTTAACTTTTGTTATTGGTCATATCTCGTTTAACCATATGGCGTATGTTTTTTCTAAACAAAGCTTCGAAGCGTTGCGTAGAAAAAAGCATTGGGTTTATAAAAGCCTCGAAGATTATATGCTACTTAAAACTTAAGGTAATGGTCCATACCCCACTAGATAAATAAAATGCGTACAGAATTTTTTCATATTTTTCAAACATGTATCTGAGGATATGTTCTCATCAAATTTTATCCTGTTGGGTGGTCCATCGGTATTATAAAAGCTAGGGTCGTTGCTAAAAATAGAACCGATTGCGGAAAATGGCACTTTTTCATACATAAAGAATATAAGCCTAAGCCTGAAATTAGAATTTCACAAAGTAATTTTTTGACTTATATCCTATGTAAAATAAAGGAATTATTATTTCAAAACAAATTTTTTTATGTTACACTTGCTTATTTATCAAAAATAGATAAATCTGCATACAAATGAGATAAAATGAAATAAATTTTCAAAGAGAATTTAAGCTCTTATAATTTTATTTACGTACAGAATTCTCTAAAATTTTGATATTATTTACACATTAACGCCCTTAATCAATTGGAAATAAAATTACCCAAGGGATCGGCCTTTTCAGGATCACAATGGGCGTATTTTGGGTAAAAATCATTAAAATATATATTTTGAAAAAAGATCCGTAAAAATTAAATTGTGCATAGGTTTATTATTTCATCACTCTAAAAAAAATGTTTAGATTATTGTTAAATAGAAAACATGATTTAAACAAACTGTTGATCAATCTGTATTATCTTGTCCGCAAAAGATTGTATCTTTGGATATCGGTAAGTATTATGGATCGAGATCGGTATTTAGAAATTGCAGTCCCACGCTTGGATAATGCTAACTACCTGATATATGCCTGTAAGACAAAACCTCTATTCAACTTTTTTTTACTGGATTTAAAGACTGTTCTTAAAATGAAATAACTTTTCTTAAGCGTATGATTTTAATTCTAAAAAACATTTTTTGTGGGAAAATATATCTATGCTCGTTGCTAAGCGAATATAGAATATAGATGAAATAAGTCAAATTATTTCCCCTTGTGTATTTATCTCCCTTATGCACTGGAATATAGATCTCGGTCAGGATGTTTATGCATCTTCAGGGATTAACGTTCAAAGAATTGGATTAAGTTCAACCTTGTAATGAATTGATGTTTATGCAAGACAAAAGTAAGCGGTATGTATTTTCAAAACGAGTACTCAATCGACACAACCCAGTCAATTTCTCATTTCGCTGAGTAATAGGCTAATTGATTGCAGTTTTCAGGATTTTTAATAGATTTGTTTTGAATTAATTTCTAGGTCAGCTTGATTTTTTTTGTTTTGAAACACATGTACACCTTTTAGCGTTAGGTCTCGATTAGATCGGGCACGGAAAAGACGTAATAACGCGTGAATTACGTCAGACGTTGTTTTGTGACGTATGGATCATTACCTTAATTCTTTATTATATAAGCATCCGCCATGTGGCGGAGAAATAATTTTTCACTAAAAAACTATTATAAAATCAACATGATGGTATAGAACAATTTTAGATGAAATTAACGTACCTTATACTGTGTATAACGACTAAAGATCCTGGTATCATAGAGTAAAATTCTGTTAACTGCAATTATATAGATATATTTATATTTTCAGTGTCTTTGCCCGTGATAACACTACGAATCAATTTTGACTTTAAATATTTTGAAGTAATCAAATACTATCGGGCATGATCAACCTAATCCTAAAGCCCTTAATTCATCTGTATTGGTTTTGATTGCCCTTTCGGTATTTGATCATCTCGTAATACTCAAAAATTGATTCATTTTTCCTTTAAAAATGTAGCTCGACAGACAGACAGACAAACAGACATATTCAATGGTTTCATACTTACCACAATGTGTACTTTACTTTTAAAGGTGTTATAACCAATGCTCAAAGACAAATCGTCAGATATTGTAACATCGATTTTCAATTCCATAGTAAATTTCGTTAAATGTGATTCTGAAACAAAATTTTATTTCAGTTTATCATAATATTTATGTACTGGTATCAAAATATTTTGTGAATGCGTTATATTTTTCTGTAAAAGACTGAAAGCAAGTGTACCAGTATGACTAAACTTTGATGGAAAAAAATGTCATCAATTTACTTCAAATCTGATTCTCAGTTATGAATATTCATTCATATCAATACCATATTAAAAGAAGTTATGTATAATAATTATTCAATTATGGAGTTGATGCTCGAGTGATAATTTACTTTCAATTATAACGCATTTTACATAAAACCCGGAGGCATAGATTTCAAGACAATAGATGCTAAACAAGTATCATCTAACTATATATTATATAGTACTATTTTGAGTATCATGATAGATCATTGAATTTTTGTTCCATGTCTTAAGATAATCATAGGTAGCTGTAACAAAGGATGGATATATAACAAAGTCCTGATAGATTGGATATTGTTAATGAAAAATGTTTTATAAAAGGATATCAATTTTTGGATGAAATTCGGTTTATACCTGAGGAGCAGGTAGTTCCACTGAATTCCAAAAGACACTGACACTAGAATCTATTGATCATATCAAGAAATGTTCCGTTGTTCTTAAACCGGGAAAAAGCACACAGATCGAGGTAGAAATTAGGAAGAGTAACTCGTGCGTTTTAGGAGCGTTAAAGCATGGTATTAAAATACCATAAAATTAGAACATCTATATAATCTTTCGAATGCAGTTCATAAAAGTAAAAACATTGCATAAAACATTATTTTTACTCTACATAAAACATATATTTATTCTAAGTTTTAAATTTTTTGATTTAGAATAGTCTAGGAATTTATATCGATGTCGTCGGTTTACTTGCCTGAACTTTCTCTGCTTACGGGTCTCTAAAAGTGAAGTATGTTTACGAGAATCGCAATTTAAAAATGTGAACAAACCAATCTTCATGTACCTCACTTTACATGGAATGCGATTGTGTTCTAAACGGAAATTTAAATGAATGCAAAACTACGACAACTATCTGAAAAAGTTTTCGTATTGAATATTTGCACCGAATGTGTTTGAACAATAGGTTAGTACATGTTTTAGTGCGCCATACATTGCAATTTTTTGTGCATATACGGTTCTGTTGCTAAACATAAGGATTGTCAACCCATAAGAATTGAAGTTAAAACAAAACAAATATCAAGTTTTGTAAACATCCGTCGTAGGCAGAGAGCTGAAGTAACTAAAAAGTATTAGAGTTTATGTTTTGTGAAGATATTTGAAATATTTTACGATGTATGTACTGGGAAAGAATTGTATACAGTTAAGCTTAATCTCTGTTAATCTTGTAAAGTACTAAACAGAGATTATTAACCTAGTTACATTAAAATAATACCTGTTAAGTATTGATACAAACATGAAATTTATTCTGATACGAATCTATTGTTCCGAATATGTTTAGAAATCTTATTTACATCATCAAATTTGTCGAATTTCTGTTGATCAATATCTGTCAATTTCTTTCCTGGTACATACATTGAACTATATTTCAAACATACAAAATCAATTTTTTTACAGTTGAATCCGTTTGTACAGTTGAAATTGGAAAAAAATGTGTATATTAAATATATAATTAATATAACTTTATCTAGGACAACATCGTATCACAACTGACCAATTGCGCAGTTTGTTCCCTTAAAACCGTCTGGTCAGTTACATAAGTTGCATTTGATCAGATCCATTGTTCTGACAAGGTTGAGATGCACAGTCACCGGTATCTACATGTATAGTGAGAACCGTAAAATGCATTCACTACTTAGATACAGATCAATATTTTGATAAGGTATCATTTTAAGTTTTTTTCATTTCTAAAAAAAAAACCCACGAGAATATACAATAAAACTGGTTACTGTTTACACAATTTGTTCCATTGAATCCTGAAACACAACTACATTGGTAGTCGTTGACCAGGTCTCTACAGGTTCCATTTTTTTTACATGGATTTGGTATGTAGTCATTGATATCTGTGTAAGATCAAAGTCACTATGTTCAACTGTATTAGGGGAAAATCTTTAATGCAAGTATAATTCATGAACAATATCGAGTCTACACTTTCATCGCCAATAAACAGAATTTTGTTTTATAGTGTCTTGTATCTTGAAATAATTTTAATGCGTTGTCACTCGTAATAATGAGATACATGTAAATGTAATCGTTAAGATGACAACCATACTCCGATGCAATACGTTACTATCTTGTTATAACGGAAGGAATTTTATTTTCTAAGACATACCCCTTCTTTCACTTAGTTTATATGAATTATAATTTCTGTTACTTTCATAGGCATTTTATTTTCTCTACATTAAAAATCAAATGTTATATTGACCTCCTAGGTCAAGGTGAATAAAACGTTCTGTATTTTTTTTTAGATAATTTGATATGAGCCAATCAGAGAGCTAGGAATTAATCAATCATATAATAATCACCTTTGGCCAAGACCTAACCAAAAGATCTGTCAGCATCATAATGATTTCCAGTCTTATAGGACATCGGAGGACGATAGAAAATCAAGGAATGATGGGACAGTAGCGAAGTTTTAATTCAAATGTGATGGGCGTTTCACAAAGTGGTTTGGCTAGTACTGGTGGGTTCACCTTTGTTCTTTGGACATAACTGCCTCCCCCCCCTTTACCCCCCCCCCCCCAAAGAAAATGAATTGAGAAGGATGTATACTCAACAAATTCATTATAATATCAAACTTAAAATTCGAAATTTTGTCCAGAAACATTCACAATAATTATACCCGTACTTTATAAAAAAAAAGATTAGTTCCAGTTCTGGAAGTCACTGTGCGTCTCAAATAGAGCATAACCAATATACCTATTGATGTGCAACGACACAAGGAGCAATAATGAATATGGTTTAGGGGTGGGGATATCAACTCTTATTAAATTGTATTATCATTCCCTATTTCAAAGGAGGGGGTGGTTTAAAAATACCTCTTGGGAGCCATGTACTTTATACCTGTTGATATATAATAGTACACTAGAACAAGTATAAATATTGTTAAATGGTCAATGGTCAGATCTCAACAGTTTTCAAGATATTTGGTAATTTCCTGTTTTATGGGGGTCAGAACAACCCCATAATGTCATGACCTACATAACATTTGATGTGCAATAATACATTAAGAACAAAAATTATATAGGATGCAATGGTTTTCAAGATACCTGGTCATTTTCAAGTTGCTGGAGGGAATGAGCAAAAATGTGTTAGCTTGGGGTGGGGATTGTGGTCTGAGGTTAATTTTTGGTAATTTTACAACATTAATTAATTTTAAGGAGTGCCTAGACCCATAACCCCCTACCCTTCTCTCAATCCACACATATGAATATGTTGGCAAACAAAGGCATATTTACGACAGGCAACCGCTAAGGGGGCATAATTTAATTTTGTTTGTAACAATTATATAGATATAGACCATACTCTCTATCACATGAAATGCTTGGATTATTGATTAATTCAAAATTCAGACGCAAACAGTTCAACCCCAAATTGTACATTAAGGGCAATATGTGTGTTATTGGATTGGATCTCATTCTATAATTTAAAAAAAAAGTATTGGAAAATGCATCTGGTCTTCTTTTTAACTAAAACAAGTACATAAAAATCTTATTAAGGGGCAAACACTTGATGCGGGTATTACTGTCTAATGGCAGCATCTAGTTTAGCTTTTAAATTTAAATATTTTTGAATATACCTATAGAGAGTTTTTTGTTTCAAGATTGCGATAAGTACGACAAAACTTGTAAAAGATTAAACCAATGACTTTGTTTGTGAAACAGAAAGATTAAGTACAAGAGAATGTTCTGCGCAAATTTATACACAATAAGAAATAAATATATGTATCAATCATGCAATGCAAAGTTACAAATTTCGTAAGGAAATGACTTTAAATACATCGAACGTTACACTGAGTATTTTTAAAATTCCATTCATAATTTAAAAGAAAAACTATTAAATCTCTGTCTTCCCAGATTTCTGTTTACAATACAGCCTGATGGCCGCTCTCTTATCTGAAAATATAAGGAAAACAGATATTTAGACAAGTACTTAGAATAATATAATCACAGAAAAAACACTTTATTCTAATTAAATCTTATTTAAATGAATTTCAAAACTGAAAGACATATACTTCATGGTAAGAAAATCATTTATACAAACTTTAATTTTTATACAATCTGCAAGAAGAAAAAAAGCATTAGCATCTGTGTATATATGAAATATTCCCATTAAAATAATGCAATTTAAAGAATATAGATTGACAAAAATTTATTTATGAATTTCCATATAAATCATATAACATAAATACATTTCAAATGAAAGAATTCAACATGTAAAGCACAAAAGTAAGAATCACATGTATAGCACTCCACATCATTCATCTTCCAATCATCATATTAATACAAAAACTGAAAAATGCATCAACAAAATAAAGATGTAATATAAATGAATTTGCATCAGATTTTCTTTACAAAATCTTGTGAAAAGATTCATTTAATATAAGGTTACATGTACTTCATAGTTAATCAAATCAAACATTATCAACATTTGGATATGTTTATAGCAGGATTCACTTGTTTTATTATTTAATTGCTTTTAATATTATACTTACTTATAATTGGACTGGAGAAAAGTAAAAAGAATTAAGAATTTGTTATAATATTTTAATGATTAAATGTAATAGAAAAAGGGGAAAACACGATATAACGATAGTAAAAATTGTTCGAAAACTTAATTATTAACATTTATAGTTTATCAACCCGCACTAGAACATTCTTATTTTATCAATAGATAAAAGAGGTTCTTACATGCAGGCCACGGTGTAGTTGTTAAACTCATGACACCTGTATCCAGGGGAACACACGTCCTGGGAATTCATAATCGAACACCCGTCGGTGGAATTAGTGATGATAACTGAAGGAAAATGTGTGCCAATCTACTCATTTGTTTAATTTAGACAAAAAACATTCCAATAAGGTAGAAACACAATTTTATTTTGTTCAAGTAATTTGAAATTCAGAACTGCAACAATATCAAACAACAACCGTCTAGTTATCAAAAAGTTTTCAACCTTCCGAAGATTGACTTTTGAAACTTTGGAATTTAAAGTGGTGTTGTACACCATGCAATACTTATTTATTATTCAAAGCTCAATATTTAGAGCATTATGACCTTTCTAAAGGTTAGTACAATATTTCGCCATTGAATAAATCCATTTTAAAATATCTAAAAGTGAACATTGTGTAAAAGCCTCAGAGGGGTTCGACGCACAATAATGACATTTAATATATATATATAAGGTTCATTAAACTTTAATGTTCGTTTCGAAAAAAGGTACTTCATATACTATGCAGTCCCCCTCACCCCCCAACCCCCCCCCCCCCCACCCCCATTATACAATACTTACTGGTGCCAGCAGACGAGTTGAAGGATGCTGATGTCACGTTGACGATCTCACCGGAGTAGTTAACAAAGGCCAGACCGTTTACAAGCTTATAAACAGTGTCCACAACCTGAACCTTGGATACCGGATCATCCGGAATAATGAGGTCAAAGTCAACAAAAAGACTTCCCTTCCTTTACAAAAAAAAATGAATTCGAATGATAGTTAAGCGGATATCATTTCATGTTTCTTTTGAATGAGCCTATGGGTTGTTATGTACAATACATGATAATATATAACAAAATCTAAAGACGAATCTCATTAATAAATATTTATATTTTCAAAAAGGTATAAAAAGTCTTTCACTACCATCATCAAAACAATACAATACAATACGTACAATAACATGAAGTGTCGTAAGAAAAAAGAAGAAGAAAAAAGAAAAGAAACGACAATTAGCAATCCATTTTTTTCATAAATCAAACTTATATAGTTCACATATACTACCCCCCCCCCCCCCAACACACACATCACACATTTACTTGAAATTAACAAGATTAAGTTATTGCATAACATTAAATACCATTATTGATATCTATCTATTTAACACTATTTAAAAAACTTCAACTTTATAATAGAAATGCCGAATTATATTTTGTTTTAATGAAAATATATGCATGGCATTAACACATCTTTTTTTTTCCGCTTGCAAGTCGAGTCAAACGAAATAGGGTTTTGAAATGATACGTGTAACCAAAAAAATAGTCGATGTAGAATAAAAATTAATTCGACTTAATTAATATGGCAAACAAAAACATCACATTCATGTTAAATACACACTTCAGATCAAATTAGACGTTTTAAACTCACAATAAGATCGCTCGTACTTAGTTCGTGATGAAAACAAATATTTTACCTTTCCTGTTGAATTCTATTGCTTTTGAAGGTGTTTAAAAATGCCAAAAGAAACAATGATAAAATTTATTTCACTTAATATAAATGTTAATATAAAATGTTATTGTAATATAAATGTTATTGTTATTGTTATTGTTCATACTTCCTTTATAATCAAATGCTCTCTGAGCAAAGCTTCAGAGCAATTTGTAGACGATTGAACAAGACTAGTTTATAATACATGTAGTTCCGGAGAACTATACCACTATCTACATGTAAAACTGAGTTTTATAATATAAAACCGAACGTCATCTGGCATATCTGGTAATAATATTGAATTGATTGAAGTTACGTTGCGATCAACATGACGGTATATAAATAACATTCAACCTGAAATTGACGTACCTTATACTGTGTATAATAACTGTAGATCCTGGTATCGTGGAATAAATGTTTGTTAACTGTAATTATATAGATATAACTGTAGATAAATAAATAGATAAATAGATGGATAAATAGATATATATATTCAATGGATTGATACTTACCGCAATATGTACTTTACTTTCAACGGTGCTATAATCAGTGCTTGAAGACAAATCTTCAGATATTGATACATCTATTTTCAATATCATCGTGAATTTCGTTAAATGTGATTCTAAATGATAAAATGATACAAGATCATCACAATATTCATGTACTGGTAGTAACATATTCCCAAAAATGTGATTTATTAAATTAACAGAAAGAAAGATTACAAGTTTCCCTGGATGTCTGAACTTCTGAAATTTGTTATCAAAAAGTTTCATTCTTAGTGTTGAGTATCTATTTATGTCAATATCATATATATAAATTGTTTTGTGATTTATTATTTTATTATGTAGGTGTACCTAGAATGATTATAGAATATCAATAACAATAAATTTCGCTCTTAATAAAAATCCGCTTAGAGGCGTAAACTTCGAGATGATAGTTGTCAAGTATAAAAAGAAAATGTCAGTGATGTTTGCTCCAAGTCTGAAGATAATCGTACAGCCAGGAACAAAAGTTGGATATTAAAATGACCCATATAACTACAAGTATGTAAATTGAATATTTTTAATGGAATATGATTAATTGAAGAATATCCTTATCTTAGATAACAACAAATGTATACCCGTCGCGCAGGTAGTTCCATTGAATTCCAAAGGACACTGACACTGGAATATATTGGTCAAATCAATACAGGTTCCGTTGTTCTTACACGGGGAGGAATCGCACAGATCGACGTCTGGAGTAGAAATAAGGAAGAGTAACAGGTACAATTCACTGGCGATAAAGCATGATATTATGAAAAAAAAATGAATTAAAACGTATAATACACGTAAAATTTTTAATCTTTTGAATGCAGTTCAATGACATACGTTTGAAGAATACAAAATCATATTGACAGTGATCAAAATTGATAGTTCATGTAATTATTATTTTTATAACAGCATTACCTTTCAACAATAATATTGATCATTATAATAAAAATTTAAAAAATCCTAATTTACCATATGTGCAGGTTGTTCCCCTAAACCCGTCTGTGCAATTACATTGGTAATCATTGATCCGATCTATACATGTTCCGTTGTTCTGACAAGGTTGAGACGCACACTCATCGATATCTATAGGGAGAAAAGTAAAATTCATGTATCATTTATAACAAACAATTTAGTTGGTAAAGTTACATTTCTGTTGTTTCTTTCTCTAAAAACGACAATTTGATACAATAATATCGATAACTGATTTCACAATTTGTTTCATTGAATCCTAAAACACAATCATATTAATAATCATTCACAAGGTCTGAGGAATCAAGGATTCAGTAGGCAATCATCGTTATTAGTTTATTTCATTTCGAATGTAAGAATGAACGGAGAACCTTAAAAACATGGAAAATTAAATCCAAACATTTTGACATTAAATTGAACATCAAAACACATCATAACTCACTATTTGAACAGTTGGTTTCGTTAAAGCCGTCTGTACAATTACATGTGTAATCGTTGATCAGATCTATACAAGTTCCGTTGTTCTGACAAGGTAGAGATGCACACTCATCGATATCTAAAGTGAGAAATGTACATTATGTTGATCATTACCTAAAGACAAACATTAAAGTAGTATTTGTGAAGACATCTATGTAGTATTTATTTCCGGAAACGAAAACCTTAGCATTTAAAATGCTTACTGTTTTCACAGTTTGTTTCATTGAATCCTGGAACACAATCACACTGGTAGTCGTTGACCAGGTCTCTACAGGTTCCATTGTTTTGACAAGGATTAGGCTGGCAATCATCCATATCTGTGTATGTTTAAAGATCATATTTTGAGAAAGGATGAACGAATATTTTTGTTAATGGTTAATGTTAGTCAGATTGCATTTCGTTTGGAGAACTCTGTAACTAATTATGCATTAAAATTTTACAAAGACAATAAAATCATCTACTTTAAATGAAACGGGTTTTTTTTTATTATTGATATTAATCAATGCATTTGATACTAAAGAGGCACATTGCATGTGACCTATTTGAATTTTAAAACCTCAATTTATTTATTTTTTATTTTCAATTGAGAGTTAAATTAATCAGAAGGAACGAAGAGTTTTGATAACATAAAAAATGAACCCAAACATTTTAACATCAACTTGAATATCACAACACATCATAACTTACTATTTGAACAGTTGGTTTCATTAAAGCCGTCTGTACAATTACATGTGTAATCGTTGATCAGATCTATACAAGTTCCGTTGTTCTGACAAGGTTCAGATGCACACTCATCGATATCTAAAGTGAGAAATGTACAAAATGTTTCTCAATACCTAAAGACAAACATTAAGTAATGATTGTAGAGACATCTATGTTTCATTTATTTCCGGAAATGAAAACCTTAGCATTTAAAGTGCTTACTGTTTTCACAGTTTGTTTCATTGAATCCTGGAACACAATCACATTGGTAGTCGTTGACCAGGTCTCTACAGGTTCCATTGTTTTGACAAGGATTAGGCTGGCAATCATCCATATCTGTGTATGTTTAAAGATCATATTTTAAGAAAGGATGAACGAATATGTTTGTTAATGGTTAATGTTAGTCAGATTGCATTTCGTTTGGAGAACTCTGTAACTAATTATGCATTAAAATTTCACAAAGACAATAAAATCATCAACTTTAAATGAAACGGGTTTTTTTTAATTATTGATATTAATCAATGCATTTGATACTAAAGAGGCACATTGCATGTGACCTATTTGATTTTTAAAACCTCAATTTATTTATTTTTTATTTTCAATTGAGAGTTAAATTAATCAGAAGGAACGAAGAGTTTTGATAACATAAAAAATGAACCCAAACATTTTAACATCAACTTGAATATCACAACACATCATAACTTACTATTTGAACAGTTGGTTTCATTAAAGCCGTCTGTACAATTACATGTGTAATCGTTGATCAGATCTATACAAGTTCCGTTGTTCTGACAAGGTTCAGATGTACACTCATCGATATCTAAAGTGAGAAATGTACAAAATGTTTCTCAATACCTAAAGACAAACATTAAGTAATGATTGTAGAGACATCTATGTTTCATTTATTTCCGGAAATGAAAACCTTAGCATTAAAAGTGCTTACTGTTTTCACAGTTTGTTTCATTGAATCCTGGAACACAATCACATTGGTAGTCGTTGACCAGGTCTCTACAGGTTCCATTGTTTTGACAAGGATTAGGCTGGCAATCATCCATATCTGTGTATGTTTAAAGATCATATTTTAAGAAAGGATGAACGAATATGTTTGTTAATGGTTAATGTTAGTCAGATTGCATTTCGTTTGGAGAACTCTGTAACTAATTATGCATTAAAATTTCACAAAGACAATAAAATCATCAACTTTTAATGAAACGGGTTTTTTTTTATTATTGATATTAATCAATGCATTTGATACTAAAGAGGCACATTGCATGTGACCTATTTGATTTTTAAAACCTCAATTTATTTATTTTTTATTTTCAATTGAGAGTTAAATTAATCAGAAGGAACGAAGAGTTTTGATAACATAAAAAATGAACCCAAACATTTTAACATCAACTTGAATATCACAACACATCATAACTTACTATTTGAACAGTTGGTTTCATTAAAGCCGTCTGTACAATTACATGTGTAATCGTTGATCAGATCTATACAAGTTCCGTTGTTCTGACAAGGTTCAGATGTACACTCATCGATATCTAAAGTGAGAAATGTACAAAATGTTTCTCAATACCTAAAGACAAACATTAAGTAATGATTGTAGAGACATCTATGTTTCATTTATTTCCGGAAATGAAAACCTTAGCATTAAAAGTGCTTACTGTTTTCACAGTTTGTTTCATTGAATCCTGGAACACAATCACATTGGTAGTCGTTGACCAGGTCTCTACAGGTTCCATTGTTTTGACAAGGATTAGGCTGGCAATCATCCATATCTGTGTATGTTTAAAGATCATATTTTAAGAAAGGATGAACGAATATGTTTGTTAATGGTTAATGTTAGTCAGATTGCATTTCGTTTGGAGAACTCTGTAACTAATTATGCATTAAAATTTCACAAAGACAATAAAATCATCAACTTTTAATGAAACGGGTTTTTTTTTATTATTGATATAAATCAATGCATTTGATACTAAAGAGGCACATTGCATGTGACCTACTTGATTTTTAAAACCTCAATTTATTTACTTTTTATTTTCAATTGAGAGTTAAATTAATCAGAAGGAACGAAGAGTTTTGATAACATAAAAAATGAACCCAAACATTTTAACATCAAACTTGAATATCACAACACATCATAACTTACTATTTGAACAGTTGGTTTCATTAAAGCCGTCTGTACAATTACATGTGTAATCGTTGATCAGATCTATACAAGTTCCGTTGTTCTGACAAGGTTCAGATGCACACTCATCGATATCTAAAGTGAGAAATGTACAAAATGTTTCTCAATACCTAAAGACAAACATTAAGTAATGATTGCAGAGACATCTATGTTTCATTTATTTCCGGAAATGAAAACCTTAGCATTTAAAGTGCTTACTGTTTTCACAGTTTGTTTCATTGAATCCTGGAACACAATCACATTGGTAGTCGTTGACCAGGTCTCTACAGGTTCCATTGTTTTGACAAGGATTAGGCTGGCAATCATCCATATCTGTGTATGTTTAAAGATCATATTTTAAGAAAGGATGAACGAATATGTTTGTTAATGGTTAATGTTAGTCAGATTGCATTTCGTTTGGAGAACTCTGTAACTAATTATGCATTAAAATTTCACAAAGACAATAAAATCATCAACTTTAAATGAAACGGGTTTTTTTTAATTATTGATATTAATCAATGCATTTGATACTAAAGAGGCACATTGCACGTGACCTATTTGATTTTTAAAACCTCAATTTATTTATTTTTTATTTTCAATTGAGAGTTAAATTAATCAGAAGGAACGAAGAGTTTTGATAACATAAAAAATGAACCCAAACATTTTAACATCAACTTGAATATCACAACACATCATAACTTACTATTTGAACAGTTGGTTTCATTAAAGCCGTCTGTACAATTACATGTGTAATCGTTGATCAGATCTATACAAGTTCCGTTGTTTTGACAAGGTTGAGATGCACACTCATCGATATCTAAAGTGAGAAATGTACAAAATGTTTCTCAATACCTAAAGACAAACATTAAGTAATGATTGTAGAGACATCTATGTTTCATTTATTTCCGGAAATGAAAACCTTAGCATTAAAAGTGCTTACTGTTTTCACAGTTTGTTTCATTGAATCCTGGAACACAATCACATTGGTAGTCGTTGACCAGGTCTCTACAGGTTCCATTGTTTTGACAAGGATTAGGCTGGCAATCATCCATATCTGTGTATGTTTAAAGATCATATTTTAAGAAAGGATGAACGAATATGTTTGTTAATGGTTAATGTTAGTCAGATTGCATTTCGTTTGGAGAACTCTGTAACTAATTATGCATTAAAATTTCACAAAGACAATAAAATCATCAACTTTAAATGAAACGGGTTTTTTTTAATTATTGATATTAATCAATGCATTTGATACTAAAGAGGCACATTGCACGTGACCTATTTGATTTTTAAAACCTCAATTTATTTATTTTTTATTTTCAATTGAGAGTTAAATTAATCAGAAGGAACGAAGAGTTTTGATAACATAAAAAATGAACCCAAACATTTTAACATCAACTTGAATATCACAACACATCATAACTTACTATTTGAACAGTTGGTTTCATTAAAGCCGTCTGTACAATTACATGTGTAATCGTTAATCAGATCTATACAAGTTCCGTTGTTCTGACAAGGTTCAGATGCACACTCATCGATATCTAAAGTGAGAAATGTACAAAATGTTTCTCAATACCTAAAGACAAACATTAAGTAATGATTGTAGAGACATCTATGTTTCATTTATTTCCGGAAATGAAAACCTTAGCATTTAAAGTGCTTACTGTTTTCACAGTTTGTTTCATTGAATCCTGGAACACAATCACATTGGTAGTCGTTGACCAGGTCTCTACAGGTTCCATTGTTTTGACAAGGATTAGGCTGGCAATCATTCATATCTGTGTATGTTTAAAGAACATATTTTAAGAAAGGATGAACGAATATGTTTGTTAATGGTTAATGTTAGTCAGATTGCATTTCGTTTGGAGAACTCTGTAACTAATTATGCATTAAAATTTCACAAAGACAATAAAATCATCAACTTTAAATGAAACGGGTTTTTTTTAATTATTGATATTAATCAATGCATTTGATACTAAAGAGGCACATTGCATGTGACCTATTTGATTTTTAAAACCTCAATTTATTTATTTTTTATTTTCAATTGAGAGTTAAATTAATCAGAAGGAACGAAGAGTTTTGATAACATAAAAAATGAACCCAAACATTTTAACATCAACTTGAATATCACAACACATCATAACTTACTATTTGAACAGTTGGTTTCATTAAAGCCGTCTGTACAATTACATGTGTAATCGTTGATCAGATCTATACAAGTTCCGTTGTTCTGACAAGGTTCAGATGCACACTCATCGATATCTAAAGTGAGAAATGTACAAAATGTTTCTCAATACCTAAAGACAAACATTAAGTAATGATTGTAGAGACATCTATGTTTCATTTATTTCCGGAAATGAAAACCTTAGCATTTAAAGTGCTTACTGTTTTCACAGTTTGTTTCATTGAATCCTGGAACACAATCACATTGGTAGTCGTTGACCAGGTCTCTACAGGTTCCATTGTTTTGACAAGGATTGGTTTGGCAGTCATCAATATCTGTGTATGTTTAAAGATCATATCTTAAGAGAGGAACAAACGAATATGTTTGTTATTTGTTAATATTTGTCATATTGCATTTCATTTAAAGCACTTACGTGTAGTAAACATAATACTTTTGCAAAAAAAATTCACAAAGACAAGAAAATCTACTGAGCACAGAATTTTTTTTCATTTAAACCAATCAATGTCTTTTCTATATGAAGCTACAATGAATGTTCTTGATTGTACTTATTAAGTTTAGTTTATTTCATTTCCCATTTAGAGTTAAATTATCCGGAAAAAACGAAGAGCCTTAAAAACATGGAAAATTTAATTCAAACATTTTGACATCAAATTGAACACCAGAACATATCATAACTTACTATTTGAACAGTTGGTTTCGTTAAAGCCGTCTGTACAATTACATGTGTAATCGTTGATCAGATCTATACACGTTCCGTTGTTCTGACAAGGTTCAGATGCACACTCATCGATATCTAAAGTGAGAAATGTACATTATATTTATCATTACCTAAGGACAAACTTTAAATAATGATTGTAGAAACATCTATGTTGCATTTTTTTCTGGAAACGAAAATCTTAGCATTTAAAATGCTTACTGTTTTCACAGTTTGTTTCATTGAATCCTGGAACACAATCACATTGGTAGTCGTTGACCAGGTCTCTACAGGTTCCATTGTTTTGACAAGGATTGGTTTGGCAGTCATCAATATCTGTGTATGTTTAAAGATCATATCTTAAGAGAGGAACAAACGAATATGTTTGTTATTTGTTAATATTTGTCATATTGCATTTCATTTAAAGCACTTACGTGTAGTAAACATAATACTTTTGCAAAAAAAATTCACAAAGACAAGAAAATCTACTGAGCACAGAATTTTTTTTCATTTAAACCAATCAATGTCTTTTCTATATTAAGCTACAATGAATGTTCTTGATTGTACTTATTAAGTTTAGTTTATTTCATTTCCCATTTAGAGTTAAATTATCCGGAAAAAACGAAGAGCCTTAAAAACATGGAAAATTTAATTCAAACATTTTGACATCAAATTGAACACCAGAACATATCATAACTTACTATTTGAACAGTTGGTTTCGTTAAAGCCGTCTGTACAATTACATGTGTAATCGTTGATCAGATCTATACACGTTCCGTTGTTCTGACAAGGTTCAGATGCACACTCATCGATATCTAAAGTGAGAAATGTACATTATATTTATCATTACCTAAGGACAAACTTTAAATAATGATTGTAGAAACATCTATGTTGCATTTTTTTCTGGAAACGAAAATCTTAGCATTTAAAATGCTTACTGTTTTCACAGTTTGTTTCATTGAATCCTGGAACACAATCACATTGGTAGTCGTTGACCAGGTCTCTACAGGTTCCATTGTTTTGACAAGGATTGGGTTGGCAGTCATCAATATCTGTGTATGTTTAAAGATCATATCTTAAGAGAGGAAAAAAAAATATGTTTGTTTTTTGTTAAGATTTTTCGTATTGCATTTCATTTATAGCACTTACTAGTAGTAAACATAATACTTATGCAATACAATTACACAAAGACAAGAAAATCTACTGAAAACGGAATTTTTTTTCATTTAAACCAATCAATGTATTTTCTATATGAAGCTACAATGAATGTTCTTGATTATAGTTTTTAGTTTAGTTTATTTCATTTCCCATTTAGAGTTAAATTATCCGGAATAAACAAAGAGCCTTAAAACATGGAAAATTTAATCCAAACATTTTGATATCAAAATCAACACCAGACCATATCATAACTTACTATTTGAACAGTTGGTTTCATTAAAGCCGTCTGTACAATTACATGTGTAATCGTTGATCAGATCTATACAAGTTCCGTTGTTCAGACAAGGCTGAGATGCACACTCATCGATATCTAAAGTGAGAAATGTACATTATGTTGATCATTACCTAAAGACAAACATCAAAGTAGTATTTGTGAAGACATCTTTGTAGTATTTATTTCCAGAAACGAAAACCTTAGCATTTAAAATGCTTACTGTTTTCACAGTTTGTTTCATTGAATCCTGGAACACAATCACATTGGTAGTTGTCGACCAGGTCTCTACAGGTTCCATTGTTTTGACAAGGATTAGGCTGGCAATCATCAATATCTGTTTATGTTTAAAGATCATATTTTGAGAAAGGATGAATGTTTAATGTTAGTCAGATTGCATTTCGTTTGGAGAACTCTGTAACTAATTATGCATTAAAATTTCACAAAGACAATAAAATCATCTACTTTAAATGAAACGGGTTTAATTTTATCACTGATATTAATCAATGCATTTGATACTAAAGAGGCACATTGCATGTGACCTTTTTGATTTTTAAAACCTCAATTTATTTATTTAATAATTTTCAATTGGGAGTTAAATTAATCAGAAGGAGCGAAAGGTCTTGATAACATAAAAAATGAATCCAAACATTTTAACATCAACTTGAATATCACAACACATCATAACTTACTATTTGAACAGTTGGTTTCATTAAAGCCGTCTGTACAATTACATGTGTAATCGTTGATCAGATCTATACAAGTTCCGTTGTTCTGACAAGGCTGAGATGCACACTCATCGATATCTAAAGTGAGAAATGTACAAAATGTTTATCAATACCTAAAGACAAACATTAAATAATGATTGTAGAAATATCTATGTTGCATTTTTTTCCAGAAACGAAAACCTTAGCATTTAAAATGCTTACTGTTTTCACAGTTTGTTTCATTGAATCCTGGAACACAATCACATTGGTAGTCGTTGACCAGGTCTCTACAGGTTCCATTGTTTTGACAAGGATTAGGCTGGCAATCATCAATATCTGTGTATGTTTAAAGACCATATTTTGAGAAAGGATGAACGAATATGTTTGTTAATGGTTAATGTTAGTCAGATTGCATTTCGTTTGGAGAACTCTGTAACTAGTTATGCATTAAAATTTCACAAAGACAATAAAATCATCTACTTTAAATGAAACGGGTTTTCTTATATTTATATTAATCAATGCATTTGATACTAAAGAGGCACATTGCATGTGACCTATTTGATTTTCAAAACCTCAATTTATTTTTTTCTTAATTTTCAATTCAGAGTTAAATTAATCAGAAGGAACGAAGAGTTTTGATAACATAAAAAAAAATGAACCCAAACATTTTAACATCAACTTGAATATCACAACACATCATAACTTACTATTTGAACAGTTGGTTTCATTAAAGCCGTCTGTACAATTACATGTGTAATCGTTGATCAGATCTATACAAGTTCCGTTGTTCTGACAAGGTTCAGATGCACACTCATCGATATCTAAAGTGAGAAATGTACAAAATGTTTATCAATACCTAAAGACAAACAGTAAGTAATGATTGTAGAGACATTTATGTTGCATTTATTTCCGGAAACGAAAACCTTAGCATTTAAAATGCTTACTGTTTTCACAGTTTGTTTCATTGAATCCTGGAACACAATCACATTGGTAGTCGTTGACCAGGTCTCTACAGGTTCCATTGTTTTGACAAGGATTGGGTTGGCAGTCATCAATATCTGTGTATGTTTAAAGATCATATTTTGAGAAAGGATGAACGAATATGTTTGTTAATGGTTAATGTTAGTCAGATTGCACTTCGTTTGGAGAACTCTGTAACTAATTATGCATTAAAATTTCACAAAGACAATAAAATCATCTACTTTAAATGAAATATTTTTTTTTAATTTATATTAATCAATGCATTTGATACTAAAGAGGGACAATGCATGTAACCTTTTTGATTTTCAAAACCCCAATCTATTTTTTTTTTATTTTCAATTGAGATTTAAATTAATAAGAAGAAACGAAGAGTTTTGATAACATAAAAAATGAACCCAAACATTTCAAAATAAAAATGAACACTAGAACATATCATAACTCACTATTTGAACAGTTGGTTTCGTTAAAGCCGTCTGTACAATTACATGTGTAATCGTTGATCAGATCTATACAAGTTCCGTTGTTCTGACAAGGTTCAGATGCACACTCATCGATATCTAAAGTGAGAAATGTTCAAAATGTTTATCATTACCTAAAGACAAACAGTAAGTAATAATTGTAGAGACATCTATGTTGCATTTATTTCCGGAAACGAAAACCTTAGCATTTAAAGTGCTTACTGTTTTCACAGTTTGTTTCATTGAATCCTGGAACACAATCACATTGGTAGTCGTTGACCAGGTCTCTACAGGTTCCATTGTTTTGACAAGGATTGGGTTGGCAGTCATCAATATCTGTGTATGTTTAAAGATCATATTTTGAGAAAGGATGAACGAATATGTTCGTTATTTGTTAATATTTCTCATATTGCATTTCATTTAAAGCACTTACGTGTAGTAAACATATTACTTATGCAATACAATTTCACAAAGACAAGAAAATCTACTGAAAACGGATTTTTTTTTTCATTTAAATCAATCAATGTATTTTCTATATGAAGCTAATATGAATGTTCTTGATTGTAGTTGTTAAGCTTAGTTTATTTCATTTCCCATTTAGAGTTAAATTATCCAGAATAAACGTAAAGCCTTAAAAACATGGAAAATTTAATCCAAACAATTTGACATCAAAATAAACACCAGAACATATCATAGCTTACTATTTGAACAGTTGGTTTCGTTAAAACCATCTGTACAATTACATGTGTAATCGTTGATCAGATCTATACAAGTTCCGTTGTTCTGACAAGGCTGAGATGCACACTCATCGATATCTAAAGTGAGAAAGGTACATTATGTTTATCATTATCTAAAGACAAACATTAAAGTAGTAATTGTGAAGACATCTATGTAGTATTTATTTCCAGAAACGAAAATATGAGCATTTAAAATGCTTACTGTTTTCACAGTTTGTTTCATTGAATCCTGGAACACAATCACATTGGTAGTTGTCGACCAGGTCTCTACAGGTTCCATTGTTTTGACAAGGATTAGGCTGGCAATCATCAATATCTGTGTTTGTTTAAAGATCATATTTTGAGAAAGGATGAACGAATATGTTTATTAATGGTTAATGTTAGTCAGATTGCATTTCGTTTGGAGAACTCTGTAACTAATTATGCATTAAAATTTCACAAAGACAATAAAATCATCTACTTTAAATGAAACGGGTTTAATTTTATTACTGATATTAATCAATGCATTTGATACCAAAGAGGCACAATGCATGTGACCTTTTTGATTTTTAAAACCTCAATTTATTTATTTATTAATTTTCAATTGGGAGTTAAATTAATCAGAAGGAACGAAAGGTCTTGAAAACATAAAAAATGAATCCAAACATTTTAACATCAACTTGAATATCACAACACATCATAACTTACTATTTGAACAGTTTGTTTCATTAAAGCCGTCTGTACAATTACATGTGTAATCGTTGATCAGATCTATACAAGTTCCGTTGTTCTGACAAGGCTGAGATGCACACTCATCGATATCTTAAGTGAGAAATGTACAAAATGTTTATCAATACCTAAAGACAAACATTAAATAATGATTGTAATAAATATCTATTGTGCATTTATTTCCAGAAACGAAAACCTTAGCATTTAAAATGCTTACTGTTTTCACAGTTGGTTTCATTGAATCCTGGAACACAATTACATTGGTAGTCGTTGACCAGGTCTCTACAGGTTCCATTGTTTTGACAAGGCTTAGGCTGGCAATCATCAATATCTGTGTATGTTTAAAGACCATATTTTGAGAAAGGATGAACGAATATGTTTGTTAATGGTTAATGTTAGTCAGATTGCATTTCGTTTGGAGAACTCTGTAACTAGTTTTGCATTAAAATTTCACAAAGACAATAAAATCATCTACTTTAAATGAAACGGTTTTTTTTTTATATTTATATTAATCAATGCATTTGATACTAAAGAGGCACATTGCATGTGACCTATTTGATTTTCAAAACCTCAATTTATTTTTTTCTTAATTTTCAATTCAGAGTTAAATTAATCAGAAGGAACGAAGAGTTTTGATAACATAAAAAAAATGAACCCAAACACTTTAACATCAACTTGAATATCACAACACATCATAACTTACTATTTGAACAGTTGGTTTCATTAAAGCCGTCTGTACAATTACATGTGTAATCGTTGATCAGATCTATACAAGTTCCGTTGTTCTGACAAGGTTCAGATGCACACTCATCGATATCTAAAGTGAGAAATGTACAAAATGTTTCTCAATACCTAAAGACAAACATTAAGTAATGATTGTAGAGACATCTATGTTTCATTTATTTCCGGAAATGAAAACCTTAGCATTTAAAGTGCTTACTGTTTTCACAGTTTGTTTCATTGAATCCTGGAACACAATCACATTGGTAGTTGTTGACCAGGTCTCTACAGGTTCCATTGTTTTGACAAGGATTAGGCTGGCAATCATCAATATCTGTGTATGTTTAAAGATCATATTTTAAGAAAGGGTGAACGAATATGTTTGTTAATGGTTAATGTTAGTCAGATTGCATTTCGTTTGGAGAACTCTGTAACTAATTATGCATTAAAATTTCACAAAGACAATAAAATCATCAACTTTAAATGAAACGGGTTTTTTTTTATTATTGATATTAATCAATGCATTTGATACTAAAGAGGCACATTGCATGTGACCTATTTGATTTTTAAAACCTCAATTTATTTATTTTTTATTTTCAATTGAGAGTTAAATTAATCAGAAGGAACGAAGAGTTTTGATAACATAAAAAATGAACCCAAACATTTTAACATCAACTTGAATATCACAACACATCATAACTTACTATTTGAACAGTTGGTTTCGTTAAAGCCGTCTGTACAATTACATGTGTAATCGTTGATCAGATCTATACAAGTTCCGTTGTTCTGACAAGGTTCAGATGCACACTCATCGATATCTAAAGTGAGAAATGTACAAAATGTTTATCAATACCTAAAGACAAACAGTAAGTAATGATTGTAGAGACATCTATGTTGCATTTATTTCCGGAAACGAAAACCTTAGCATTTAAAGTGCTTACTGTTTTCACAGTTTGTTTCATTGAATCCTGGAACACAATCACATTGGTAGTCGTTGACCAGGTCTCTACAGGTTCCATTGTTTTGACAAGGATTGGGTTGGCAGTCATCAATATCTGTGTATGTTTAAAGATCATATTTTGAGAAAGGATGAACGAATATGTTTGTTAATGGTTAATGTTAGTCAGATTGCACTTCGTTTGGAGAACTCTGTAACTAATTATGCATTAAAATTTCACAAAGACAATAAAATCATCTACTTTAAATGAAACATTTTTTTTTAATTTATATTAATCAATGCATTTGATACTAAAGAGGGACAATGCATGTAACCTTTTTGATTTTCAAAACCCCAATCTATTTTTTTTTTTATTTTCAATTGAGATTTAAATTAATAAGAAGAAACGAAGAGTTTTGATAACATAAAAAATTAACCCAAACATTTTAAAATAAAAATGAACACTAGAACATATCATAACTCACTATTTGAACAGTTGGTTTCGTTAAAGCCGTCTGTACAATTACATGTGTAATCGTTGATCAGATCTATACAAGTTCCGTTGTTCTGACAAGGTTGAGATGCACACTCATCGATATCTAAAGTGAGAAATGTTCAAAATGTTTATCATTACCTAAAGACAAACAGTAAGTAATGATTGTAGAGACATCTATGTTGCATTTATTTCCGGAAACGAAAACCTTAGCATTTAAAGTGCTTACTGTTTTCACAGTTTGTTTCATTGAATCCTGGAACACAATCACATTGGTAGTCGTTGACCAGGTCTCTACAGGTTCCATTGTTTTGACAAGGATTGGGTTGGCAGTCATCAATATCTGTGTATGTTTAAAGATCATATGTTCAGAGAGGAAAAAACGAATATGTTTGTTATTTGTTAATATTTGTCATATTGCATTTCATTTAAAGCACTTACATGTAGTAAACATATTACTTGTGCAATACAATTTCACAAAGACAAGAAAATCTACTGAAAACGGATTTTTTTTCATTTAAATCAATCAATGTATTTTCTATATGAAGCTAATATGAATGTTCTTGATTGTAGTTGTTAAGCTTAGTTTATTTCATTTCCCATTTAGAGTTAAATTATCCAGAATAAACGTAGAGCCTTAAAAACATGGGAAATTTAATCCAAACATTTTGACATCAAAATAAACACCAGAACATATCATAGCTTACTTTTTGAACAGTTGGTTTCGTTAAAGCCGTCTGTACAATTACATGTGAAATCGTTGACCAGATCTATACAAGTTCCGTTGTTCTGACAAGGCTGAGATGCACACTCATCGATATCTAAAGTGGGAAAATAGTTTAGCATTACCTTAAGACAAACATTAAGTGATAATTGTGGAGACATGTATGTTGTATTTTTTACAGAAAACGAAAACCTAAGCATTTAAAGTGCGTACTGTTTTCACAGTTTGTTCCATTGAATCCTGGAACACAATCACATTGGTAGTCGTTTACTAGGTCATTGCATGTTCCACTGTTTTGACAAGGATTGGGTTGGCAGTCATCAATATCTGTGTACGTTTAAATTAATGTTTTGAGAAAGGATGAAAGAATATTTTTGTTAATCGTTAATATTAGTCAGACTACATTTCGTTTGGAGAACTTTGTAGCATAATTATGCATTAAAATTTCACAAAGACAATAAAATCATCTTCTTTACATAAAAGGTTTTGTTTTCATTGATATTAATCAATTCATTTGCTATTAGAGAGCTACAATGCATGTGACCGATTTGATTTTCAAAACCTTTTTTCATTTCTTTCTAATTTCCGATTTAGAGTTAAATTATTCAGAAGGAACGAAGAGTTTTGAAAATATAAAAAAATAAACTAAAAAATTTTGACATCAACTTCAATGACACAACACATCATAACTTACTATTTGTACAGTTAGTTTCATTAAAGCCGTCTGTACAATTACATGTGTAATCGTTGATCAGATCTATACAAGTACCGTTGTTCTGACAAGGTTGAGATGCACACTCATTGATATCTAAAGTTAGAATATAGTTTAGCATTACCTAAAACAAACATTAAGTAATAATTGTGGAGACATTTGTATTTATTTTCAGAAAACGAAAACCTAAGCATTTAAAGTGCTTACTGTTTTCACAGTTTGTTCCATTGAATCCTGGAACACAATCACATTGGTAGTCGTTTACTAGGTCATTACATGTTCCATTGTTTTGACAAGGATTGGGATGGCAGTCATCAATATCTGTGTATGTTTAAAGATCATATCTTGAGATATTGAGAAAGGATCATTAAATTATTTTTGCTAATTGTTGATATTTGTATGGTTGCATTACATCAGAGCACGTAGTAACATAATTATGCATTAAAATTTGACAACATGAATAAAAGCATCGTATTTAAAATTAAAGTTTTATTTTTCAATTATACTTATCAATACATTTTTAATGGAGAGATGCAATGCATGTCATTGATTGCAATTTTTAAGCTTAGTTTATTACATTTCTGATTTAGCGTTAACTTATTCTTAATGAACGAAGAATCAAATCAATTTATTCGAAATAACACAAAGCCTTAAAAACAGGGTATACTTAATCCAAGCTTTTAGACATCAATTTGAATATCGAAACATATCATAACTTACTATTTGTACTGTTGATTTCATGTGTAATCCATTATCAGATCAATACAAGTACCGTTGTTCTGACAACGTTTAGGACATTGTAAAGTATATGTCACTCATTTATCTCTTTTATCCTAGCAACAAACTCTTAACTTCGGTTAGAATGAATAAATTAATTAGAAATACTAGTATTTATCAATTACCTCCGAAATGCACAGTAATACATCGTGATTCTGAGGATGTCCTGCAAAAATATAGCATTATAAATTATAAATCAAACACTGAAATATTTTTTTCTCTCAAATATTAGTTTATTGAGTTCAAAACTACACGGATAATTTGTTATGTGTTAAAATTTAAATTTGAAAAAAAAATCATGTTGAAAATTAATGTTATTTTCATGAAAAATTGTGCGTGCATTGAATATTGGAGATTGATTTCATTACCGTTCGTTACTGCAATTAATCGAGCAGTATTAACTAAAGCCTTGTGAATTATGGAAGAGACAAAAAAGAGGGACTGAGTGAGAAAAGAATAGTCACTATATACTTAAGAAATATCGATTAGTAAAAATAAGTGAAAAAGATTAAAATTTTACACTTCAAGAATTATTTAAATCTAAAATTATTGAAAATTAAACCAAGAGAGTGAAAACAGCGCAATACTTTAAAAGAATAGGCTTACAGGCTTTGAGGGTCACGTGAGTACCGTCCCTTTATTTATAAAAGAGGGGAGAGTCGGAGAAATCTCGGATTATATACATGTACATACCCTAGCTTCAGGTGCCAAAAAACTTCTGGCCTTCAATGGCCAATCGTTTATAATATCTAAACTATATTTTATTAAAAGTTTTATCATAAGGTAAAACAGATTTGTTAATATATGGAAATAATAGGTTACTCGGGAGTCTCAAGTTACCTAAAAATTAGAAGTTCATTAAACGGCCATATTTGCCCCCCCCCCCCCCCCAAAAAAATAAATAAAATAAAAAGCCAGCCCAATTAGCAGTGGATTTCTCAATTAAAAAACAGTTATACAACAGTACACTATGTACATAATAACAATGCATTTGGTTTATCTCCCACAATTGGAAGTCAAAAGAAAATATGATAAAAAATGTAAATACATTTTCACTACAGTAACTGTAGATACTGTAGATTCCTAGATAAAGGCAAGGAATTAATATCCATTTCTTACAAATTTTAAAATATCGCCTTTATTTTTCGAACAGATGTAAACTAAATGAAACTATGGTTAAAAAATTCGGCGTTCGGGATTTTATATTCTCGGGATTTGATGCAAATGGTTGAATTGCAGAATTAAGTTTTTGCGTAAAATAAGAAATCTACAGTATATGTCCATATTGGCCCTACCCAAGGGTCCTTAACAGCTGATCCAGGAATTCTATAATTTAGGTAGAGGGCTTCATGAATAGCAAAACTATGCATTCAGTTTATCTCCCCCTGATGTGGATGTAGAGAAGATTTTCTACAATTTAATATATTTTCACTATACATTGCCATATTGTCCATGCCCTAATGCCTGAATCCCCAACACAGGGTCTAATTTAAAACTCTCAGTGTTGATGCATGGTTTCATGAACATCAAATTCATGTATTCAGTTTATTGCCTCCTGCTGTCGATAGAGAGAATACCACTAGTATATGGCCATATTGGTCCGCCCTAGGGTCTAAACCCATGACACATGGGCCATGAATTTTACAATTTAGGTATAGAAGGCATAATAGATATAACAATGCATTTAGTTTATCTCAAATATATAATATATAGGAGTAGAGAAGATAATTTTCTAAGATTTTGGCCCAATTCTTTGGTCTAAAACCTTGACCCAAAGACCAAAAATTTCACACTTTAGGTAAATTTCTTCACGGACATCATAACCATGCATTTAGTTTGTCTCAAATGTAAATGGGAGTGGAGTAGAAGATTTTCAAAGATATAATACATTTTAACTATACGTTCATAATGGCCTCGCCCTAGGGCCTGAACCTCTGACCTAGGCGCCATGAATTTCCCAATTTTTGTAAAGGTTTCATGGGCGTCGTAACCATGCATTTATTTTTTTTCAAAATGGGTGGGAATAGAGAAGGGTTTTTTTTTTTTTTTACAATTTGGCTCTTTTTTGCTTGTTTTGCCCCCTCCATGAGGCCTCGGGTATAGTATGGTCATACATTTCACAAAATTTCTTAAAATGGTAATAATTGGCCTTGTAGTTTTCGAAACGAAGTTGTAAAATTGTAAACGCAAGACGGACGACGCACAACGCACAATGATGGAGGAAGACCAAAACAAGTAATACTCTTCCTTATTTTCTCACTTAAGGTAGTACGAAACACCCCCGAAGTTATTTTGTTGAAATATTTTCTCAAGTACACAAAACAATGACGAAAGGTGTCATTAAATTTAATTTACACAGCTTTATGGTCTTTCATAATCCATTGTATGCAGTCAGTTTCTATTCCGTATCAGAAGAAGTTACATGTAGTTTCAACAGAAGTAAAGAAGAAGAAGATTTTTTAAACCTAGGAGAGAGCCTTTTGATCTACATAACTGCTGATTCAGTTTTTCTTTCAGATGTGCGGAAGTAAAGAGGACGATTTTTTAAAACGGTCAAATTTTGACAATTTTGGCCCGCCCCTAAGGTCCCTGTGGGACAATAGTCATGAAATTTACAATTTATGTTCCCCTTATCCACAAGATGCATCATACCAGATTTAAAAAAGAATTGGCCATCAATGATGATATAGTTTTGAGAAGTTATAAAATTAATGTTCAATTTACACACGATGCACAATGACGGACGACGTCGGACGAAAACCAATTGCAATTACGTGAATTAGGGTGAGCTTAACAAAGAAAAAGGTCCAACATGCGGAAGAATATGAGAAAAACTTCTTATTCAAAATAAGAAAACATATTGGTAATATTTTAGTGAAACTGGGCTAAAATAATAGATAATGTACTACTTAACTTTCATTTGTCTCTGCTGAAAAGCACATTACATGAGTTGCATTTGGATCCTCGCCATTAGAGTCCAGTGTGATTGTGACCTCAAACTCATTTGTTCCATGTTGGATAATGGCCGACATTGTAAAATTAAGAGGCGACATAATGTGGAATTTTGTTACACTGAAATATATTGAGATGCATTACATTTGAAAGGTTTCGAAGATGCCTTTTTCTTTATCTTTCATCATTAAAGCTACCTCATCGAGAAAAACAGAGAAAAAAGAAAAGAAAATTAATAAAAAATAAGTATTTTATATAATAATAGAAATATCATATTGAGATAATACATGAATAAGATAGTCTGATTGGTCGACGTTAAACTGAAGTCATTAAAAAGAAACAAATATTTCAACCAAACGTTAAATATAATTTTTCTTCAGCGGCGATTCATCTCATTAAAATGGTACAATCTATTTTCGATATATTTTAATGGATATTGTTTTATATGTTAGGTTTGCATAAAAATCTATAATCGATATAAACGGTTTGTTATCTGTTAATTGTTTGTAAATATGATTATAATTTGTACCCCTTTGTGCCATTTTTAGAGTTTTGAGAGAATAATTTACTATGTAGGGTTTAATTAAAACTGAATGCTGCAAATTTTAAAATGATTATCAACAATCTTTATTGAACACTTTTCTGGGAGAAATCCATTTTTAAAAAAAGCATAAACACACATATAAATATATAGCATATATTTTTCAGAATATTTCATTCAAGAGCAAATTTTAATGATCTTTTGCGAATTTTTACGTATTATTAAAACATGAAAAAGATTAATTAATCTAATGGTGAAGACTTCATGGCCGTGTAGGTTTTAATTCGTTTATTCTCGAATTATTTTACTTACTTTGTATTATTAACACGAGCTCTAGCATGTAGTTGTAAATATCCATTTTGAGCCTGTAATTTTTCTCCAGCAGTAGGTGTTGGGTAGACTAAATATACACCATCGGAACAAATAGTACCAGTATTAACATTGATGATAAACTGTAATGGTACACTGCTTAAAGGGACACTGGAGGACGAATCAGTGAAATCCTCAATCTGAAGAGCCACGGCGTAATTTCCAGAAGTCACATTACTTATATTGCTATTGATAGTAAATGAACAGGATGTCTGAAAGGTGAAGTGTGACTTTTGTTGTAATGGTAAGCAACAAAAACGTCTTTCTTTTTTTTTAAATTAGGTGATAGATACGAGGGTTGTCCCAAAATAATGTAGACAGGACACATAATTTATAATCTGTTTGCTGCAATTTCATTAGACTTCTATGTTCTCTTCAATGACCCTTTGGCAAACAATACTGAAAAATTCAAATCGGTACTTTATTTATTTCTCGAGAAAATAAATAATTATTAACAAGTTTTGTCAGGCGGCGCAATGTGCGACGTCGAAAATTTCCAGTTTTACGTTGTTGCTAAACCCTCAACATCGTTTTACGATAACAATTACGTTTTATTTCCGAAAATGTCTTAGAAAAAATATCATCTTTGAATATATACCCTGAGTGCACATTCAACATATATTTCTATAGTTTTTTGGGTTTTTTAAATATTTTCTAAGTACAAACGATCTGTCGGCTCCAAACTTGTCATGTATTACTTGTTGTCTAACTTCTGTCTTACCGAAATGTGTCGTTCTGCATTTTGACGTCTATTGATATCGTTCGGGGTTTCCTTTTTTCACTTATTGTCATCATACTTGTTCAAATATTTCCAATGTTGTTTAACTATTTATTCACAAAACGCATTTCTAATCGAGTTTGTTAATTTCATTTACTTCCAAAGCCGCTTAGGATTTATTTCATGGTTTTTACAAAATTGTATCAGTTTCTGCTGCGCCGCCTTAAACGCTGACATCGTTATTTTATAACGAGTTAACTTTTCAACTTGTCACAAAACGCGCTATATAATATTTAATGGTTTTGTTACAACCAAAACATTTTCTGAGTAAATAATAGAATTATTATCAAATATCTATGTATGTTTTATTTGATTTTTTTATTCAAAAAGTACTTTTCCTCGCAATTTTCATTTCATTATGTTGATTTTAACTTTTTGCTTTTGAAAATGCGCCGCATGTCGAATTTCTCATCTAATATGCTTTCATTTCACTATTTTATTCTCAAACAATATTTGATTTTAAAACATTATTTGAATGCAAATTTCTTGAACCCTTTGTGGCACAAATTTCATCTTCCATTGTCTTCGATTAACTGAATAACACCACTTGTCTACGCTATTTTGGGACAACCCTCGTAGATAGATAGAGAGAGAGAGAGAGAGAGAGAGAGAGAGAGAGAGAGAGAGAGAGAGAGAGAGAGAGAGAGAGAGAGAAAGATAGATAGATAGATAGATAGATAGATAGATAGATGATAGATAGATAGATAGATAGATACATGTAGATAAATAGATAGATAGATAGATAGATAGATAGATAGATAGATAGTTAGATAGATAGATAGATAGATAGATAGATAGATAGATAGATAGATAGAAAAAATTACTTACCCCATCAAATGTCAGGAATGATACATGGTTGCCACAGACATCCTGACATTCTTGTATTGTTGATGCAAAGCGGCATCGAACAATATCTCCGTCAAAGTCCGCCACTACAAAAAGCATATGTTTTGTTTACTAATTAATTTGCCTTCTGCATGCTGGCTTTTAACATCGTTTTGAAGGGGAAAATTTGCTTAAATGTTTTTTTCTTTACAAAGATAAAATGCTTTATTTTCTTCGAGCTACTATGAATAATAAAATTTCATATATATATATATATATATATATATATATATATATATATATATATATATATATATATATATATATATATATATTACTGATGTATCCATGGTAAATGTAGCAGTATGACATAAGAGAACAGATACTACACAAAGCTACATAGCCTTTGTTATAATGTGATAAACATTCATCATTTATGTTAAAAAAAATTTGTTCTTTCATAATAGAAAACCTCAAATAGCACGTTATACCACTGGCACAGTTTACATTGTATTTTTCGGAGCATGCTAACATTTTGTGCCATATTTTCTATCACAATGATGTCATCACTGATACATTTATCTTTTTAGTAGCAGGGAATGATGTCACTATGATCTGGGGGATTCCAACTGTAGTACAATATTATTTACTTGATGTATTTTAAGATATTTTTATATAATTTGCCTTGTAACACCAATGACAAAAATTTTTTGTACAAGCATATATCTCATCAAATTCATTGTTTTTAAAAGAGAACTTGTTAAAGATCATAGCAGAAATTAAAATATGAATGTTGTTTTGAAAATTAACGGTGATTTTTGGATAAAACATCAATATCATTGAAGATATTGTAGGTTAAAGACGTTGGAAAAATTTAATGACAACATAAATTCACTGAAATCTCATAAAAAATGATATTTTTTTTATACTTTAAACAGTAAAATTGTCAATTTATTTGTTCAACAATAAAGGTTAAAGTTTCTAAAATCCAATGGTACTGTATATATTCCCCAGAACATTAATTTCCCCCTTTAAATTGACACTGACGCAAAAGGCTGCATATTTTGATAATGACCCATATATATATATATATATATATATATATATATATATATATATATATATATATATATATATATATATATATATATATATATACTAAGTCGTACATTCGATGTATTTTAAACGTCGTTGGAATGAGATAATAAGTCGTTCGTATGAGATGATAAGTAATCAATAAGAGATTATGTGTTGTACAAAAAAAATGATTTAGACCCTACGTACGAGATGTTAAGTCGTAATAAGTGCATATTAAAATATAAACATTGTATGACCCCATGTCTGAGATGATTAATAGAATTGAAGACCACAGAACAAAATGTATCTTTTACCTGGGATGTAAAATGTTAAATCAGACAACGAACATATCTGAGATAATATTATAGTAGAAGCCACAGATGAAACAGGTGATTGGTTTATTTTCCCAGTATCACTTCGTACACTTAAATCTACGGTCATTCTGAGGCTCCAAGAACCTAGTGAACCAGGATGAACAAGGGTAATCCAAACACTGCTAGAAAATCTGAAAACGCAAACTTTGATGATAATAACAGCAATATATGATAAGGAATGCATTCGTTCATTTACAATTTTCCAAATAAACATCAATTTAACATAAATACATACTAGTAATATGCAACGTACATTTAAATATATTTTAACTTTCACCGTGTAAACACCACCAATCACTACATTTATCACATTGCCAAACCCACAGTTCTGTAATTTTGATCTGAAGAAGTGATTACATCTTTATTAAAAAAAAATGTATTCCGTCAGTTCTATACACTTATTTAAGGCAATATTCTCTTTTGCTTTAAAAGTAGGCTATATACTAAGCTTCTTTCACAAAAATAGCACCTTTTTACCCGAAAAATTGTTACATTCCGAGCAAGCTTTGTTACAACACACTTTGAAAAATAACACACTTTGAAAAAAAAATCAAAGTGCGTTAAATCTGTGACTAAGTCATCGCACTTTGAAAGAAATACTATTTTTCAAGGTGCTTTGATATGGTCGATATTAACGCACTTTGAAAAAAATATATTGTGCAGGGTCTAGTCGAAATTGTTAAGACCCTAAAATGGTTTCATGGACTGTTATTTCAAAAATATTTTGAGGAAAAGTAAATTTTAGTTTGTTGGAGCTAGAATATTTGCATTTGTTTATTCATTTACATGTATATAATATATACTCAAACAACTATCGATATTTTCAAAATTATCTAACGTATAACATTTCAAACAATCATATTTCAATTTGCATGATAATAATAAATTCAATCTAAAATAAATGTACATAACTGAAAAAATGATTTCATCATAAATTTATCGAAGATTAATTTCATTAGACCACTTTGTTTTCCAAGACCGAGCTACAGGTTCTGTTGTCCAATAGTTTATCAATCGACACTTTTCATTCAACACATTCACATAAAGATAGTGCCATTGATATAAAACGCTCAATGATGAGGTGAAACAGTTAGTAGAGTGGAACCATGCTATAATTATGCTGTATTATAAATCTAAAACATTGAGAACCTTTTATCATATGTTGCATACAAATCATTAATTGTTTTCTTATACTACTCCTAACTTACGCTTTTTTGGACATGATACGATATATACGAGTACTAAGTATATACTAACTGAAGAATGACGGATGTTGATGTAGAACTGATATCAAATCTAGTGACTCCTTCTAAATCCGCCCAATTTTCAGAGGAACTGTTATCCTTGCAATATCCTATCATTGTCACACTGCCTGTGCACCCACCAACACAATTCAGTGTGTCGCTTTGAGGACCCGGGCAATGTGAAGACACATAGAAGACACGATGAGTAATGATTATCTATAGAAGGAAAAAACAAAATCAAAATTAACATGAGTTTAGTTTCAATTTAAATATTTTTTTCAAAAAGTTCTACCATTTAGTCAACTTAAAGATGACTGAAAAGACAGTCAAATGACAGAGATTTTCCATTAAGTCATTCCAGGAAAAAATAAATCAGCACTGCTCTATCTGACCTGCAACTTTTTGGATTGCATTTGTTGCTATTGTTGTTGGTGAATATTGTAGGACATAGAAAAAATATTTGTTTAGATTTTACTTTCGATTGAACATACATGTACAGATATAAAATTCCTGATTTTAAATGAAACCTGAGTTTTTTCTGGTTTTTTTTTTTTTTTACCTTTTCCAATATTTAAACAATTACTTCCACTAATATTTTTAAATTATTACAAAATTTTGCAGTATTTTTTACCTACTCGGTCAAACATTATTTAAATTATATTTATGATCATGAATAAGAACCTACCGAGTATTTTCTCCTCTAATTCTCAAGAAAATAACTTGTTATTTATACTGCTATCTAGTACATTTAAAGTTTAAGCTATAAATGCATAAATACCTGAGCTTGATAACATTACTTTGCAGTGTATACTTTAAAATGTATTATTATAGTGTCATGTATATAAATTTCTCCTAACTAAAATTAATAATGTTAAAGCGTCTAATTTTATACTTTTATTGTTTACTATACATTGATTATCTCGTGTTTGATTGAAACTTATAGCAATAGTTAAATTGAAGACACAAAAAATGAACGTAATGACGTAATGCATGCTTCCAAATACAGGAATCAACTCAAATATATAGGCAAATCGCCCATATTTCTTAATAACGTACTTGTATTGAATGAAACTAAAAATAATTTAGGCCTTTTTACCCCCTTTCATAAAAACTATTTAAAACATTTTTAAGATGGATGTAAATCTTTCTTTGGTGGTTCGTACGAGGTATGAAAGTAGTGGTCCTTTTAAATAAAACTGATATAATCTGCATTTAGTTCAGCAATTGTTGTAACATTGTTTATATTTTTTTAAAATTCAGAAAAATTGACTACAGATGAAATTTGATTAAGTCTAAAAGGAATGCAAAGGGTGTGTTTTAAATTCTAGACATCGGTAATTTTGCAAAGGTTAAGGACTACGGTTAACAAGCAAATTCTAACTTCATTGATCAGTGGGACATCACTAGGAGATAGAACTGCAATTATTTTTTTCCAATTGTATTAGAGAACCTCCGGAGGTATTCATATATATATAATAAGCGTTAGAGGGCACCTAAGACCCCTACAACGGTCGGTTTAGCTCAGCAGTATTTGTCCTCTACCTAATCCTAGTATTTCCAAGTTCCTGTTGTCAATCTCAAGTAAGATATAAACCCCTGAAATGAGCCAGAACCCCTGGGAGACACTTGTAGGTACCCCTACAGACCAAATTTGAGACCGGAAATAGTAGCCCCATATGCCCCCTACACTGCCCTGTTATTTGTTTGATGCACACTTCAAAGATAAGGAAGATAATGGACCACTGTTCACGCCTATATCATTGCGAAATGCTAAAATATGACAAAGTTCGGGTGAGCTAAATAGTCTTTTGTATATATTTCAAAGGTTCACGTCAAAACAAGGCTGACACAAAATAATCCCAAATTCATAATTAATTTCTTTCTTTTTGGTTTGCGAATGAGGCTAGTCTTTTAGTGAAAATAAAATCCTAATGTAAATTGTCTGACCGTCCAAATTTAGTAATAATACGAGGATTCATTCAATTGAATTCAGTAGACACAAACACATTTATAATTTTATCCAGGCGAGCTTCACTACCTCCGAAGTTGTCATTGCTCAGAGAAACTATTCAGGCATAAATTTTCTTGATATTAATTAAAATATGCTGGTAATAGAGTAAAATATAATTTTCTGGTCGAGTACTCTCAGTATATTGATGATTTCCTTATTGGCTGCTAGCTTCTACGGGCTTAGTGGCTGCTGTTAGTGGCTGCTAGCTTCAGCCTGGTGTTTCTATTAGAGAACAATGCTGTCCAAAGAAGGAAAATCTGTACATATTGACAAGGGACAATGAGTTCAGAGAGTAATCTATTTAAAGTAACAAGACAGCCATTGATACTGATAATTTCATCAACTACATATAGTACTTAACACTGTCATGTTTTAAAACAAATCTTATGTCTGCAGCAATTTGAACTCAGTAAATTGTGATTTTATGCGTAAAAGTACTAAGCCTATCTTGCATGTCTTTTTATTAGATGCATGTACATGAACACATACCTGGGTTTCATTTACCGCCTTCCATGTTAGCAATCCTCCTCGAAAATGGCTCGATAGCACACACGGAATTAGAGCAAAAAACAATACTGTAGGCCAAATATACATACTGGTTTTACATGTCTAAAAAATGTTCACGTATTTTGCATCTTTATTCTTCACCCCGCCTCGTTATACTGGTCTTTGCTAGGAATCATTAAGATTTGTTTATTAAGCTTCCTGGTTTGGTTTCTTTATACAAACCTGTTCTGGATGACTGAACAATCTTTGTACAGCCCTCTATTCAGGCAGTGATTAAGCATGTAAAAAGAAAAATGTATTCAATTTCCTAAGACTTGTTTTGCCGAATTGATATAGATTCCGTGCGTGTTTTTAAATAAGCAGAAAATATTTATTGCATTTAAAATTATAATTGAATATGATTGCCGTGAAGAAATGCTCCTTATACATGTAGATATGTATTCTTAACTACCGTCCAACAAAAAATCGGTGATACTCCGCCTGTATAATTGTCAAATTACAACATGCACACTGCTTTTTACTTGTTTACCGTGACGAGTTGGTTATAAATGTCACTGATTTCTAACGATCATTTGAATGTTAAATTAAACCAGTAGCATAATTAATAGTGATACACATGTATATAAAGCAACAAACTTTATGATTTATTAATTCCTATTTATTTTGGCCGGTTTTGTCTTTTTTGTACTGCATGTAGATTACTGGCGTCAAAGCATAAATACGGGCTACTGTATATTAACCCTTGACAATGCTTTGCAGCCGCGTAGGGATATTTGATACATTTAATGGATTCAAACATACAATCATATGAATGTAGTGTTTTCTTTTAAAGGTGATCTATAGGCAGTCTGGGTGCATATCATTTACCTCAAATTGGGGAAAAAACTCGTCCATAAATGTTACTGCTTGTCATCATCTATTGTGTTACGTTTAAAGTTATTTTATAGTGTTAACTTTACAGGTACGCCTCGATAAAATATTATTTTGTCCAGACTTAAGTTATTTACATGTAACTCTATGGAGGGAATTCACTCCTCAATTTAAATTTTTGTTTAGGCCTACCAGCTGTTTACTAGGTAAATGCTTAAAATTGTTACTTGAGACCCAATATATTTTTATCATAAAGATGGTTGACTTTCCATTTTCTTTAATAAGAGGTATTTATTTCTTGCCTTTTAAATCAGATAAAAACAATATTGATATCACCAAAGCAAATGAATGAAATAAGTTGCCTTGAACTCAAAAGTATTTAAGCGACACCTTGAAGATATTCAATAAGCCAATTTTTGACAGAAAAAAATTTAATAAAAACAAATCATGGATTGAAATTTTCTGCGTTGCATAGCAAAAAAAATCAGGATATATAACACCATAATGATATGAAATTTGTAGCAAAGTCTGTTTGACAGGATATGAAATGAAAATTTTATAAAATATAATACATATGCATGCGTCACAAGGATACAATTGGTTATAAGTTAGTAATTTGTAAATCATTTATTTACACATTCATTCAAGCATTGAATGCTTATTTTTGGATGTCGTGAATTCTATTTAACACACCAAGCGATGCAGACATTGATAACCGCACGATAGCGCAGTATGATGATTTGTCTGCACCGCTTGGTGTCTTACAGGACCGACGTCGACATCCAAAAATTAGCATTCAATGCTTAAATTTGTTGCTGTTAAGCCATAATTCAGTTAGGCAGGGTATGAAGCATACATGGAACAGCCATATTAAAGGGACTTGGACACGATTTGACTGAAAAATTTCAAATTTGTTTTTTCAGTTTTAATGTTCATACTGATAAATATAGAAGTTCATAATGCTATGTCAAAATTTATAACTCAAATGTCAAGTTATAAGCAAGATACAGAGATCATAATTCTTTGTTTTGTAAACAAAGCTCGAATATTGTCATTTTAACATATTCGTTGTATTAGTGTAAATTTCAATCAAATGTAACTTTCATTTGTTGATAATAGTATTTAAGAAGATATTGAATTAGTTGAAATTGTTTTTACATGTCATTTTGTCTAAGAAATGGTATTTCTCTACATTACATTTTTTGTAAACATCTATAAGACTCGAGCTTTGTTTACATAACTATCAATTCTTACTTCTGTATCTCGCTTGTAACTTGACTTTAACATCTAATATTTTGGTCAATCATTTAAAATTCACAAATAAACCATTTTAAACATAAAAAATAAAAATAAAATGTTTGATCTCAAATCGTGTCCAAGTCCCTTTAATTAAGGCATGTGCGGCCATTTTGTACATTTGAGGATAAGAATGTAAATATTTCTTGAACTGGCTTGTTTCTGCCCGAAACTGACCAAAAATGTTGCCAAAAGATATAAAAGCAATCAATATGAAGTCCTACATGTCATTTTGTTTAAAAGCATGCATACAAGAACAGGACATGCATTGCCCTTTTAAACACTCAGAACAGATGTCGAACTGAGCAGCTACAGACTTATTTTGAAGATTTAAAAATTTGAAAAAAATATGAAAGGGTTGATTGGTGTCCTTTTTATGGGTGTTGATGGTCAGTGCACACGTGTGAGTGATAGCACTTGATTTATAATGTACTGCACCATGATTTTAGAATATACATGTATAACTCGTTTGCCACCAGACAGCTGCGGTTACAAGACATGTCTGTTTATTTCCATAATTAATTGTATTCATCTTAAATTCAAATGTCTAATTTATACTACAAAAATGTACGACTCAAGTAAAAAGATGAAAAAAAAATGAATGATTTAAAAAGAATGAAAAGAAAAATATTTAACAAATTATGCATGTTATATCAGGGAAGTGGCCCTGGTTATATATATGATATAATATTATAAAAATATATTTGATATAATATGGGTTAGAGGAATTAGATTATGAAAATCTGATAAAATAAACATAGGCTACTTTGAGATTTGTTGCTCGCAGCCACTCAGGTCTCTTCATTTTGCGGGTATTTAGTGTATCCGGAAACACGCGCGAGATTTCGAAAATTGTAAACATTGCTTCACACATACACAACTTGATGAAGAGCAACTATAGACATGTCCGCGAAACTTACAACGAAATCAGAAAAGCTTGACAGTTCCTCATCAGTGGAATATACTACCGAATCAGATTCTTCGGATTTATTCAATCATGGTAGGAAATTACCACCCAAAACGACAGAATGGAAAATGTCACATCTCTTGGAACTTGGCATTCACTTTGACAAATCCAGTACTGATCTTGATACTTTAATGTCCAGTGTTAAACAGATTTTTCGGAAACCCAAACAGTCAGAAACTGATTCAGAAATTTCAAAAATGCATAAATGCTTAATCGAATTGACGAAAGATTGGTGGACTTTCTCGTTTGACTTTGAAAGTGCAGAGAAGTCACTGACAGGAGAGGGTGTTGTAGAAACGCTGACAACGGCAGAAAAAGCGATTAAAGTGTTTGAACAGGAAAATTACAACATTATGGAAAACCTAAATAAAACAAATCTGGGGGATTGGAGAAGGTACCTGGTAAATAAAATGTTCCGCTGCACCTCTTTGAATTTCTATTGAATATTTTATGATTTTTTTTTAAGTTAAAGAGGAAAAATAGCTCAAACTCAAAAAAAACTACATGTATATGAAAGCACCTTGATTTCATCCATGACAAGTATCATGCCAAGAACACTGAGTTAAATTCATATAGAATCAATAGAATATATTATCACAAAAAGTTATTACCAAAATCAATGTCCTGTAACAGAAGAGGAGGAATGAACACAACTAGGCTCGAACTCGGGACCCTTCAGTTTAAAAACCAACGCTCTACCGACTGAGCTAAAGGGTTAACCTACTAGCTAGTGCTATAGTTGGAGGGTGGCAGTACTGAGCCTTTATATATACACACTATTACAGTCCAATAGGAATTTGTTACATGAAAAAAAATTGCATGTTGTACATTTAGAGTATTACAGGGATCAATATTTACAATTGTCCGATTGCCCAGGGCAAGTTAAACCTCATTTTGGCAACTGAAATGATAAACTTAATACTAGTATGTGTTCAAATTGGCAGGTGAAAATTTATAGATCAAGATATTTAACTTCAAGTGAAAAATAATTTGTACATTTTGTAAATTTGCAAGCATAATGAAAAATTTCACTTGCTTTGCTTTCGAAAGGGTTCAGTGTTAATTTTAGATTAGTCATTCCATTTTAACACTTACCAAATTTAATTCTACTAACTAATAAGAACTTGCTTTAATAGTTGAAATAAATTATGCATCTTTAAATGGCTTTGCAGTCGTCTCTGTTTGTAATTTGGTAGGAAAGAAGCATCCATCACAAATTAAACAAGACATGTTTTTAAAAGTTTACAAGTATAATTGACACAGACTTTGGCATAGAATGCACCGTCATCGATGTTCTAGCTAGCAACTGAGCTTAGGAAATAGATCGAATCCTGGTCACCATATTTGTAAACCACTCAAATAAAACAAAATTAACCTGGTAATGAATATGGTAAAGTCTTCTTACTTTTGGGCTACCACTTTTTACATTTTGGCATGTCAGATTTTGAGTTCATTTGCCCAAGTGGCAAGTGCATGGATTGAAAAATATAATTTACATGTAAATTGAATCTACATGCATACATTTAATTATATTGAAACAAAGATCATCTCTGTGTTAATTTTATGTAAATTATTATTTGTAAGCAGATGAATCATCAATGTTTATATGAAAAGAGTTGATAATGATATCTTAACTTTATAAATCATTTTTAGTTTACAGGTATATTCAGTATGGAGGAATAATCTGTTGGAGTTTTGGAGATATTTTTGTATGCTGCTTATAAGGTGGGGGAAACCATATCAAAAAGTGGGGAGATTCACTAACCTGTTCATGGCTTTCTCCAAAATTTGTTTTCTGCATCCAGAGTAAGTATTTTACCCAAGCTGAGCATCCCCTTATTATAAAAATATTTTATATTGGTTTTAAACCTAGTTCTTACTCATGTTTACTTGTACACCATGAAACATAATTGAGATTTACATAGTCATACTCAAAATATTATGAGAATTTTTTAGCTAATGACTTTTAAAAAAAATAGTGTTTGGATTATTTCAAATGTTTAAGAGGTATGCAAAGTTTAATAATTCCAAGTGAGAACCTGCTCACAAGGATTTGTGCTTTAACAAAAATGTATTCTAGAACACAAACATACTAAATCATTAAATATAAGTGCTGGCATTATAGGTTTTACTTATTTTTATGTAGTACATATGTAATTAGTTCTTCCTGATTAGAATTGATTTAACTCTTGTATTCGTTTAGACCAGGGAATACTTATTCTGATATCCTGCAAATTAAAGACAGCACTGTCCGTGGCACACCAGACATCCGTTTTATGGCTTTACCACCATCCTCCTCTGGAAGAAAGAATTTGGAACTCATTGTTGTCACAGAGGTAACTTAAAAATTCATACGTTTGTTCACTTAATTCTGCATCATAAAGTGTTTTCATTTAACTGATTTATTCTGTATATGTACAGTGTATACAAATGTTATAAAATCTTTCTGAGCAGTTTAATTAAAGTTCTCTCTTCTGATCTTTTCACTTTCATTCTAGAGATTAATCAATGCTCTACTGTCTAATCTTTTCCATTATTATTATTATGAAGATTGCAGTGGGAAAATAAATCTGTTGAATTTCATTCTTAGAAAATGAGATTTCTAAATATCTAATCATTTTATATGATTTTATATTACAACTACATGTGAACATGCAAACATTTGTTAAAAAGAATTGTAAGGAGCAATTTGTCAAATTTGACTTATAAAACAAAAAGAGTTAAATCATTAATGGACAGATTCATAAAAGTAACTTTCTGAGCAGAATATTATATTATATCTGTTAGAAATGATCATGTTAGAACCATTTTAACAAGACCTTGGACTTTCAGTAGGGGGTAGTGTAACAGGTTTATCCGTTGATGTAAAGAAGAAATCAACACTCCTGTTAGGATTCGATTAACGGGCTTTTATTATCACCAGTTATATAATAGATTGATTTGACCCTGTAAAGACAATATAACAATTATGAATATACGGCATAAAACACATGAACTTCAAGGAATTACGTATTGATGTACAATCAATAAATTGAAGTAATTTAACTTTATAAAGGGAGATAACTCATACAAGTAAACTACAATTTACATAGTATCTCCTTTATAAATATCAATTTACATGCATTTACATTTCAGTTATAAAACCATTGCTATAATTATGTAATGCATATAATACATGAATCTGATATTCTAAGCATATGAACATACACATACCATTCTATGGGAATAGGCCCCATGTACAAGTTGAACCAAGTTCAATACGACTCAACGTTTGCAAGGTATATATGTGCATTCTGTAATTAATTATACATTTATTACACTATCATAAAAGTAGTTTTAATTAAAACACATCTAGGGAGACTTCAGTTGTTATAACTATTTTAACTTTAACTTATTATTTCAAAAGTCTCTCTCACTATTCATTCAATCAGAAAAAGTGCAAAAGAATTATAAATATGATTAAATACTGATTTGACATTTAGTAGAAATATTATAAATGATGTTAGTATTAGTAATATTAGATTAACTTACCAAGAAGAGATGTAATTTGTCAAAAACGTCTGTACACCTTTATTACAGTCCGCTCTCTTCAAACTCTTGACAAAGATTAAATTAAAACCCAAAGAATTTGTGGAGGGAAATCGACCGACCAATAGACAAACAAGAAACAAACTAAAACACCAATGAGATTAAAAGACACAACTTAACTTTGACCAAAATATAATTACTGCCCTAAAGGCAACTCTGGACCTTTCTACAAATTAAGTTGTCATGAATGAATGCACACTAATGTATTTTAAGTTCAATAAAATAATTATAGAATCCAATACATATGCATTCAAAAAATCATGAAAATATCAAAATGAAATTATGCATACATAATATACATGTACTTGTAATTAAATCATAAAATATGAGACTGCTACAGTAGCTATCTATTCCTTGCGTCAAAACAAGTTAAAAATGACGCGGTTTCAAGCGAAATATGCACCGATTGTGTAAGTCTTAGCTCAAAAGCCAGACAAATTTTGTTGACTTCAAAGAGCCATGGCTGGGTGGCTAGCAATGAAATAGACAGGCCTACGTCACATTGCTGTTTGACACATCTACCCAAAGTCCAAGCTCTTGTTAAAATGGTTCTATGTGTAGACTTATGAACAAAACTGCATTGGGTTTAATATCTTTTGCTAACATCTTACTCAAGTTGGACATACCGGTATTGTTAAGAGTCTTTTGATTGAATTCTCAAACTCTATATGTTTTTCTGTACTTCAAGGTAAAGCAGTATGATGCATTTAAAGGAGATTATGTTAAAGGGGAGAATTTCAGTTCAGAGAGTTTATCACCAAATGTTTTGGCTCAACATGGGATACAGCTCCTCATGGAGAGAGAGTGCTCTTTTTTCTTTCCAGCAGGAATAGTAGGAATTCTCTGTATTGGAACTAAGGTAGGCTTTAAGAGATGTGAAGATTTTCTACACTATTTTTGAAAGGCTAAAGTAATACTCAAGACTTTTCAAGTTGGATGATTGTAGAAAGTCTTTATTTCTGATGATAAGCTGTATGTTGTAAATATTGATGCAAGTTAATTTACTTTGTTCAATTATGACCAATTTATATATAAATAGCCATAAAGTGGAGTGGTATTAAGAATTAATTTAGTTTTTTTTCTTGCATACTGTGTATCAATACCTTGTAGCTGGTTTCAGAGTTAATAAAGTCTTCACTTGAGATATCTTTAGTAAAAATCATTTGAAGTTGTTCTTGCATTAACAATTTTTTTTTACTATTTTGCAGGTTATTTTTACATTTCTTCAGATAAGCCAATCTCATTATCACTTAATACGAGGCAAGGGAAAGGTGGATAAGACAAGCAAAGCAACAATATCATACACCAGACCGTATGATTACATGGATGCTAGGGATCGAACTGAAATTCTCGAAGCATTCTTTTGGTTTGGACAAGTGCAATCAAATCCGAAAGAGTTTACATGAAGACCATGCAGCATTCTATATAACAGTTGTGAATTTGTGTACTAAAATATCGATAATGACTTTTTCAATTGTTTCATGGTTCATTATTTTTTATAATGTAAGAAGGTTTATTAATTTTCAAATTTTGAAAAATTCAAACATAGAAATGCATATAAATGTACATGAAGTTTAAGGATTTTGTACCCTAGCGGCTAGCCTAAAAGGAACCAATTACAGATCTTGATTACTTAAGCAAAATACATGTATTCAGCAAGGTTCTCATAATGGACTGAATGCCCCAATCTAGTTTCTCTCTGGGCTTACTAACAACCTGTAAATGATCATACAACATACATGTAGTCTAATCTAATCTTTGTTTCATGATAAAATGTTTTGTAACATTTGCTCCTGAGCAAAAAATAAATTCTTGGCAGATGCAAAATACGATCTGTGTTAATCTTTGATTTGTAAAGTTCCTTGGTCAGTGTTGCTCAGGTGACACTGCAATGTGGCTCATGGGCCTTTGGCATTTATAGATTACAATAACTGACTGAAGATGACTAAACCTGTTGACTTACATGTAACCTATTTAGTAATCTGACACTTAGAAAAGGTTGAAGACATTTTATAGAGGAGACAGGAACACATCATGTGACTTTTTCATAATATGGACATTGTCTTTTAGATTGTACATTATAGTTGGTGATTCTAATAATCACTCTTATGAAAAGTGTGTATAATGTATAAAAAAATCTATAAAACTGAATTATTGAATTTCTTAAAATTGAATTTGTCCTCAAATTCATAATTTTTGACAAGTCTAGAGGGATTATTCAAATTATCTTCCATGGAAGGCAAGAAAGTGGCTATACTGTTAATTTACCATATATTTTGGAGAACATCATGAAAATAAAATGGCGAGAAAACTGAAAGAATCATTTACAAAAATGTTGCTGTTGCACTTTGTTCCCCCTCCATTTGTTGTGCAATAACTTTACTATACATTTTTGCCCGTAAACCACCAAAGTTCATCACAATACCAGGGATAGGCTAATCGTAATCAGCTGTAATCAATTACAGGTTGCTGAGCAATCATGGGTAATCAGTAATCATCCATTTTAAATTTATAATTACAAGTAATCGTAAATTAATCGATTGCTCTGAAAAGGCCTGTAATCATGATTAATTTTTATTTAATTTTATCATTACAATAGTAAAATTGAAATGCGTGAAATTATTATTTAATAGAGATTTTAGGTAAATAAGGTTCAATCTTAGATATGGTTTCAGTAAGGAATAGGAATAAAATATTCATATTTATAGCGACAAAACATTGCCATTTTTATAAGCTAAACACGGCTTACCTAGGTCGAATCCATATTACCAAGGTACATGTATGTTAATGGGGGGGGGGGGGTTAATAAAAATCAAACTTTTTCTCCTTTGCTTCGCTCTGAGCATTGACACTTTGTGGAAAGTACGTTTGGCGGACGCCATGGATGTCTAAAGAATGAATGGTACGTCACCGTGTACTTCCGCTGAGGTATTACATGTAACCAACGAGGTTAAATACTATTAGAAAGCGCGAAGTACCCAAATCTCTCTCTCTCTCTCTCTCTCTCTCTGTATTAGTTCTTTGTGTAACTTCCTCTTCCTTTTTAGCTCACCGATACAAAGTCGGGGGGGGGGGGGGTTAAGCTTTACCCCTGACGTCGGTGCCTGCATGGACCTTGTTAAAGTTTTTGGGGCAGGACCTGTACTTAAGTTATTACTTGTCCTATCTTCACAAAACTTGCATGTATATATGGTGTATCTGAACCTGATGATGGACTTTAAAGACTTAGATGCTGAAGCTGGACCGTGAAATTCGGATGCTGAAGAAGGTTTAGGTTTTTTGTGCAGGTTAACGTTTTTGAGCGGTTGCCCTTTGATGGCCATATCTAAATTTCTTCTGGTACTATATTCATCGGACTTGCACAAATGGTTCGTCTTAAGATTTTTAGAGCAAGTTAAAGTTTTTGCAACAGTTGCTCTTTGGGTACTATATCTTAGCTATTACTGGTCTTAACTTCTCCAACTTGTATGGATTGCGCATCTTATATATCGAGTCGATGTAAGAATGGAAATAACAATTGTAAATAAACAGACGAAACTTGCATGGATGGTGTATCTGGACCTCATGATGGCCATGCACTTTAAAGACTTGGATGCTGAAGCGTCGATATACATAAACGTCGAATTGAAGGCTAAAGCAAGTGATTTCTTTTTTGCATGTACATGTCTTTGAATAAATTCTGCTTCATATGGATATAGAAATAGGTCTGCTAACAATGGAGCGCAATTGCATGGTTCCCATGGGAATTTCAGCATATTATTGGAAGTCCTGATTTCCAGAAACTTCATAGATGTTGTGAATCAGAAACGCAAGCATCTTTTTATATCATCTTAAGAGTATTTGTGTACGCAATCCGAATGATTTTTAACAAAATAGTTTCGTAAATGATCGATGACAAGGTAGGTAAATTAACGAGATCCAATTTTATTGAAAAAGCAGCTACGAATGATGTCAAAAATCCTGGACCTTTATTTATCGTTAGGAATGGTTGTATAAAGTGTACATAAGACAAGTTTTGATGCTATTTGCAACGAGTTGATAAAACAAGATTATCAACAGTCTCAATCGAAAAGTCATTATTTTGTAAGTTATATCGTCGATACAACGACCTTGTCAGCAAATACAATCTTCCTCTAGGTCGAATGATGACTGACGTTTTTAGACTTATTGTTAGAACATTATTCATCACCAAATTGTCGATGAATTTTTCCGTTTTCCCGATTACAACAAAGAGACCAGTCAGCAAAGGATGTTCACTCCTCCATGGCACCCAATCCTACCTCTTATTTTTGTAGAGGCCCGTGTTTCGGTGTTTGCTCTGCTCCTGTTTTGTTATTTTGTATTATATGTTATTGTTTTAAACCTTGCTACAATAATTTATTTCGCCTTGACTTGAATTCGCCCGCTGACAACGAGAACGAAAGGGGCGAAAATAAAACGGGGCGAACATTTCCCTGTATACAGTAAACCAAATTTGGTTGATCATGAGAAATGCATTACTAATGCACTGAAAACAATACAAGTAGGAAAAAAGGACCAAAATCGTAACCGCTTTAAAGTTTTTGGAGCAGGTGCCCTTTGATAGACAAATCTTAGTTATTATTGGTTAAATAAGCCTTTGTCAGATTTGAATAGATGATGCATCGTGTGATAATGATGCACTCTAGAGGCTTGGATGCTGAGCCTGAGCCATGTGTTTCCAATGTTGGAGGAGTTTAATGTTTTTAAAGCAGGTCACACGTTTTTGCAAATAATAGTACACTGTACTAATTAAAACTTGCTGAGTTAATTTAACTATGTGAATGAATCACATGCAGAGGTAGCCTGGGCTTCAGATACAAAGAATGATCTTCAAATTATCTAGATGCATAGACAGGTTCGGGATTTTAGATCAACTCAGATTGGGTTGAAGTACTAGTGTTGGAGCTAATAAACAAATGATTTAAATTCTATTCATACCTAGTCCAACTTAAATAGTTAAGGGGGATGAGCGGCCAATGATCTTGTACATTTGAGGATAAGAATGTAAACATTTTTAACTGGCTTGTTTCTGCTCAAAACTGGCCAAATATGTTGTCAAAAAATACAAAAGCAATAAATACGAAGTCCTACATGTCATTTTGTTTGAAAAGTATTGATACAAGAACAGGACAATGCATAGAACAGCTATCGAACTACGCAGCTACAGACTTATTTTGAAGATGGCTGCACCCCCGGCCCCTCTCTCTCTCATCATCATCTCATCGTATGTCTCTGTATTTGATTGTGTTGCTCCTACATATAATTTGTCTGCTGTAATTTGGTAAGTGTATAGTTTCCTAATGTGAATTTCAAATAATCTATATAGATGAAATGGTTTTGAGCAATTGATACTGTTTACCAATTTACTAGTTATCCCTTAATTCTCTATCTATGCTTTAAAACACAAATTATAATATACTTTATGGTTAAAGAAAAAAATAAAACTCTGCACTGGAAAAACCTGACTCTTCTCAAGATCTGGAGACTGAACACGAAATAGAACAGGTGGAATAATTCGTTGAACGCGTTAACATCGACAACTCGTAGAAAAAATGGCGGACTCTGGAAAGCGAAAGCCGTCAGCGTCCAAGGAAACGTTAGATAGTAAGCATTTAGAGACATTCTAATACATATTAACTACAAAATCAATTTTGAAACTACTTTAGAATATTTCCACATTAATAAGATGAATTATAACATTCATACCTTAACGGCACGAAAACTGGAAGACAGTGGAAGTTAATGTAATTGTAAACATCATTTTCTTAAAATATATATGTAAGGAAACATATTTGCAAATGTAAATATCTAATAATGAAGCAAAAAATAGTGGGACGGATTTTAGCTGCATTTGTTTGTTATTTTGATTAAATCAATAGACATGTATATTTTGATGTCTTATTGCCTGTAGTATGAAGTAATTTATACAAATTTTGAATCACAGGCACCTGAATTTTTATCAATCAGTCGCTTATAATAAGTCATTTATCGAAAAATTCTACTATATATAAATACACGTAATTGTAGTCATATATAGTAGGGGTAGAATTTTTCGATATATGACTTATTAAGCGACTGATTGATAAAAATTCAGGTGCCTGTGATTGAATAATACCTGGCTGTTGCTACATGTAGTATCTACATTGCAGATCTTTGGATAATTTTTCAGCATGAATTATTTTAATTATTTTTTTACTCCCTTATTTTAAATGTAAGTATTGCTTTTAGATAAAACTTGAATTAAAGAGTAGTGTATATTTTTTTAAATAAGAAAATCAATTTATCTCGAGAATATTTCACTCGGATGGACAGAAATTGAGATCATTTTTGTCCCTAAATTTGTGGTTGTAACCATCTATTTCTTGCATTAAACCATGTTAATGACATCAATATGTAATTTTAACGATATAATTTTCTAGTTAGTTTATACCTAGATAGAATGTTCTATCGTTAAAATGACAGATGTCCTAATGACCCAGTTCCTGGTCACTGTAAGATTATTCTTTCTTGTTTATAGTCCATAATACAGGAAGATAGTCCACCTGTTGGAAGATTCAATGCACAGACTTTCAATGCATTAATTCAATAATTGTCATTCCACTCCATTTGTGTTTAAATCTCTTGTCTGTTGATCAATTCTTTATTTCTTTAAATTTCAGCACTTTTGGAGATATCCAAACTTTTAAATACTGGTCTTGATGCTGAGACTGTAGCAACTTGTGTTCGTCTTTGTGAAAATGGTGTGAATCCTGAAGCCTTAGTTTTGGTGATTCAAGAACTCAGGAGAGAAACCGCAGCTGTTAGGGTAAGCGTTAGATACATGTACCATTCTTTCTACCAACGTATCCAGTATCAGGTCCGTTAACCCTTAATTTATCTACCTTTTTCAATGTAACCGTATCGTTCACCCTATATGGTAGCTATGGTACAAGTGAATTACTGCTATGATTTTCCATTAATTTGTTTGCTTTAGATACCCAATAACTCGCTGGAGCATTGCACCGTGTGACTGTTTCAAAATATTGTTTATCTATTTTAAAAGCAAAACAATAGAAATTATACAGCAACTGTAACACACCAGTGTAACATCATGACCTAGGTTAAAACCTATTTATATATAAATGTGATACCTGGCAGATCATTTTGTATATCCTATGAGTAATCACACAAGCTATGGAAAACTCTACCAGTATTCTTAGCTGCAGGACTGTAGCTCCCGGTCTGAAAAAATTCGGATGGACGACCTGGGAGCTACAGTGCCTCCCATAGTAAAAAACTGCAATTTGCTGCGCACAAAAAAATGCGCTAGTTTTGGACTGATTAATCTCATTTACGAACATATTCTGTACAAATATTTGATCCCAAAAAATTCTTCGAACATTTTACTACAGATATCGTCACTTCACTTGCTTCTGAGAGTCTTTTAAACACCATCACCAGCCCTGTAAATTAAAGTGGTGCAAGTTTGTTTACATATAAAAATGGCGACTCTCGATCTCGATGTAAATTAACATACTTCATTTTCCGAGGTCGGTTATCATGTTTTAGAGAAAATCTGAGGCAAGTAAAGTGACGATATCAGTAGTAAATTTGTTGAAGAATTTAATGGTACTAATTATTTTTACAGAATTTGTGTAAAAATAAGTTTAATAAGTCCAAAACTAGCGCAATTTTTTGTGCGCCGTAAATTGCACTTTTTTACTATGGGAGGCACTGTAGCTCCCAGGTCGTCCATCCGAATTTTTTCAGACTGGGAGCTTCAGTCCTGCAGCTACCAGTATTCTGTAATTTGCTGCAACATTTTATATGATTTTTATGGATGCTTTGTCTTAATTGTATTTGATTTGCAACTTAACTTCAACAGGATAATACTGAAGGGCAATACATATTATGTACTACAAATTTATATGGAAAATATAAGTAGTCAATATCATATTCATTTTCCTAGTGGAAAGACAAAACTTCTTTTGATATTAGGATGGTAATTTTATTTTATTTTGTTGATTTTTATTTCATGCCTATACTGTTCAAAAGTTCATTTGTGAACAATGACGACAAATAACAGCGTCTTGACGTAATAATTAATTCTCGTCCTGACACAATTTTCTCCATTATGCAACTAAATCTTTGCACATGCTTTATGTGTTTATGGGTATGTTGTACAGAAAATTCTTCAAATTAATTAAATCTGTTACAACTTAACATTTCTTTCAGGCAGCAGAAGGATGAAGGATAAAACTGAACAAATGCTGGTTGTATGGAAATGGTGTATGTTGGACATAAGACTGCGAGGGAATCCAGTGAGTGAGGAGAGAATGCAGATTTCAAAAATATTAGCGTATGTGGACTGGGTGTGAATCTTCATATGAATAAATATATTTCTAGAATATTTTTGTTGTATTTTACTATGCCAAGTTAGTTCACATGATGATAAATGATAATTGATGAAGATAAGCAACCCAAGGGGTTCTCATGAAACCACAGAGTTAAATTAGCAATGTTTGATTTAAACCTAAATTGAGGAAATGTTGCTGCTAATAGCCTAATAATCTCCTATATATGTATTAATTTTACAGATGTACCACAAACATTTATCTCCCTTAGTAAAAACATGTTTCTGCAAAAGTGAATTGTCAGCAAGGGTACAGAGTATAATAGTCATTTAAAAATGCATGTAGGTCTAGAATAATTTGGGAATAATTTGATAACCTGTAGTTGTCGGCACAATTAAAATAGCTTATATATAGATTCTAAATGTTGAATACAGAAAACAAGAATATTTGCATTACAAAACAATTTATTTGAATTCATGAAAAAATGAAAACGATACAACAAATTTCCTGTGTTCTCAGGGAGCACAGACTAAAGGACAAATATCCGATATAGTACCTTGATGAGAGAAATTTAACATTCAATGACCTGAAAAAGAGTGTTTCTGCATGAAAGAAAGAATTAAATTGCATGCAATGAAATAGAGTGGAGAAATAAGAAATGTCAGTTATTTCGTCAAAATCTGTTCGGAGAGGTGTCTCATTTTCTGGAAGTAGATAGCCAGCTTGTACTCCAGCATTTCAGCCAGCTGAAACAAAGCAGAACACGTGAAGTATCTGTACTAGCAGTCATATATAATGCAGCCACATCATTTTCATATCCGCAAGAAACATTTGATAAAAATCCGCGAGAAACATTGGATAAAAACTAGATTCAAGTTATTAAAGTCAGATAACAATCTTCAACAGCAAAACAAATAGGAAGTTTCCAGACAGAATAATAAGTGTGTGTATCAAGATGTGTCGTGACTTGTAGGATGAAAATTGTTGAGACAAAGGAACTCTTACCCTTTCATAATGCGAATCTTGTTTCATGTCTTTAAGAGCTAGAGATAATTGGTCTATGCAGGTGTAAGGTAACCAGCTGCTTTGAGGGACCGGCCTTGAGCAGGACTGAAATTGAAGTCAAGTTGGAAAGAAATCTTTCAAAATAGTTTTTGGTTTATACAGAATTGCATACTGTGGAATCATTAAAATTCATAGGGGCCAATCTTCATGGATTGAGTTTTTTGCTTATTCGTGTGGATGAAAATACGTGGAAGCAGAGGTTTTAAGTTTCAACACAAAAACAAAATTTGTTTTCGTCAAGGATGTAAATTTGTGAGCGAGAGCTACCCAAAAATATCACGAAAATTGATCCACTATGAATGCTAATGATTTCACAGTATTAAGAATAAAATTAGAACATGCACTACAGAAACTGGGCTACATCAAAGAAGCTTTGATGAATTTATGCTTGTGGCAAAAGGATTCCAAAGCACTTTACAGGTTTTGAATCTTGCTGTCAATAAGTCTTAATGCCCTTTCTTTAAATGTCTGTTAAATAGGTTGCAGGGAACAAGTTAAGCACTGGTAAATAACTCATTAAAATTAAAGTCATGGCTTATATAAGTTACCTTTTACTTTCACTTTAGACTCTGGATATAACAAATAACATTTGCATTTAACAAATCACTGGTTTTAATTCATTGACATTTTGCTATTAATGTGTTTTTACAATTACTGTATTTGCTACTAAGAGTATTCATTAATTTTTTATGCTGGCGATGACTTGTTACCTTGAGATTGAATTCGGGGCAGTCGTGGCCGGTGTATGTCCACAGTAAGGCATCCACATACTCCACGGTCAGCACCACCGCATCCTCCAGCTGGTCATAGTCCACGTACCGCCGCAGTAGATCAGACCAGTGCAGCTCCTGAAACATAACACAGAATTACTCAACATCTCTCACAAAGATTTACTTTTAGGATTAAAGTCTTAAAATTTAATTATGCTAATTATCAAGTACTGGTGTCTTAAGAGAGAATTTCTTTTGGGGGTTATAAAGCATGAACAATTTAGCCTGATCACATCATTAAGAGATCATTGGCAAATGAGAGTCTATTTACTTGATTTTTTGTACCTTATATGATTTGATCATCCAGGAGGGTAACGGGAATCCCTGGGAGAGGAGGCGGACAGTGACCGTGCGGTGGAGCTGGGCGGTGCTGTCCTCATGGACCCTCAGGTAATGCTGAAGGAGGCTCCAGGCAGAGTCTGCAGCACTGTCATACAGAGCAAAACCCAAGTCACAATATGCTCACAATGATCACAGAACACATTTACACAAATCAATACCAGTACATCGTATAGTGCATATATTACAAAGTGACCTATTTATGGGTCTTTATGGACTAACAAATGGCTACCCCACTCCTCAGTAGTCTATTACTACTGGTAATCTGTGACAGTGACAGTACCTGCTCTCCTTGAGGCCAGGGGTGGGCAGGTCGTTCAGTTTGAGCCAGTCCCAGGCTTGCGTCAGGGTAGTACTGTCGGCCAGTGTTGAGTGGCTGCAGCTTTTGGCCAGGTTGACACATCTATAAGTGTAGCAAGAAAATATTGCAATCATCTAAATGTTAGTAACAAAGTACTGTTTACATCTGTGTGTACTCCTTGTCCCCGTATTTAAACCAATCAACTTTTATTGAAGTTTTGCCTTAAATACATGTATGGTGTTCAAATTTGGAACCAAATTAAGATTTTATGAGTGAGGGGTTACTTATCTGTGTCAACTACACCTAATTCTTTGAAACCCAAACCTGCAGAATGACTCTTCTATGATTGGTGTTATTTATGACAGAGGTTCTGCACAGCTGATGGAATACAACATCCAGTGATGTAAAGAGCTCATTTCATGTTTCTTTACCCTTTTCTAAGTCTATTTTGTCATTCAAACTTTGACTAAGATGAGTGGACAACCATAAGCTGTGTATCGTAAACCAATATCAATACCCCATCTAGGCGGTAACTGTCAGATTCAATGGCCTTGAGTACTGGGTGATTGATTTTGGTTGAAAGCTTTTTCCCAGCTTTTTCTCGCATCTGGGCCAGATAAAACAGCAAAGAATCATTGCACTTAGGTGTCTTAAAATACTTGAAGTGTTCAGGGACAACTGGCAATGACCTTAGGTCATCATCTTTAAAGGCATGCTCCTTCAAGGGAGACTTACTGAAAAGTATTTCATCACATACTTTCTGTTGCATAGAAGGTAGTTTTAGGCCCGTTTATTTATCTGAGTGTAGGTAGGGTTTCGTCCCTGAAAACTCTTTAGCCACACTATCAATCTGAACTGGCGAACTTCGTTCAACAACGTAAAGTTCACTTTCACAAGGTGCTCTCTCTCCTCCCTTGCTTCAATACCCTATTTCTGAATCATCAGAATCCTGAAATTCCTCTGTTTCAATTTGAGGCACATCCCGTTCATCAGAACTATCAACCCGAGCGGGTAAGAAATCTTTTAAGTTTGTTGACACAGGAAAGTAATCCAAAAGGAATTGAAATTGTAATTTTAACATTCAAACTTCCTTGATATGAACTTGCATGTAAATAAAATGATAAAATAGTGTTTTTTCAACAGTTTGATAATTTGAACTACATAAATGTTGGATAATTTTATTGCACTGTACTGTACTAAAATAGAAACACAAGAATAAACATACCTAAGTGCCAGACTGTCAAACACAGATGTCAGTTTCATCCCAAAGAGCTGACAAATTGTCAGCGCTTTGTCATACATCCCAGCATTCACTAGTAATCCTACCATCTCGTCCGCTCCAGGGGTAGGACCTTAAAAAGAAAATCATCACATATTCAAGTCATATTGTAGTTTGAAAACAGTCAAATTTTCCATGACAATTTAATATAACTCTGCATGACATGTAAACATTTTTAACTAACCTGATCCGACTGAGTTGCTTTTATCTTGCTTTAGCAGCTCTAGACGGGCATCAACTAATATATACTCCTTTTCGATGTCCTCAAGTTCCAAGATCTCCACTCTCTTTGTCGCTACATCAACATAAAAAACATTTATTGATCAAACTTCAAGTTCATTGTGAATATACACATCTGTATGAATGTTTATACTGTAGATTCCTTATTTACTCAAGTTATTTTACTGTGATTCATCCGTTTTGCATCAAATCACAAGAACATAAAATTGCAAACATAATTTTTATCTTATTTTCATTTGACATAAATAATAAAAGCTAGATTTTAAATTCCGTAAGATGTGCTTCTTGTGATTTTATGCAGATATTAATTCTTCGCAGTATTCAAAATTCATTACCCAAATTTTTTTTATAATACCTGATATGTCTTCTTTCTCGTCTCCATTAAAATTGTCCTTGCCTGACATCACCTAAATGAATAAAACTTTATATTATAGAATATAACGGAAACAGTTGAATGCAACACATTCAACTAAACCTGTTTTTGACCTATACAAAATGGAAGACTCCTACACATACCTAGTATTATTTGCCCTCTGTTCCACAGAAAGAGACAATGAAGATATAGCACACCCTGTTGTAGTTGTGGACGATACAAATGCATATCTATATACTTGGTTACAGGACCCAAAACGTTTATTTTTTTTACAATCCAAACCTATCGTATCGTAATAATCTCATCGTATCATGCATGTATACTGTTCTATCATGCTTTAATAATATTCTATTGTGCGTTAATCCTATCAGGTTTATCGTTCAATTTTAACAGTTTTTCTGTTATCCTATCGTGTTAATCCTTCGCTGTTCTACAAGAAAATATTCGCCCCCGTTTTATTTTTGCCCCTTATGCCTCGTTGTTAGAGGGCGAATTTAAGACTGGGCGAATTCCGATGTCTTTAATCATTTTTTAAGGCGTCGAGCTAATGCTCGGCAGCCTTCTAGCGATCGTCTGGATTGGCAATCGTCCAAAAATTCACGCGCTGCACCGCCTTTTAAATGCGCATAAGAAATAAGTTCCTAAAAGTATTAAACGTATTACAAGATTTTTTTTCCATTTATTCAACTAAATTGTGTACAAAAAACCCAACTTTGCCTCCCTGGTGATTGACAACTCATTGCATAAGAATAAATTTGCTTAATCAAGAAATGGCGGATGAATACAATCAGGCCTAAGTGTAAAGATTCACTAGATATTATTTTAGTTTATCGCTTACATTTTAATTGGAGACCGTGCCCGATAGAAATAACATTTTAGATGTAAATTTATTTGTTATCGGGCACGGTCTCCAAAATAAATGTAAGCGATAAACGTATCTAGTAATTTCGTTGCAAAAAGTAAACTCGATAATGCAGTTAGTTTGGTCGAGCATTATAGATAGCACGTGTTGTGGATTTGTTTGTAAACAACCATACCATAGGAAATCTTGTTTCAAACGGGAATTGAAATAAATAAATGTATGTTTTATTATTATAATTAGGGACACACTGTTAATGTATTCAAATTATGAACCAATGAAAGTTGTTCAAAGACTGTTTGAAGCAGAAAGAAACAAATTATTTTTGAACTTTGAAATTTCTTCGATTTTTGCAATTATGATGAGTTATTGTATTAAAAAAGCACCACTACCTATTTTATAAGAAAATATACCGATTTTTGTTTTTAAAGCAGCAGAAAACATAATTCAAATACTTTCTATTCTAAGTCTAATATCATTTGATATGACTATTAGTACAGAAATTCAAATTATTAGTATCATTCTATATAAAAGAAAAAAATGTCAGCTCGACGCCTTTGTGGCCGTTCCGGCCTTTGATCTTTAAACACAACTGTGTCTGGGCGAATTCCAGACGGGGCGAAATTGTTTGCAAGTGTAGAAGGGCGAAAATTACTCGGGGTGAAAATAACCCTGTATACAGTATATATGATATGAGTCAAATTTGGCCTGCATAATTCACCATTTTTTAAAGAGTTTCAGGTGCAATAAATTGTTATGTTGTGCTATACATCTTGAAAGAAGGCAGTAACCTTCATGATTAGATTGCAGGGAGTCCGGATTAGAATTTGAAAGCTAGATAGAGGACATATTAGATGGTTAGTTTAAAAGGTATCTATTTAAGAAATAAAGTATGAGTTTTTGTGAATGTTGCAGAGTAACCACCGAGGTCGAGAAATGTTGTTTTGATATATAAAAGCCGAGGCTTTTATATTTCAAACAACATTTCGAGACTGAGGCTGTCATGTGGGTTCTCTCCAGGTAGTCTTGTCAAATGTGCTCACTGTAAAACACTGGCACGTTTTAAATCGCTTTCCATCAACTTTGTATGGTCAGGAATGTTTGTTTGATCACTATAGTCATATGCCACTTCAAAGCTTTATTTAATTTTTTTTCATACATAAAAAAATGCATTAAATACAATTCAGCAAACGCGCCAAACGATCCACCGAATAATGTTGAATTAAATAAAAGACTCCTCCCTCTGATTTATATAGACACCATTCAAGTAGGTTCAGTACAAGTTTTCCGGATTAAGATGATCTATAGGCATTTAAAAATCCTCAATTGTTTAAACTGTATGCTAATTTTGGTAAATTTAACTTGCATATAAATAATCAGTCTTAAATGTTACGGGAAAAAAGCAATTTGTTGATATTTTCTACATAAAAACGTCACAGAAAAAGGGCCCATTTTTTTTAGCTTTAGTGCATTTGTTCTTAATGAATTTTGTCTCAATGTGTGTTAATTCTCTCTCTCTCTCTCTCTCTCACCTGCATTTCAGTGCACACAGAAGGTTTCACAATCCATGCATATATTGGGTTGACCAGTCGGAGGGCGTTCATGGCTGCTAGGTAACAGTGGGCCTGCTTCTGGAGGCCCTGTTTAGGGGGAACCTCCCTCCCTAGCCTCATACCATGCTCGTACATTACAGCCCCCGCTACAAAAGGACAGACAAAAACTAACTGGTCAAAAATACAATGTAGTCCAAAAAACAAGTCAAAGGTTTGAAGGCTTCCAAATCGTATCTGTGCCTTTCAAATGTAGACAGGAACTTATCATAAATCACAGCCAGCCAAACTTTGTATTAACTTAAACATGAACATACCCTTTCCAAAGTTGTTTCTGGTCACATAGAAAGCATAGAGAATGTCGTAGTAGTTCTGTGTAGTGATGTCCACTGTTCTCGCTCTAGACTCCAAGATAGAAACCACCTACAAACCACAAAGACTTAAGATAGTACTCTATAGGCATCGTCAGAGGCCCATCACCAGTTTTTAAAACCTTTCTGGTTTTTATAAACATTTTTTATTCTCGATACCTTAATGTAAAAATCCCATATGCTTTAGTAGATATGAAAATGAATACACAGTTGAAATGTTGAAACAGACCATGTATTGAAGATACGCAGTTGTCAATTGATGCATGAGTAAGCAAAAACACCGAGGGAGAAAATGTCAAGTGGCATGCTGGAATAGGCCATTAATTAAAGTACATGTATTGATGATTGATGAAAACAAGAAAAAAAATCAGCATGTTGCATATACTCTGGATCCTTAATCATCCTTTTATTTTTTATCGCTTCAAAATGGTGTATCAAACTGCAAGTATTAAACATTTCCAGTATATGATACACAGGACGTCCCCAATATTGCTATCAATTATTATAATTAACGATTAAAATTTAAACAATATTTATGCATTGTATTTTCAAATACCGTTAACATCTATAAAATCGCTTGCATTTTATACAATTCCCAATTTCGTGTGTTATGCAAGTTGTACGAATGTAAACTAAACTTACTCTGTAAGAAATATTTCATTTCCATATATTAAAATAATTATCCACTCTGACCATCACCAGTGTATTCGCCATTACATAACCAGCCACCTGTTGACTCTGCGCGAGGTTATAATTATGTTTTAATACTAGTGTTAAAATGATTGAGTGAAAACGACATTTATTAAAGATAAACAAGGATTTCAACAAGATAACATTCAATCACACAACCAAGTTTAGATGGATAAAACCAAGATTTATAATGCTATATTTCGAAGATTTTCTGACTTCAAGCCTTCGAAAAGTCGATCTGGATGATACGTCTTGTGCTCTGCTTCAGAGGAAAAAATATCGTCTTATTGTCCGAACAATACAGTATTGAAAGAATAAAAGACTGGCAGGTAAAAAATAGTCACCTCTTCTTGAAGATCAATGTAAGGGAACCCCACTAGTGTTTGAAGATCCTTTCTCTCATACAAAGTCACCAAAAGCTGTCGAAGGCAGTCTTTTCTCCTGTGTAAAGAAAATTGACCATTGGCAGGTAATTGTACATGTATATACATGTACATGAAACAATAAAATCCGACCTCGGTTTTTCATTTTAGTACTCATCATCATACATTTGACAATACAATGAATTTTGTTTTGTAAATTCTACTACTAGAGTGAAATAATGTTGTACACTATATTCATTAAATTACCCAGCACTTACCAATACCTGTAAAAGGATACTGGTATTTAGATAATCAAACGTGTTATAAATACAAGAAAGCAATGCTAACCTCGATGGGTCAGGGTTGCTAACCATGGCATTGTATGCTTCATCATTATGACCCATTTCCAGCTGATACTTGAAAATCTTGGACCACAAAGTGGCCTAAAAAAGGAACAGGAAAAAGTTGCATTCACATGTAAGAATTTACCATATATACCAATTTAATTCAAAATTTACAGGAAAAGGGAGCAGGAGAAAAAAAAAATCAATGTAAAACAAGTCTTACAGTATTTTCATCATCTTGGTCTGCAATACTTATGGCTGTTCTTGCTAAGTGGACAACTGTATCAGCGTAGTCAAACTCCTCAAATTGTCGAATGACCTATATAAAAAATCAAACACAACAATTTAATTGTCTCCTATAGAATATCAAAATGCTCTCTTGATCTTGGCCCTGGTATCAGCCAGAGTGATTGGTATTTGCCAAAGTCCAAAAGGCTTGATGTATTTAAAACATTAAATAAACTGGTGCAATAATAACATCAAATACACCAATGCAGTAATAACTACAAACACTGGAGTGCAGTGAAAGCTCTGACCTTGAGGTAATAGAGAACTTCCAAGACCCGGGGGTTGAGCTCGTCCGTCTGCAGCAGACTCTGTGTTAGGAAGGCCTCCGTCTGCAGTCCTGCCTTGGCCTCAGTGTAACACTGTGCAGCCTTTTGTGCCTCTCTATCAAACCAAACATCCTCAATGTACTAATACATGTACAGAATATTACATGTCACTTGGTTGGCTTTATTTTCAAATCAAATGTTAAAATTTGTGTTTATTTCCCCATTCAATAAATATTTCAATAATTTTTTCTTGAGTAATATAACTTCACCATTGTTAACAAAGAAGTTAAAACCATGTAATTTATTCAAAAACATTGCACTAGTTAATTCAATAATAAGCTCATTGAATTAATTTGGCTGAAAAGCAATCAATAATGCAACTTACCCAAAATGCAGATAACAAAGCCCAAGCATGAATTTTCTGGAAGCAGGATTGACTTCACACCAATGATTTAACTGAAAACAATATTCTTGCAGAGGGAGGTACTGGCAACAACTGGCAAGAAATTCTGGGAACAGGAAGTTTTCATTCAGAGGCCACAGTAAGAATTGGATAGATCTGGTTATTCTTAGAATAGCCCAATTGCACAGCTGCCCTGTGTTGTCCAGGATTCTTTCTGTGCCACTGAGGTTTGCTCGTGCTTGGTTGCCACCGATGCCTCGAATGAAGAGTTCAGCAACAGTCACATTGGAGGAGACTTTGAAAAGAGAACAATGTATAAAATGAAACGGTAACAAGCAATCACTGCAGAAAAAATGAACATAAGCCACCAATCAGGGGTTTTGTATTTTTTCTGCAATATTGATACCTTCATATCACGCATGAATCACCAAACAAAGCATTTTATTGTGTAAATTATACAATTCCTTTGAGACATTTGTTCTTTTATTTTGATATTAATGTTTTTCTCTAAACTGTAGTTTGTCTCCCTTTGTTTTCGTTTTGTTTTCTCCAGGATACAATTTTTCCTTAATATACCTCTTTGCAAGCCATCTAGCATTTATTCAGTGCAAGACTGTTGGTTTTGCAAAAGAGGCTGTTTGTTTTGTTTTCAGCTGGTCTGTTTCGTATTTAAGTATGTTTTAAAAATTAGTTGTTCGTTTTGCATAAATGTCTCTCTTTGCCTGTAGAGTAGTACATGTATAAACATGTTGAATAGATACCTGTATTCAGATGGACATGTTTTCTGTAAACTATTAATAAATGGTATATCACAAACCTGCTTTCTGCACATTAGTCAATCCAGAGTTTTCTGCTACTTCAAGACTGGCTAGCAGTCGCAGATTCATTTCCCTACAAAGAAAAATATAACTTTTAACTAAAATCTGTTTAAGAATCAAAGGCATTCTTTTTCTGGTAGTATCTTGTCTGCACACGTCTGCCATTTTCCGTTCAACATAACACATACCTCTGTGTGTGTGTGTGTGTGTGTGTGTACTGCAAATTCCTAATTAAACGTGAGGAATTAATATCCGCGTAAAATTGCAAGAAGCACCCTTCGCGGATTTTAAAATCTCGCCATTATTAGCTTGAGTTGAAAACTAAAAGAAATAAGCATAAAAGCTCAGCGTTTGCGATTTTATATTCTCGCGATTTGACACAAACAGCGGGATCGCGGAATTAAGTACTCACGTAATATAAGAAATTTACAGTATATATACATGTATGTGTGACTTAGTACTTACAATGAATTTGAGTGGCTGACAGTGGCCACTTTAGTTGATGCCCACTTCAACATAGCATATGACTGTAGTAGAGAACTGGTCCTCGGGATCATGTCATAAAGGGTCTCACTGACCTCAGGGGTGATTCCATCCTAATTAAGTCAAAGATACACCAAAATATTAATTTTTTACAAGGCATATTCTTTCATCCCACTCCATTCAATAGCAACTGTTATCTTTCTGCCACAGGGGAAGACAACCTTGCAAGTATAATAACAGTGTGAAAAACTTCAAAGTTGGAGAGGTCAGTTTTAGAAATAAAGTTTAAGTTTTCATTATTAATGTTGCATGATAACCACCGAGGTTGAAAAATGTTAATTTTCAATCAACTATACTCCCATTACTGTTAACAAATTATATTTAGCTTGTACGCTGTTTGTGGCTTTCCTGGGTAATCCTTGCGCACTAATTTACATCCCCATGAATGCATATGTGAGCATTTGTTTGATATATATTTATGAAATCGAGCTTGCTACCAACCAAATTACGTCCCCACAAACTAAGAAAATTTTGGCTACCCATGAACATTGACCAATACGAATAAACTTACTAGGTACAGAGGGTTCCACTTAATCTGATCGCGGTTAAAGTGATTATTCGGTTAATATGATATAAAATCAAAACACCGATCCATTTGCTATATAAGCCTTTGTAATTTCTACTGATATTCTGATTGGGAAAAAATGTCATTTTCGGTTAATGTGATAAGATTTCTGTCGGCCGATCAAAAAATCAAATAACGTTTTCACACCTCTTCCACCATGTCCACACCTCGTATATACCTCTCACTGTGTAAACAGCTTGGCACGTGCCTAAAACTTGCAAATAACGGTGCTTCAGGGGATTAGTCACAGCTCAGCGCACACAGATGGTCAGCTGGTCGATAGATGAAAGATACCGACATCGATAGTTCAGGACGATTACATTCCAGACGACTCTTGCCTGGGGGCAATTTTGATTGAAAGAAATTGAGAGTAAATAGTGTTGCTTGTTTCTGATTATATACATGTATTCACGCATACAAACCATTTGATGAGCAATTATGGCAATAAGTTTGTGTGTATGTGTACGCGCACTTATGGAATTCGGCTTTGAACTGATGTCGCTTAAATTGTAACAATTAAACAATTTAAGTTTATAAACTAAGGTACAATGAGCTTTGAATACTAGTTACAACATGTCATATAAACGATACTTTAGCTTGTGCGTAGTTATGCCGTTTCTATAAGTAACCTGAAATTTCTAATCACAAATCATGCGAGGACGAGGCAGACGAGACAGAGACTGGGGACATTGACGATGAACTTCCCACAAATGTAAATGGTGTCAACAAGTGCATGGAGTACGTGCGAATATTCATGGAGGAAAAAGGCTGTGACAACTTCGGTGACAACTATGCACTTCTAGAGCAATTTGAAATGATCGCCCTAAAGAAGAAAAGGCAGTCCAGGATCACAGAGTTCATCGACTGGATTCCGTAAAAATCGCTCGTGTACTGATATGTGACTGACAATCATGTAATGATTTTATTTTGTTGTGCCCAAAGAAAATGATTTTATTTTGTAGTGCCCATAGAAAAGATTACAAAGCTCACAGAGATGAGGCATCACCTCTATTAGACCACCTTTATCATATTGCACATCTCGGGTATGATAAGGCAACTCTCAGTGATCGATTGAGTAAAAATCCCTCTGATTGATATGACGTCACAATAAACAGCATGATGTCATTTTTTACTCTAAAACATGTCAATTTTAACTTTATATCTGGTCCAATTATAACAAGTGAAAAGCTGTCAATGTGACAGCAAACTGGGTTTTCATTTATGTAAACTGTATTCATAATCCATGTCAACCTGTATCCAGTGAAATGGAGTACCCTATATGCAATATTTTGCCAAAAAATGACTAAGTTCAAAAGCTGGTATTTTTTTCATAAATTATCAGAAATCAAAATCCTAGCAATATGCACACCTCTGATATATGTACAATTGATCTGCAAAAGAACAACTTCCTATGTTGAAAACTGTAAGAGGAGTTATCCGTACAATGAGGGTACCCTTTTGGCAGCCGCCCGCCGTTTTCACCATTTTAATAACTGGATTTTTCCGTTGGAAAACCCGGTTAAAAACTGAAAGCATAAAATGTCAATAGAAACTCTTCTAACTGAATTTCTCTGTATTACGTATAATTAACATTGATGACGTCATAAGCATGTTTAATAGAGAAGATCAATGTCGGGAGACAAATCATCGGAATGCAGTGTAAACAATGGAATGGTTGTGAATAATGACTGTGGCATTTCTTCAATCTCATCAACAAATGAATTGTCGAATTGTGATTACCCGGTCTCCGAGGCTGATGGTAGAGGTCAGGAACAACAGGAGATCCCGGAGAACTCGGAACCGCGTGTCCGATGTCTGATGGAGAGTTGTGGTCAGAAAATCAATGGCTGAATCACTGGTCAAAATCTGTCCATCTATCAGCTGCTGCTCACTCTCCATATCTACAGGTACCACATAAAATATAACACTTAAAACCATAGTACATGTACCAAAACAACAAAAGGCCAATAGGCCTTAATGGTCACCTGAGTACCATAGCTCATACACAAACTTGTTGAGGAGTCTGTTTAACATAATTATGAATTTAGTTTTTCTATAGATGTCTTAGAGTAAGGAATAAGATTTTAAACATTATAAACAGTAAACAGTATAGAGCCAAATTGCCCCCCCCCCCCCCCCCCCCCCCCCGAACCCCTGACTCATTGGCCATGGATTTCACATTTGAAGTAAAGGAGTAAGTGGACATTGTAAACATGCATTCACTTTTTTCCTCACATGAGGGGGGAGTGAAGAAGATTTTCTAAGATTCATTACATTTTCTCTATAAGGCTGTATTGGCTCCATCCTAGGGTCAAAACCCCTGACCCAGGGGTCATATATTCACAATTTAGTTGATAACTTCATGGACATATTGGCCATGCATATAGTTTTTGTCAAATATATATGGGAGTAAAGAAGAAGATTTTCTAAGAGTCAATACATTTTCACTAATATGGCCATATTGGCCCCACCCTAGAGCCCGAACCCCTGACCCAGGGGCCATGGATTTCATAATTTTGGTAGAGGGCTTCATGGACATAATAACCATTCAATCAGTCGCATGATGACAGACTAAAACAAATAGCAATTGTATTAAAACTCAGGTAACCTAAAAATGTGCAATGCATAATGTATAAACCACAGTGCCAGATAAAAATGTACAAAAGATAATATACATTTATATTCCAGATAAAAGTGTACAAATTGTGTTTAAACCATGGGGCCTATACAATGTATAACAACAAGATACATATGCCAATTAAACTGCAAATATTTAAATCACTCAATTCTATCCCAAGTGGATGATATACTTCAAAGATGATATAATTGCAATTTAAAGAACTTAACTTGTGTGGATTTCTCAGGCTTACATGTATTTCTTTTTGAATAAAAATTTTGGAATCAAACACTAACATAACTTTTAAAGTCTTTTTTCTATAAAAAAAAATCTTTATTTACTATAACTTATCTGTTTACATTGTATACAAAAGTCTTACCACTTTCCTCGTCCTCTAGTGTTGCCTTGGTGAGATCTAAGGAGTTTAGTACGAGATGCAGACAGTTTGGTAAATCATGTATGTTCTGAACCAATGCTCCCAATGAATCCAGGGAAATTTCAACCAAGCTGTCAAAATGAATAATTATTGATATACACATCAAACAATACCTGTTACCATGCATGAAATATTTTTTGCATGTATCCAATTTCAACATAGTTTGTGAGCATTTAATAACCATATGTTAAACAAGAGATGCTTGTGAAACACTTATGCCCTCTCCCTTGGAAACATCCACGAAGAAAATGAACGAAAACTGCAAATAATTGGAATTTTTCTAAGTCAGGGGCATAACTCTGTCGAAAATTGCTCAATCGTACCTGAATTCAAACTTGACCTAGATATTATTACAATTAATCTGTATACCAAATTTCATCTCAATACACACAACCTCTGCAAAGAAAATGAACGGAAACTATTGGTGGACCGACCTACCAACAGGCAACAGCAAAGCAATTCAAAAGGGGGGGGGGGGGGGGGGGGGGGAGCCCATAAAAAAATAGCAGATCAGATGATACATGTTCAATGATGGGTATGTTTTTGCTGAATTCTAATTTATTACAAAGCAAACTATTGAAAAAATAAAATTTATAATGATCTTACATCATTCTCAACTGTCAGAAAAATAATGATGAGATTTTAAAATCCCCCCAAAATGCCTCAAGCAATTTAACACACAATTTTTATTTCTTGCATTTCATTAAAAATCTACATTACCTTGTGTTGAAGAAAAGGTCCTCTACTATGGGCCTCACAGCCTCCTCTGGCGACTCCTTCATCAGAAGGGAGTCCTCAAACTGGACCACCATGTCCTCTGAGATCTTGCTGCCAATCAAACTTAGACACATCCCCAAAGTCCTCAAATCCGCCAAAGTAATCTCATCTGTCAAAATCATATAACAGTGTTGCATAATGCAAGTTTTTTTCTATCTGCAGCAAACAGTAACTCTATGTTGAATTTCTTCAATATTATTAATATAACCGTATAACCGTACAACCATACATGTAGATTAAAAAACAGCATAGGCCTTTCTTGTCACATCGACTAACTGGCAATAAAACCTTATAAAGGGTCTTCAGCATGATAGGTCAGGAATTTCAAAATTTATGATTTCTTTTACAAGTAGATGCAGACGAATACAAATCATTGGTTCTGGGGAATATTGGGAACAACTTTGTACATTTAAACAAATCGTATTCAAAGTTTCTGGCTCATAATTTTGAGGAGTAACAAAAAATTGAGAAAGTTAACACATTCTAGAAAGATTGTGCCTTCTTTACTTTGCCACAGGTACCTCTTAAAGGCCCCAAGTATGGACAAAACAGAGCTCTTAATGTTACACACCAAATCTAGTCAAGATTGGCTCGGTAGTTTCAGAAGAGAAGTTAAAAATGTAATATCGATAACTAACAAAGATCCACAGCAATGGGTCACCTGAGTGACTGAGGAGATGTAAAATAAAATTACGGGAAAATAAAAACAAAACATACTCAAGTCTTCAGCTGACCAATGTCCATCACCCAGGTACAGCTCTTCAATGGGATCACAAGGTCTAATAAAGCTCAGTCCACCCTTCAATCAATTCACAATGACTTCATCAGATTTCAGTACTATTGAACACATTTGCAGTAAATTCAATATACATAAAACATAAATCAGAATGGAAGATGGAAACAAGACCTGCCTTTTTGATTATGCACACTAATCCAGTGTTGGGTTCAACAAAGAAACCTTTCATTTTCCCTCCAACCTGACAAAAGATTTGGAACAGTGATATAGCTAAATAAGTGAATGATAATAGTTTACAATGTTTTTCAATAGAATTACTTTCTTTAATGATATTAATTTCCACTATGCTCTCTTCCACCGGGAGTTATCAAGCTATACCAAGGTACACACAAACTTATAAATGTTAAAAGACATGGGTACGATTAAAGGTTTATCAAGGTTCTCCAACCCTCTGCTTCAAATTTTTTTTTCATCATACAAATGTTATTTGTTTCTCAGACCTGCCCCTTATTTTTTGCAAATCAGGATGAGAATCTAAATATTAATTTTATGTGGCCTTACATAAAGACAACATACCTCTTGATATTGAACCACCCCTGAGTAGAACTTGGACCACTGCTCCATCTGTAAATCACAGTACTCCTCTTCTGATATTTCATTGGCCATTGCTGAATTTCGAATCTTTGAAAAAAGAAAACTTCATTCAAGAGAAGAAACAAAAATGTCCTTCATAACAACAACAACAGCCTTAGTATAATAATTATTATAATCTGGCTATCCCTGATATGCTTACAGCATCCTCCACGGCCTCTGTGACTTCATGTTTTAGTGTATTAATGTCCAGGTCTGAGGGAACAGTGGCATTCATTGATCGTCTGTACACCTGTATGACAAGAGAAAGGCAAGGTACAGTACAGGTACATGTAATGCAATGCAGACCATGCATTAAGATTGTTAGCAATACTTCTTACGGTGGAGTTGCACAATGTGATTTTTCATCAGATTTTCAATCCACTTGCTCAGGTAAGTCGATTGGAGTCAATTGTTGAGGTAGTCACACAATATGATTTTACAATCGAATTTTCATTAATAAAACCTAATTTATATTACATGAATTAATGTACGGGAAAAAGTTATTGTGATGTCTCCAATTCACCAGAGAGTCGATTGAAACTTGGACACACATCAGATATGTAATCGACTTTCAGACTTTGCATTAGAACTAGGTAGCCACATTGTAACATTTTAAACACAACGAATCAAATAAGAAAATTGGATGAAAAATTGCATCGTGTGACCGCACCTTAAGTCATTAAGTCAACACATTTTGAATTCTTTTTCTTCTAAAAAAATTAATTATTAACAAAAATTTATTAAGTTGTTTAGCTTTGATTTAAAGATTGGAAATGAAGGAGAATTTTTTTTCAACCATACAAAGATTTTTCCAAGGCTTAAGACGAGGGGAAAAAAACAAGACTTAATATACTTACATTTAGAGCTTTGTGAATGTCGTACAGGTTGAATCGTTTGGGTTGGAACATTTTCTCTGTGTAGACTTCCCTGGGGTCAGTGTGCTGGCTGACCAAGATCTCCCCAGCGTCCGAGGGGTGAAGTATTACCTCAACCCAGTTACCTTCTCGAAGCTCTCTGCAGATTCACAATGATGTCAATCAGTCTAAATCTTAACCATGAACTTTCAATGACAAAAAATAAAAACATTTGTAGTCTGTGAAAACCATACAGATGTTACTAGATGTAGGTGGGGTCTAAATGCTTTCAATTGTCTTTATATATAGGGGTGGAGGAATAGTGTTTACGAAAGAAAAACATAATGGACAATGCCTTTTAAAAGTCATGTTCAGCTTTACAAAAAAACCCACAATAATGGCCAACATTGGGACTGCCATTCATTTTAACTTATTGGACATTCTGAAAAGGCTATCAAAAATTTGACAGATTCCTGACTTTTAACAACAGGCCCACATAAGTAACAGCTCCTGGTGATTTTTACATCTCTTTCTAAACAGCTGAACAAAGAAAAGTGGGGAGAAAGAAAAATATGAAAAGTTTTCACACAATAAAGTGACAATTTGACTAAAGCACAGACCTCTATTACGCTATGTCATAGCATAATAGAGGTCTGTGCATTAGTCAGATTGATAAAGAGAGATCAGAAAAGCTCATATAAGCTTATCAGTTAAATGTCACAATATTTCCCATCTGTTAAAAACATGATGAGCTAAGGTATCCCTAAGACACAGACTGCTCGAGAGTCATTTCTGTTCCCACTGAGAATTGGATGGGGCTTACCCGGACATGTGGCAGACTCGCGCGATGCTCTCCCCTGAGCTATTGGTCCACAGGGTCCACAGCTTATCTGCGGTCACACAGTAGTCAATCAAATCCTCAGCCACACCCACCACTGTCGCAACATGCAAGTGCTGCAAACGGCCGCTCTGTAGTTCAGGTTGTACAAAACAAAACTACAACAGAAAAATATTTCACTGTTGTAGGTACATGTACATTGAATATTTTATGAGGTTTTTTTTTCTTTTTCTAACTTGTTCATGTAGAGTTCTATTAGAAATTGGAAAGTTTATAATTGCTCTTAAAAAAGGATTTTTGTGTGATCTGATATGACCTTGACCTACAAACATTTAAAGTCACTTCATATCTTTTGATCAAAGGCACCATGTGGGTAAAGTATGAGCCAAATTGGACCAAAGGGAAAGAAGATATGATCCGGACAAGGATTTTTCAAATAATTTGCTATTACCTACACATTTGACATTGGAAACTGGTTCAAGGACACAACACACCCTTTATTCAAAAATGTTGAAAGTGTAGAGGCTCTGAAAAAAAGATTTTTGTGAGGTCCGATATGACCTTAACCCTTGACCTACAAACCTCATTCAAGGTCACTGCACACTCTTTGACCAGACACTCTGTGAGTGAAGTATGAGCCAGATTGGACCAACGGGAGATATGCCTCGGACAAGGATTTTCTATATAATTCTGCTATGACCTAAACCTTAGACTTAAAATGGCTCAAGGTCACTGCACTTCATTTACGCAAAGGCACTGTAGGTAAAGTATAAGCCAGATTGGGCAAAGGGGAGAGAAGATATGCCCTGGACAAGCAATCTTAGATGGAAGGACAGACTGATCACTATACGGCACCCGCAGAACGGGGCCCTAATAATATAATTTTGATTGAAATCTACATGTATATGAAATTTACCTGATTACGTTCTTTAAAATTCAGATGGACACATAACAGCAAGTTGACAGCATCACTTGTCATCACTTTAACCAGCTTATGTCCAGCACCTAAGAACCACAAAGCAAATTGTAATTATTAACATATAAATTATATACCGGTAATGCAGAAAAAAAAATTGCCGCAAAACATCCTTATTGCTAGAGGGTAAATCTTAACTGAGACTAATTTTAAACACTCCTCTACAACTATTTTAACACAACTTTCTTTTATGATTGGTTGAAAATAACCATGTTTAACAATCAGGTTTTTTAATTTCTTTTTCAAAGGGGGGCTTTAAGAATGAAACCTATTGAATTTTAGATATCAACAATACTTGCCAGTTGCAGGTGGTGCATGTTTAAGCTCAGGACAAGTTTCCAAGATGTTGTATATAGAAACACACTCAAGACTCTGTGAAAAGAACAATTCATAGAACATCGAATATAAGAAAGTTGTTTACAAAGTCTAGATGCAGGTCTGTAGCTCCCAGTATAAACAAATTTGGATGGACGAACTTTGATATACAGTGCCTCCTACAGTAAAAAAACTGCAATTACGGCACACAAAAAATTGCAATAATTTATGACTAAATAAAAGGGATAGATATTAACTTTTCAATCCACTTGCCTGAATGTAAAAGTTGGTAGCCCGAAAATTGCAATAAACATGAAGTAAGAATACAAGTAAGTTTATAGTTTCACTGCCCGATATGACATTTTACTTGCCCAAGGCAATTGGACAATCATTAAATAAATGTCTATCCTTGATTAACCTTAGGCCGAATTTATTGATCAAAAACTAGTTTAGGTTTTAATTCGGTTTTGCAAACTTTTCATTTATTTGCAAAACTGGTTTTGAACTAGTTTTAAACTAAAACTAGTTTTTGTATTTATTGGCTTTAAACTGAAACAAGTTTCCAGGAAACCTAAAACCAACTCAGAGTGCGGTTTCGGGGTTTTTAAATCCTTTCAAGATGGCAGATAGAGAGGTGATCGAAAGAGAGTTGTTGATACTCAAGTGTGGCACATGTGTCAAAGAATTAACTCTGCGAAACATATGGGTATTGCCTTAACATTAAACACATGTGTCTCAAAGGATCTATGATAGTACATAGTACTGACCAAAATAATAATGTGTAAGAGAGCGATTCCATTAATACTAACACTGAAAATTACCCTTTGCAATTTACAACAGGCAAAGGAAAAACTTTCGAGTGGTTAAAGAAAAAAAGGAACTCATTGAAAGATTTGCTCAATGCATGTAATAAGTTCGCCTGTCTATTTCATTCCTGGCCACTCAATCACGGCTCTTTGAAATCAACAAGATGTGTCTGGCTTTTGAGCTAAGACAACGTAATCGGTGCATATTACACTTGAAACCAGTGTCATTGTTAACTTGTTTGACGCAAAAAATTATGGTGACATTCTACCGAAAGTCCAAGGTTTTGTTAAAATGGTATGGATCACATAATTTCTTCCATATCAAGCACATCAATAAATTTCAAACACCTGAATTTCCCTTGAGTGAACTAAATTATCTCTATTGATATACGTGTAGAAAAATGAATATTAATAGATTTCATAGCAGTATACCCTTTCCATAATATTTATAATATGGTAGTAAGAGCCATTCTTGCAATGGGTTCGCAGAATACCCTAATATGTGGATATAGCCAGGACAAAAGTGTCTGCACTGTTTACTAGAGAATGAAGACTTTCATGCAAATGCAAATGAGTTAAAAAATTATCTTCTTCAGATTCCAAGAAATAACCCAGTAGGTATGCGAGTGCTATGACAGCCATTTTTCTAAACAAACTGTCCATTTAGTGCTAGACCCTCAAACTATCCAACTGGTTTCAAACAGATATGAAACTATTATCAAACCATAAACCTAAACTCGAACTAGTTTTTGATCAATAAATTCGCCCTGTATATACACAAATTCTGTGGAAAAAAATTAGTTCCATTAAATTTTTCTGGGAATTTACTACTGATATCGTCACTTAACTTGCCTCAGACTTTCTCCTGAACAGCTAACCGATCTCGGAAAATGAAGTATGTTAAATTCAAATCGAGAACGAGAGTCGCCATTTTTACATGTAAACAAACTGCACCACTTTACTGGACTGGTGATGGTGTTTGAAAGAATATCAGAGGCAAGTATAGTGACGCTATCTGTAGTAAAATAAGTCTGAGGAATTTTTTAGAATCAAATATTTGTACAGAATATGTTCTGGAGCTACAGACCTGCAGTTAGCAAAAGTCCTGTTATGTTAAACTACAACATAAAAGATGAGGGGGTTCAACATTCTCATACAGATACATGTACCTACCCTAGTAGACCACACCCTGATTTTGTGGTCCCTGCAGATGGCAAAGACGTAGGTGTCTCCCCTGAAGGGATGGATCACCAGTCCCGTGGCTGACTCCAGGGACCCCTGACTCCCCCTACAAGTCACCAGAGGGAGATGAAAAGATTGAAATTGTGAGGTAATACCAAATGATTTAAGATGTTAAATTGTCAGAATTAAATGCAAGCATTTTATACTCTGTCCCTAGGTATCCTCCATTCACATTATGCTTGATTACTCAACATTTATAAATACCTCAGGGTTTAAACGATGTTCATTCAAAATTATTAAAATTTTTCAACATAACATTTCTGAGTTCAAACGCCCCGTTTAGCTTATCATGTTTCAATACAGGGCTTAAAAATGTGATGTCTACAGGGATTTTGTATTGCAGCAGACCCAGATGATAACATTGAATAATTGCGCAAAGTATTCCAAGTGACTTTTGAATGGAGAAAAGGTGTAAACATTCCCCATTATAATCTGTTTTCGTTTCTGTGAATTTTTCCAAGTAAAATAAGATAATGTGTCAATGAAGATATCTTGGAATTATTCCCCTACATCGATTGTAATTGCGCTTTCATGGGTATTTGTACTTTTATTTAATACATTCAATTGATGCTATATGCCAAGTTTGATTGAAATTGGTTCAGTGATTCAGTGGTTCCAGAGAAGAAGCTGAGAAAATCAGGTAACCTAAAAAATTCCCACTTTCATAGACTAACCTCATGGCTACAGGAACCAGCTGGGTCCACAACTTCTGCATCATTGAAGATTTGAAGAGTTCAAACTGCTGCACAATGCCTGCAAATAATGATCACCACTCACTTCAAGTCTCACTACACTATAAACTATCTTTATGCCACAGTGGAAAGACCTATTGTTTTTGTTCTGTCCACTGCTTTCAGGTTAAAAACTTGAAGAAACTTGGACAATGATTACAGTTAATTGTATTATTAAACAAAAGGCCGAAGGGCAACATTGCTCACCTGAGCAACAATAGCCCTAACTCTGATCAAATCAGCATTACAGTATCAAATCAAAATATATTGACAACAAAGTACAGAAGATCCTGCTCAAAATATTTTAAAAATCTGCCAATTTATATCCTTATATCTTTTATGGAAAATACCAAGCCCCTTTTGTTGTTTTAGTATTTGTAAGAAGATTTTTCTCTTTTCCTATTTATCCTTTTGAAGCATGAGCTGTCTAAATTGTTTCACTTTCATAGCTGACTACCTTGAATATTGAGGGGAGGCATTTTGATCAAAAGAACACTCCCCTCATTGCTACTGAGAGCAAACTGGGCCTCGCCCTCCATGTTCTGAGAGGAAGCAGCTGCCTGGATCTGTGATGAGAAATTCCCGCCATGGTTCAACAAATATTTACTCCAATGACTCTCCAAGTCTGATGCATAGTTGAAGATTGATGGCAACGGTTGACTGCTCTGGGTATATCCAATGTTCTAAAATTAAAATGGATCATGTACATACTACACATTTCAAATTGATTTTAAACACTGAGAAACTTGTAATTTTTTACTGCTGTTAATTTATAAAAATTCATAGGAAAACTGTTTAAATTTTTAAATGCATTATTTTTTTTTACAAAATTTTTATTCTAAACTAAATTCTAGAAGATTCTACTTGTCGATCTCATTTTTTTTCTTAATGCTGTGAATATTTGCACATTCAAAGTCAATATCTTGCAGAAATAAGTAAAACTTAGCAGCATGTTAAAAATACTGTTAGAATGTAGTTCAAAAATACTTTATTGACCAACACAGAGTTGAATTAGATTCAAGTCTAAAGACTTGTTAACACTGCCGATCCCCAGTTTTTTGTTTAATAAACTGAAAAGATTCTTAAATGTATAAATAAAATTGTAAAATTGTTAACATTACAATGTAATCCAAACATCATGGAAATGCATAAGTACAGACATCAAATGAATGCCATGTTTAATGTGAATTTTTGCTTACATTTTTTATCAGTTTACTTGGATGAGGAAAAACCAAACGGTGTACACTGATTGCCGTGACAACCAACACAATCACATTTCCATGGGATTCGTGAATGGAAATTCCCCCAATGATCTGAGTGTCATGGAAGTGAAATCGGATCTGTGACCCCAACAAGTTATAGTCCAGACTCTCCTCCACCAGCTCCAAGACGTTGCTGGTTGTCCTCCTGTTCATTGAAACATTAAATAAATTTGAAGGGTTGGAAATATAAGGTTTATAAAACGATTATTGTTTGTGGAATACACCCTTCAGTGTTTTGTTACAGTACTTTGCTTTGTTCCACTTAAAAAAATTTTTTTCTTCAGAATTTTCATTCATGACTGTGTTCTTTATAAAAAAAAACATAGCATAGTATTTTGTGGACAAAAGCAGGCTCTTAATGATCTCCGATTCTCAGCAATGTTTGATAACTCTAAATTATCTGGAATTTTTTTATCCGTACCATAAATCTGCTTTTTATATAGACAAAATTAATCAGTCTTCAAGATGTTAAAATTACAATTAGCCATTCAACGAACTACTTTTCCGTAGTGACTCCACAGAGACTCTGAACCACCATTGCACTGGTACATTATTAATCCCATTATATTCATTGTGGCCAAAATTGCAATACCTTCATAAAATGCATGGACACCATAAAAAAATTATTGTTTTATTTCATTTCATTTAAAATATAAAGATTGAAGCAATAATAACATTTTTTTGGATGAAAAAAAAATACTTTAAGACTGACGATTTGAGAACCTGAAATACATACTTACCAGTAAATAAATCTGTTTGTGACTCCGCCTTCTGTAAAGGTGTATCCCCCGCTGCTGTCCGGGACTTTGATGTCCTGAAGTGTGCTCACCGAAGCCACTAAACAACAAACATCTTTAATACATATACTTGTCAAAAACACTACATTTTGATGCTGTTACATGTACAAGCACCTTCTATAATAAAAATGTATCAGGGTTTTTAAAAATTCAAATAAAAGAATTCATTTCGTTTGTAAAAAATGTTTCCATGCTTAACACCACAAGAAACTATTAATTGTCAATTTGTATAAAGAAAGCGAAAATGGCTGGAGAAGACTACATAATTAAAGCAAGTTGTATCAGACAGAGAATGTACTGTAAAACAACTTTTATTCGTGTGCTAGAAATTTTCGCGAGAGCCTTATTGTCGCGAATATTTCTCGCAGCGAACAAGTATTTGCCATTAAGTTGTAATAAAAGAAACAGGTGTAGAGGGCGCGTCTCAAAATAAATAATCAGGATATTTTTCATATTAATGGATGAATGTATATGCAGTTTGAGCACAAAGGTATTCATTATCAATGAATTATCAAGCGAAAAGTGGTAGGTGGAACAAAAAACTCAGGACAGCTAGAGTACAGAAGAACAAGACTTTATCATTAAAACATTTTTGTGACGTACGTCATCTTTTGTTAAATAAAGTCCAGTAAATCTCTTGTTGTCTTAAAACCCTCCAAAAAGTTACCTGTAAACAGCCTAGTTTAAAAAGATGATGTTAAATGTAGTAGTGATTTTGTTGCAAATATAATGAATGTGGTAAACTGGAGCTATGGAAGTCAGCAACAATGTAATTATGTAGATATTTGACACCAATCATATTCAAATTAAGGCGAGATACAACGCCATATCTTTTTATTTCCATTTGTTACAAAGCGTATACAGGAAACTAATTCAATTTCTAAACCGGGTTCGTGGGACATCTGTCATTTTAACGATAGAAAATGCTATAATTGCTGTTAAAATTAATAAACAAAAGATGGTGAACTCGATTTTCATGGTCATAGGATATGGAAGTTCTAGGGTACATCTGTTATAATTATTTAGATAAGATTTATATATATGTGGGTACATTTCATCGTCTGTCTTATGGTTTCATAGAGACATTATTGTCAATTCCTATAATAACGAAAATGAAACTGCAAAGGTAAATAATACCGGTTCATTAACCACAATAAAATGGATATTCGTCAAAATGAAGAAAAGAAAAGAACACCACCATCAATGTATGTTGAATTTGCACACCGTTACCTGTATTGATATGTCTTTCCTTCCATTTAGATCCTGAATTGGAAGGAACAACTACTTCTCTAAAATATCTAATTCTTGAGTTTTCCGCCATGAGGATAGTGTGGTGTTTGTGTAGCCTGCTTCCCGAGGCCTTCCGATTAGATGAGACGTCAGACGGCGCGAATTGTGCACTGAGACTGTCTAATGACCTGATGTGTGTAATGTCCTGATTGACCTGATGAGATATATTTTGCAAAATAACACATTCAAGGAAATACAGCTAAAATAATTATATCTTATTTTAATAATTATGATATTTTCTTTCTATTATTTCTATAAAGATGTAATTTGATGGTCATAATTTTCTAAGTGTGTTATGACCTGATATTTTGTGTCATGGCCAGATGAGGCTTTTTCCGAGTTACTACAAAATATTGAAAGAAATTTTGTAGCCTGGTTTATAAAAGTGACTTTATTTTTCATTATATATAATGATAAATTTGCTAATTCTTTTTTAAAATTTCATAAAATGGACTAGGGAACAATTAATATTTAACTTTTGTTCAAATATGACACTCATTTCTACTGTAAGGTTTGATATCAAAGCAATATGTTATTCTGTAACATTGCTATTGCTATTTGGTAACTTGTCCCAGCATTTTTAGATTAAGAGGTTCAAAACATATAGATTGGGTTTAAATCTATCGATGGTTCTATCATTTAACGAGTATAAACTAATTACATCTTACGGACATAAAAAAAAATACTATTTTGAAAACCAGGGTGCATCAAATTAAAAAAAAAACTGCTTTAACCTACTTGAAGATGTTCTACCATTTAAATCATTGTTTTAAGGAATTAGTGTGCAAATCTTTTACAATATTAGTAGTTCAATTAGAATTATAAGCATGCGCATTTTAACGACATAATTGTACCATTGTATTAATTGTTTTAAAAGAATATTATGTTTAATATCTCTTTACTAAAGATTTTAGTTACAGTCCAAGGACGCATACACACGTGCAGTCATGTACAGTACCATCATAATGCATTATTATTAAGTGGGGGGAGGAGTTCAATAAATGATATAAAATGCGATTTTGAATGAGTTTTATATAGGATCTCTCATGATTTGCGATGGTATATGATTTTTATCCAACGAGTTGTGTGTTTTCTATCCCCGAGCCTTGGCGAGGGGATAGAAAACATACAACGAGTTGGATAAAAATCATATACCATCGCAAATCATGAGAGATTCTTTTTATCACATGTTTTGGCAAGTATTTTGTTAATCCCAACTTTTACTGTAAAAATTGTGATTGTGAGCCGCACAACACATTATTTACAACACGTCAACAACGTTACACATGGAAAAAAAGTTCCTTCAAGTTTTACAAACAGACATTCATTTTCTAACATTTTTTTATGAATTCATGACAAATAAATGAAACAACATTAAATGTTTCAAATTTATATCTCAACACCCCTCAACTGAATTAATTATTTACTTTTTCATTCTACGTCAATCAACCGTCTAAACCTACGTAATGATTAACTATGACGTCACGTGGCGTAAGAACACACAGTGGAATATCAAAAATTTATCCCACGAGTGATATCCACCGTATATTGGGATAAACATGTGATAAATATAGGATCTCTCATGATTTGCGATGGTATATGATTTTTATCCAACGAGTTGTGTGTTTTCTATCCCCGAGCCTTGGCGAGGGGATAGAAAACATACAACGAGTTGGATAAAAATCATATACCATCGCAAATCATGAGAGATTCTTTTTATCACATGTTTTGGCAAGTATTTTGTTAATCCCAACTTTTACTGTAAAAATTGTGATTGTGAGCCGCACAACACATTATTTACAACACCTCAACAACGTTACACATGGAAAAAAAGTTCCTTCAAGTTTTACAAACAGACATTCATTTTCTAACATTTTTTTATGAATTCATGACAAATAAATGAAACAACATTAAATGTTTCAAATTTATATCTCAACACCCCTCAACTGAATTAATTATTTACTTTTTCATTCTACGTCAATCAACCGTCTAAACCTACGTAATGATTAACTATGACGTCACGTGGCGTAAGATAAATATATTTATCACATGTTTATCCCAATATCATTTAATATTTATTCGTTTGATGAGATATCGGCGCTTCTGATTGGTTGAAAAATTTCTTTGATACCTGCATCAATAAAATTTTTGCCGGATCTACTTTTCTCAACTGTTCTCAACTGTTCTGATCTAACACTATTTATAGAACGGGAATTTCCAAGATAAACACTGTCAACAAAATGTAAAGTTGTGTCTGTTTTATTGTCAGAAAACAAAATGCAACCTTGTGAATATAAAAACTTGAAAGTTTAACCTTCAAAAATAAATAAAACACATTATTTGATTCACGAAATAGAAAATTAAGCGTTTTCTCAGGATTTCGTCTGCTTGAGATCAATCAACATTTACAGCGATGCTGGTTGTTCCTTTTCCAGGAATATTATAACGAACATATAGGCCTATAAACTTTCACGGTAACACTGCTGTTCAAATTTGGTAACTATAATTTTTAAATTTACACACGTATATGATCGGTCATCAGAATAAGCGTCGTAAAGAAAAGCTTTGAGTAATGCATCAACTCCTTCGATCGGCGCATTCCAAGCGGCAGATATACCATTTAAGTACATCACTGGCTAGCTAGTTACCACAACGTTTACAAAAGTCGCTTATACATACTATTCTTTGTCGACATATCAACTATTTTCGTCCACGATCGCCTCTCCTTGGATGGTTATGTCCAGTTGCATATTCCAGCGATCTCACATGATAACTAGTTTTATCACGAATTTTTCAGCACAGTGAATAATATCACAAGCTATCGCATGTATTTTCTTTTGTTTTCAATTCAGCCGGTTCAGATTTTAACTCACTATTTGTGTTTAATCCATTAATTCAACTCATAGCTCTGCATCAGCTGAAGGCGCATCCATTTTGAATATTGTTGCTGTTGTTGTTTTGTATTCATACGCGCCGCTTCATTTACATTATTTACATTTTTGATCAATGACACTTAACATTTTTTGATTTGAAAATGTTTTATTAAATGATAAGAAATAAAGTTAATAATTTTTCTATTGATCGACGTATCAAAGAAAAAATTGACCGGAAAACATTTTCATCAATGCGCTACGCGCATTGATGAAGTTTTCCGGTCAATTTTTTCTTTGATACGTCGATCAATAGAAAAATTATTATCTTCATTTCTTAAATACGGTGGATATCACTCGTGGGATAAATTTTTGATATTCCACTGTGTGTTCTTACGCCACGTGACGTCATAGTTAATCATTACGTAGGTTTAGACGGTTGATTGACGTAGAATGAAAAAGTAAATAATTAATTCAGTTGAGGGGTGTTGAGATATAAATTTGAAACATTGAATGTTGTTTCATTTATTTGTCATGAATTCATAAAAAAATGTTAGAAAATGAATGTCTGTTTGTAAAACTTGAAGGAACTTTTTTTCCATGTGTAACGTTGTTGACGTGTTGTAAATAATGTGTTGTGCGGCTCACAATCACAATTTTTACAGTAAAAGTTGGGATTAACAAAATACTTGCCAAAACATGTGATAAAAAGAATCTCTCATGATTTGCGATGGTATATGATTTTTATCCAACTCGTTGTATGTTTTCTATCCCCTCGCCAAGGCTCGGGGATAGAAAACACACAACTCGTTGGATAAAAATCATATACCATCGCAAATCATGAGAGATCCTATATTTATCACATGTTTATCCCAATATACGGTGGATATCACTCGTGGGATAAATTTTTGATATTCCACTGTGTGTTCTTACGCCACGTGACGTCATAGTTAATCATTACGTAGGTTTAGACGGTTGATTGACGTAGAATGAAAAAGTAAATAATTAATTCAGTTGAGGGGTGTTGAGATATAAATTTGAAACATTTAATGTTGTTTCATTTATTTGTCATGAATTCATAAAAAAATGTTAGAAAATGAATGTCTGTTTGTAAAACTTGAAGGAACTTTTTTTCCATGTGTAACGTTGTTGACGTGTTGTAAATAATGTGTTGTGCGGCTCACAATCACAATTTTTACAGTAAAAGTTGGGATTAACAAAATACTTGCCAAAACATGTGATAAAAAGAATCTCTCATGATTTGCGATGGTATATGATTTTTATCCAACTCGTTGTATGTTTTCTATCCCCTCGCCAAGGCTCGGGGATAGAAAACACACAACTCGTTGGATAAAAATCATATACCATCGCAAATCATGAGAGATCCTATATGTATATAACGTTTACTTATATTGTATTTTAATCACTAAAATATTATGGACATTCACAACAAGTCGTACGTTTATTGCAGACCAGTGTTCGATACATTTAGATATTTCCTTATATCATTAAGAGTGAAAACGCAACAATTAATGCTATAAGTGTTTGTATCATTAGGGGTTGACCATGTAGCTTTTTGTGTGTTTCAATAAACGTTAAGGATGCTGTGCATTTGCGACACTTAATGATAAAATTGTATCATTACATTTTTGACTTCTCCTGAACCATTGGTCTAATTTCAACCAAACTTGCCACAAAGCATCATTGGGTAAAGGGGATTCAAGTTTGTTAAAATGAAGGGCCATGTGTAACGAAGAATATTGACCCGGGTTGAAAATTGACCCGGGGGTCATTTTCAACGTTGAATATTGACCCGGGGGGTCATTTTTCAACGTTGAAAATTGAGACCAAAATCGTGAAATTTATACCCGGGGTCAGTTTTCAACGGTATGAGAAAGATTTTTCTAAACTCTGAAGACCTCGACCCGTTGAAAATTGATCCTGTTGAGAATTGACCCAAACCTCAGAGTTTTGATCTGAACTGGAACTTACTCTACACGGTTTAAATGTACAATCATGCACATATTTGAAAGTGTACATACTGTCCGATACATATGAGGACGTGGCTAATTTCTTTTAGGCTGATATGTCCAATTAATCATTTAGTTTTTAGATTGAAAATATGATATCCATTTATTATTACAATACTATGTATAAAAGCTAAAAAGATGACCGTTTGCTTCGGAATGGAGCTGGCGAGTAGGGCTAGAATACTTTTTGACATAGATGACATGGTTTTCATTCCCTCATGTGACATAATTTAAAGTTTAAACTTGTCACAATCTCTGATAAATATATCTAACAAACATATTGCCCGTTATCGTCACTTTTAAGGCAATTCAACAGAGCTCTATTCGACAGGCACCTGACGTTGTATATTTTGCTAATAATTGAAAATATATAACCTCTATACTGCTTTATTGGGTAAAGGGTATATATATTTATATCAAGACAAAAGGATATAATGTCACATACCTATGCTTAATTTGAAGAAGTCAGAATATTTCACTGACAAAATAATAAATGACTGGTTGTCATATTTTTATCCTTTTTCATATATACTGGGTTTTTTATACGTATATATACAGCATATACATATTTACACATGTTTTTAATTTTTTACGACTTAAAAATAATTTTTTTCATAAACTTGTCTGATTAACTTTATTGAAGCACCATCCAATTTTCTGCATATACAGTCATGGTTCTTCTTAAAAATGCAATTTATTTCTCTTATTTTGAGTTTTCAATTCTATTATTTACCTGTAAATTAGAAACACAGGCAACTGACGTAATATATAATCTCAAAATTAAAAACATATACCCTCTACAGCAAAAAAGTTATCAATTTAAAAAAAAAGTAGGTTTGCATCTAAATATACAGTCGGAGGATTGTTGATCTAATTATATTAATGGTATATACAAGAAAAGGTATGCGAAAAGTATACAACTGATAGATATGTTGTTTGGAGCAGCTTTATCAAGGAAAATCCTAATTGCTTAAACATGTACAAATTGAAGCAACCAGGACAGTGACAGGGATCAGAGTTAATTCTTCTAAAATCATTTCATATAGTGAGCTTCATATAGAAACCTTGCAATCTCGAAGGGATAACCATAAAGTAATTATATTTTACAAGAATATAAATGGTTTAGCACCACAAGATATGTTAGATTGAATTCAATCATATTTTCTTACTGAACAAGCATATAATCATAGATCGAATTAGCTTTTTTACTATATACCACTATATACTTATTACAATAGCTTTGCTCCGTCTACATGTAAATTATGGAATAATCTTCATGCAGAAAAGAAAATTTCATCAACTTTATCTTTCTTTTAAGTCAAAACTTAAAAAACAAAATATACCTAGAGCTTACAAACCTTTCAGTTAAGACAATAGGAAATATTATTTTACGTCAATTACGGAATAAAGCTAGTAAAACTTACTTATTTAAGGATTTTTTTCTGACGTGAGTCGATGTTTATACTCTGGGTCTGAATCTGAAGGAAATGTGATTTTTCCCCTGGATATCCAAGATACACTCAACAAAGAGACGAACTTTTTAAACAACTTATTGACATTAGTGTACCATTTTATATGAACTATATACTTTATGGTGGTTCTGATTTTTCATATAGATAAAATTGTAAAATTGTTTCCCATGTTTATACTTATATTAGATCTCCAAAGCGTTTTTGATTCTCTGATTCTAATGTTTGTATCACTGCAGGTATAAATGAAGGTGATATGTTTGTTAATGTAGGTGTGAGTGAACATGTCTACCAATAATATGTCATACAATCATAATATGTCATACAATCATATGATAAATATTCAGATAATTATTTAATATTCAAGTACCTCATGTCTTATATACACATGATATACACATTTAACACGTTTAAATTAAATTAATAATGTAGGCGGCTGTGGTAGGAAGGTCAATCATCTACTCCAACGCTGCTGTATGATCTTCTTCTACTTATTTCTATTCAAAAAATGCAATTTACCAATTTATTGACGAAAACAATTACTGTTAGTAAATTTATGATAAATTTTGTGATCAAAGCAATTTAGAAACTTTAAAGCAAAATTCTATTGTCATCCTGTACAAAAATTAGGTTGCTAACTTGCTAAAGATTCCATGAAGCAGAATTGTTAATGCATAGAAAAATTAGCGATTTGATGATATTTAGTTACATCAAAAGTTATTCTAACGGAACAAACAAAACACCAAAAAATCGGCTTTCAAGATATAGTTACTACAGCATTGTTCATGAAAGAGTACAATCATGTTACCATATCATCATTTTGTAAACTGTTATTGGCTGGATGGGTGTGAATACAAAATTCAGATAGTCACAGTTTTAACAAACTGAGTGGGTGCAAACACAAAAATCTCAATATGACATACTGTAATTTTTTTTATTTACACCCACTCAGAAAATTTACAATGAACAATACCAAAGTTTCAATTTACTGGGTGAACGTAAAACCAAAATTAAATAATATGACGTACTGTAATTTTTTTAAATTATTTATATTTGTACACTTCTCCAGCAAATTAAAAAAAAGAGTTTTACTGAATTGAATATTTTAACGTGTAACCATGAAAACTAATATTATTAAAAAACAATATATAGATATCACACACAGCAATTATACGCGAAAAGTTTATTATGAATAAAATGGTTATTACATGTACATATTTAAAGGGATACTATATAAATTCTAAAAATAATATTTAAGTCTCATTTTAATCCCCCCCCCCCCCCCCCCCGTTGAAACATGTGAACATGTAAATCTAAAGAATAAATACATAAAAACTGATAATTTTTAATTAAATAAACTCAAGTTATAATATTGATTCGTTAATTTGTGCTTCTTTGCTGTTGAATTTTGAACCGGTTTCATGATCAAAATTCCACGATGCGGGTCAATTTTCAACGGATTAGGGTCTTTATTCAACACCTTTGGTCTCAATATTCAACGTGGAATAATGACCCCCGGGTCAATTTTCAACCCGGGTCAAAATTCTTCGTTACACCATGCCCTATTTCAAGGGAAAATAAATAGAATTTATTGACAATATGGTGATTTTTTCAAAAATCTTCTTCTCAAAAACCATTTGGCCAGAAAAGCTAAAACTTGTGTTGAAGCATACTCAGACAGTGTAGATTCAAATTTGTTTAAATCATGGTCCCCGGGGTTGGGTTGGGCCACAATGGGGGGGGGGGGGGGGGTGTTAAAGTTTTACATAGGAGTATATAGAGTTAGTCTTTAAAAATCTTCTAGTCAAACACCGATGGGCTAGGAAAGCTGAATCTTGTGTGGAAGCATCCTCAGATAGTGTAGATTCAAGTTTGGTCAAATTATGATCCCCGGGGGTAGGGTGGGGGCACAATGGGGAGGGGTGAAATCTTTACAAAGGAATATATAGAGAAAAATCTTTTAAGAAAAACAACAACATTTTCTTGGAAAAAATGCAACATTAATGAAAGCAACCTTAGATAGTGAAGATTCAAATTCATCAAAATCATATTTTTCAGGAGTAGGATGTGAGTACTGTGACATAAAGGAATCAATGATTAACAGAATATCCAGGGGAAAATTGATTTTTTTAAATACAGGATCTGTTAGACTACATTGTCCACATTTTTTTGTATTTGACTCAGTAAAACTAATTTTGTGATGTATATTGTTGCTCAGATGAGCAATGTGGCCCATGAGCCTCTTGTTTGAGAGAGAGAGAGAGAGAGAGAGAGAGAGAGAGAGAGAGAGACTGATACACTTTCATTTTTTTAAAAAATTATATCTAATCTGTAGGTGACGATATACAAACAACAAATTATGATCGTTGTTGTTGTTGTTTTTTATTGATAGATAGAAAACTGGGATTATTATGAGGATAAAGAATTGAGAAAAAAAAAGCAAAAACAGGTTACATTTGAGATAGATTAATGAAATAGGGAAAATGTTTGATAAATGCCTGCTGTTCGTAATCTTAGAAGATAATTATGTAATTGATTTGTTTACTTTTGTCTGTAGTCCAATATGTTTTTAAGCCTATTTTAGAAAACGTTTTCTGTGTTATATATGCTTCAAAGTTTCTTTTAATTCAAATCATTTATTAGTAAAATAATGCATATACTATACTGCATAATAACATGTAATCAAACGTGGTTAATACAAATTATGTTACCTGCATATTGTCCAATATATAATGAAATATTTAGTGGTAAATGTGTATGTATATATCTATTGCGATTAGCGTTTTTAATTGACTCTTACTACTTGTTTAAAAAAACTGATATTTTCTGGAAAAAACAAATGTGATATAAAGATTTTAATCTAAATAACTTAAAGCTTGAATCCGCTATCACTGTCGTATACACATCATGGATGAGAATTGAGATGTACATACACAATTTAATAAAAACAAAATTGACACAAATGGATATGTTTGATGATTTTCATAATTTTGGCTCAATAAAACTTGAAGGAGGAAACAAACAAAAAAATATTTATTGTCTGTTTAAATCTCTATCAGGAAAGTTGATTGGTGCATTGACTTCTTGTCCATTACTTTTTGCTAGGCCAATCAACTGTAATACAAAAAAAAAATAATTAAAAAATGGTAAAACCAGAATTATTCAATCAACATACTTATATGGATAGAGAACTAAGGGTTATAACAAATTAAATTTGCTTAAGCATTGTTATCGAACTTAAAAGTTACTAATTCATAGGAAGATATATATATGAATATATATTTATATAAGTTAATTAAATTAACATATATATAGCACAGTTTTTGTTTTAAATATTCAGACTCATCTTAAAGAAAGTGCATCTTTTTCATCAAAACAAGCAGGATGATGGGACCAATGCACGTTGAACATTATACCAACAAAATAATCTAGACCGTTGACTTTTCTTTTTACCTTGTCCAAAGAAAGGACCAAGCGCTTCCATGTCTTCGAAGAAGTTACGTTTAGGTAATTCCTTGCAAACTTTCATTTTCTGAACGTCTGGATCACTTAAACGGATTCTGAAATACAAATGCAACATTTATTAATATGCATATAAGCTTATTTCAACCACCAAGTAAAAGGTTTTAAAATAAATTTTAAAAACATTAACTTTCTATAATATTTAACACGGTTCCAATTACATCAAATAATGTCCTCTTTCATAAAAATTCGTTCTCAATGAAAGATAGTTACTTTAAACAACATCAAATTAATTATGGCTGGTTGTGTTTGAAAAAAAAAACCCACTCACACTTGGACACGATTCGCTGTTTTCTGATGGTAGATCCAACAACCCATCATGGCTATTATGATGAGGACAAGTGGAATACTTACTCCAAGATAAAGTAAAAACATTGACGAATCTAGAAAATTCAAAAGCATTGCGAAAAAATTATTGCTTGTCAAAGCCATTTTCAGCAATTTGCTGATGATTATAAGGATGGCGATGATGACGTTTGTAAAAATTTGATTTCATATTTAATCTTCAAAGGAAATTTTTTTTTCACTGCAATAATTGTATCATTCGTCCAGAATCCATATTTTTTCTTTGATTTTATACAAGAAAAAACCCCTTCCAAATCATACTTTGAACAATAAAATGAATCACATTTGGTAAATACTAAATTAATAATATCATAAAACATGTACGTGTATGTGCTAGTTGATTGGATTTAACTGAGAAACAAACCTTACCTTCGTCAGATGAATCGTCGCTGTGAATATGAAAATATTATACGTTACAATAACTTGTTCATATATCAGTGCTTTGCATATTTTTCATTGAATCTAATACAAGTATCTATTGCATTATTCTGTGTCAATACTTACACACAAGTTGCTACCCCAGAAGAATCGATACATTTTTTCCCTGACGAACAAGAAGCCCCGAAACTTTTCAACACATAACACGGGAACGCGGAAGAAGATAGGCCTAAAAAATGAGTCAAGAAAATTTGATAAACTACATTGTTATACTTTCATGTTAAATACTGAAATCTGATTGGTTAAGACGCAGTTAATAATATTTACTATTACTCTCAGCGTTAGCAACGCACTTGGCAACGGGTAACATTAAAAAATATTACATGCGCGAAAATTATGCGCGTACGGTTCTCTGTAGAATTCACGTTATTCCTATATAAAAGCAGTAAAATTTTCTTAAAAATTTTAAAAAAGACATTCAGTATAACAAAATAAATAGTGCCTGTTTGGGAGGATAACAGTTGAAATTGACACCCCTCGAAAACCATTGTCAACCTCCGCTTCGCGTCGGTTGACAATGGTTTTCGAGGGGTGTCAATTTCAACTGTTACCCTCTCAAACAGGCACTATTTATATAATATACCTATATTAACAGCATTTTATACCTTAGATCGTATGTTGTAGGAAATTTTTTATCTGCTATCTTAAAGCAAAAGCGATTTGCTGATAACATTAATTTTTACTAAAATATGAAGTATCATTTATTTAAAGTGGCCAGACTACTTTGAAACAAGAACCTATAAGTTAACTCCTTACTGGTCAGCTGAAGACCGGACTGGTCTTTAATGGTGACGGTCAGTATTACTTGGGTCTGTTGTAAAACGGTGATGTTGATTTTACCACTAAGAAGTTGGGTCATGCATTTTGCGAGGTCTGTCTTAAAACTGTCCGAGTTGTTAATGCTCCCAATTATTTCATAGTCGATGATTAGACTCCCAAATCTTCAAATACAAAAGTGGATTCATAGATTTCAAAATTGTAAATTAGATATGTAACAATATAACATGTCGTATATATAACTTAATTAAATATTGTTTTTTTTTAAATATATAGGGACTATTACATATAACTTACCTTACAGACAAGACTTTCACTGAAGAGAATCCATTTACATTTTCTTCTTCGTAAAAAGCGTTCAACTATGAAAATACTATTTACATTAAAATCCCACAATCTTATTAAATTCCATTAATTAAAAAAAAATGAATGATGTAATCATTACATAATAAAAAAAAATTAAATAAAGATATTTCTTCTTACCGATTTTTCATATTCTTCCACAAACTTTTCGGAGTCTGCGAGAAATTCCTGACGCCCGATGTTTGTCTCAAATCTGGCCTCCACCTTAACCTTCGTTTCTATTTTACCTTTCAAAGAATATGCCAGTTTATAACACATGAGTGGTACATCATGAAAATGAATATCAAATTATGAATGACAATAAGTGTACAATTTGATTTGTAAATAAAAGATTGTTACAATTGTATTTACGTATATTTATAACTCTTACTTGTGGTATATTCCGGTTTAGGCTCTGTAAAACATAATATTCGTTTTTAATAATTTAATATATAAAGACAATAAAGACAATTTTAAATCTAATTACTTTGTTATTTATATCTAAGATCAAATGCGATCCATCCAGAAATAATAATTTTGTTAGCCGAGAAAGCCCCACCCCCTTTTTATGGTCAAAGGTACAGTTGAAAAAGTTTTCCAACGGGTCCTGACCCTCTTCCTCCCCCTCCCCCATATGATCAGCGCATGCAACGTATGTCTAAGCTATAACATGACTGTTGCATTAATGACGGAAAACAATACACTTACCAATACAGTTATTTAGGTCTACTCCCCCATAACGACACTCGCAATGGACAGAGCCAGGGGTGTTCACACAGATTTGTAGCTCCGTGTCGTCACATTCCTTGGTCCCTCTCTTACACTCATCCACGTCTATATCGCAGTCTCGCCCCTCCCACCCCGTCTTACAGGCGCACACCCCCGAGGAACCATCGCATGTTTCTGTATTACTTGTATTACATGTACACGTTTGGGAACACTGCTCTCCGTATGTGAAGTCCTCGCAGGCTGTTATTTTTGAAAGAGAGAACCATAAAAATACCTGTAAGTTCTTCAATCAAATTTATATGAAAATATACTTAAACTAAAGAACGGGTTTCACTAACTGAATTTGTAAGAATATAATTACTAGAATATAAACCTTAATAAATGTTTCAACAAACAAACTCGGATACACTTGAATTAGTCATAAAGTTATTGGTCCATTTGTATTCAGTTTTGTACCTGTGCATTCATGACCATCTCCTTTGAAACCTTTATCAGGACATTTGCAGGTATAGCTGCCAATTGTATCCGTACAGGTGGCATGGGGTGAGCAGGTATTGCTTCCATCAGAACATTCGTCAATATCTGTTACAACATGTGGAATACATGTATTTCAGTGGTTGTTAATTCTATTTTTGCATAAACTGACTATTCAAAACTAATACAAGTAAAACAGATCTAGAAGCACAAAATTCAGATGATATAGAAGTACAATAAGAAACATTTCTAACTGTGACAATCCATCTGTGTTGTAGAATTGAGTAGAAATCCATCCCTGCAGTAACATCTAAAACTACCCGGTAAATTCTCACAGTCGTGGCACTTTGCTTGCTGACATTCATTTATGTCTTCACAGTCTTTCTCATTTTCATCAAGTTTGAAGCCATCATTACAAGCACACGCGTAACTTCCTTCTGTATTCACACATTTCTGTGGGCAAATGGTTGAATCTTGGCATTCATCAATATCTGCGTACATAAATAAACAAAATTGGGTTTACAATTGACAGCAACCGAAAACAAGTTTTGCAAAATAAAACCCCAAAATGATTCTAAGGATGATCTTTTATACCTATACATTGTTCATTGGATTTGTTAAATCCTGGTTTACATTCACATCTATAGGACCCTGGGGTATTCAAGCAGAGTTCGTGACCTCCATGGCAAGGACTCGTTAAACATTCGTTTACGTCCTGCTCACAAGTTTCCCCTGTCCACCCTAACTCACAGACACACCCATCTATATGGTGGCATGTCTGGGCGCCACGCCCACATTTACACGGTGTCTCACAATTTTCGCCGTAGAAATGCTCGTCGCATGCTGTGTGATAATAAAAAGGGATATGAAACGCATATGTAACTTAAGTCATTTATATATATATTAATTCTATATCTAAATTCCAAATTAAATTATTGCATGATAAATCGTTGTATTATCATTTTGAGCAGTAAAAGACATTAAGATACAGAAAATACAGTACATATTACTTTACATAATACAACTCTTTAGAAATAACGCACCTTCGCAAGATATTCCATCGTTCTGAAGTCTGTATCCAATGGCACATCCACATTCAAATGAACCATCTGTGTTTGTACAGTTGTGGACACAGTTGTTATTGCTGCTGCACTCGTTGATGTCTAGGAATAAATAAAATCTATATCGATTCCGTATTCTTAAAGTTCAATAAGATATGATGTCAAAATTTCAAAAGCTTGATTAATTTTTCCAGTCCTTACTAAATCACTGGAGTTAGCAATACATGTAAATAAACGAAAATCGAGCAGGAATTAAGGTATCCCACTCCTCAATGTTGTTGTATCAAGATTTTCTTGAGAAGTATATCATTGAAATCTGTAGACAAAACAAACATGAGGAGTGAGATACCTTAATAGCATAAAAGTGAAAATTTCTTAGGATACCAATGCATGTTGTCCCGTCGCCACCAAGTTGGTAACCAGATTCACAGAAACAAACCCCTGATGCCGGGTCCAGACCTTGTTGCCGACACGCATAACTACAGTTGAGGCCAGGGAAACGGGCACACGTGTCCTTAACTGGAATGTTTATGTACGAGGAAATCAATCAATCAATCAAGAGAGAGAGAGAGATAGAGAGAGAGAGAGAGTGTGTGTGTCATGCAATTAGGTTTTTTACAATCCAACCTTTTTCGCAGGTCTCCCTGTCATCTAGTAAAGTGAATCCATAGTAACACGCACAATTGAAGCCGCCATCTACGTTAATGCACATCTGAGAACAGCCATGGACGCCCGTTTCACATTCGTTTATATCTAATATAAAATCAAATTAAGATTTATTCATAACCATAAAATTAATTTCTTTCCCGTTCCATTGATATTTTGTCACAAATCTTGATTTATTACACATTTGATATTATTAAGTGGTATTATAATGGAGAAAAAAAGTAACCTCCACATGCGCCGTTTTTCATCTGAAATCCTTTCTGACATTCACAAGAGTAATTGCCGTGTGTATTGCGACAGACTGTGGTGGACTTTGGGCAGTCGTTCAAACCCATATCAGCGCACTCGTCAATATCTGTAATTCGAGCGCTTTAGTTACTCTAAATATCCATTTTGAAAAAAAATATATTACAATGACAAGATATTAAGTAGACATAAAATTTAGATAATGTATTACATACATGTATAAAAATGATTCCACTGTGTATTATGAATATATTTTGACATTATCAAAACATAAATAGACAAATATAGAATTGCCAAAAAATTGTCTACGCCTAATTTAAAATAAAAGCCGACCTTCGCATTTATTATCCACCAATTCGAAACCATCCCCGCAAGTACATGAGTAGGACCCCTCAAGATTCTGGCATATTCGGTTGGAGCCGCATACAAATGGATCTGTGGTACACTCATCGATGTCAACGTCACACTTCTCCCCCGTCCACCCCGACAGACAGACACACCCGGTAGCTTCGTCACATTTGTCTCCCCCAGGACCACACTCGCACACTTTGCTGCAATTTTGGCCATAGTTTGGAAGTTCACAACCTGTCAAACAAAAAAAAAACCACTGAGAGAAAATCCAATTTGTGACAAACAATATCTACGTTTTTGTCTTGTATTTAATTATCTTTGAAAAAAAACCTATAATTTTTTTAATGTTATCTTTTCACAAAGTTATCTAAATATCAGATATGTTTAAGAGGGAAGTAAAGGACCTCGAACATGCGTGGATTAAAAGGTGATTAGGACTCTCTTCCTGGTTTTGAAAATTTTCTTAATTACAATTAATAAAAATAATACAAAGTTTACCCTATCCCCTCCCTCACACCCAGCCCCGAAGACACTCACCTATATGGAATATATTAGTTATAGTTTTTCAGAATATACATAATTATATTATCAATCATTAGATGAAACTTCAAAGCATGTAAACATTCATTTGTCACCTGTGCAGGATGTTTTGTCCTCATTTAGAAAAAAGCCAGGTCTGCAGGTACAGTTAAACGATCCTTCGGTATTGACACAGCCTTGCTCGCACGGTGATGTAGAAAGCTCACACTCGTTGAGGTCTGAAGAGTGAAATAATATGTGACAGAAAAGACTTTAAAAGTGTTTCAGAAATTAAATCAAATCATTTTTTTAAATCGTATGTGATTTAAACACTATTTTAAAAATAGTTCATAAACATGAATGTTTTAGAACGCATATCGATTTTGTGAAATCGTATGTGATGCAACTTTTTCATAAACAATGCAATACATGATTTATTAAAAAACAGCCAAGCAATACCGTGGCTGCATTAGTGATAGAAGAATAATTTGAATTTTGTTCAATTGCAGTAAAACAAACTAAAAAACACGCTCTAGCAATCATGTTATTAAAAAATGACTATACCGCTTTTGACGGAGTGTTTCATGTATACCTTTGCAACTGATTCCATTTACAGCCAGTTGGAATCCCAGTGGACATTCACATTTAACTGTTCCTGTTTTGTTACTGCAGGTGTATTCACATTTCTTGTCATAATCCTTACAAGGCTCACTATCCGCTTTCAATTAAAATTAAAAAATTCAATATAAACATTAATTTGTTTTAACATGCATATGAAATATAACGCCAACCGTACTTAATAAGCGTTTTGTTACGATATAAAAACTGAGAATTGTATACTGTATACAGGGATATTTTCGTCCCGTATAAATTAAAGTTCGCCCTTTTTTATAAAATTTGTGAATAGCTTCGCCCCTTCTTGAATTAGCTCAGAATTGTGTTTAAAGAGAGAAAATTTGGGATTTGGAGTTTGCCCGCTGACAAGGAGGGCGAAAGGGGCGAAAGGGGCGGAAAAATAACCCCCGGGTGCGTTTATTTCCCTGTACTTTGTAAAAAAAAATATATCAAAACCACAGTTTGTATGCAACATGTAGTTTGTAAATAAATCATAAAATTTATTAGTGTTTATTTAAATTGATTGTTTACATTTGATATTTACATTTTTGACAACCCGATTACTTTGAGTTTCTATAATTGTTAAATGCAGACCATTTACCTGCTTTCTCACACGAACGTTGGTCTGATCGTAAGGTAAAACCCGAGTAACAGCTACACGTGAAAGAGCCAGGTGTGTTCTGACATATCTGTTCGCACCCCGAGGTTCCAATCAGACATTCATCAATATCTACATGTATAGATCATATAATAAAACGAACACGCACATTTATTAAAAAAAAACATATAAAAATGACAAGAACCATTTACCCATTATTTTCACTATATATTTTCTTCTACACAGGCACTTTTTTCAAGCATCCGATGCTTTACCTTTGCAATGGTTATCCGTTTTCTTATATCCTGGAAGACATTGACATATATACCCGCCCTCTGTATTCTCACAGGTCGCCACTGAGGCGTTACAGTCATTTCCGCCAGCCAATAAACACTCGTCTTTGTCTGAAAAGATAAAAAAAAAATTGTGTTATTTTTAAATTTTAGGAAATTTTGAAGAGAAAATGAAAACGCAATTCTAAATTTTTACCAAATATTGTATGTAAGTTTTAAAACAACACAAAGTATGACTCTAAATAGAATTTAAGAATAACTAGACTCATTATACAATGTTGAAAGTGGTGAAAACCAATTTTTATTTGCATATGCGTAACTTTTGCAAGGTTTGCGCAAGGACCTTCGCGAATGTTTCTCATCGCGAACTACACTTTAAAGGCTAAAATTGTTGAAGATCGATATTGCAAAAAAGAATTGCTGCAAATAATTGTACCATTTTGCAATCGTGTAACAAAATCGTAGCAAATTGAAGTTTGTTTACAGTATTTTACCAAAACAGTCAGCATCGACTTCGTCATAGCCCGGGGGACAAGCTGAGCAGTTGTAACCGCGACCGAGTACAGACTCCTCTTCGGGGGTTAGGTCCGTGCACTCCCTGTCTAGAGAACAGGGGTCTTCCAGACAGGCATTCGTCTCATTTTCACAATTGTCACCTAAAACAAATCATTCCGATAAAGCTATAAACATAAATAATTTTGCAATGCATTGAATTCTCCATATATCTCCAACAAATAGCGACGGTCTTCGTTTTGTTGCAATGATGTAATTTACAACGTAGTAAAATATAACCTTGTATTTTGCTAAATTACCGTATATATCCTGTAATTTTCGCGGTGATCTAATTTTTGCTTTCTTCGCGACCTCTTTTAGATTATTATTTTTAGATTAATGAATACGCAGAAATTATATCCTGTATCATTTTCTATAAGGAACTTTTTAAATCACTAAAAATAACAGACGCAAATTAAAAATGTTTCAGATTTTCCCCATTTTCGCAAGTTTTGTGACACGCGAAAAAAAAATACGGTAGTAAAGATATGCTGCAAAAACATAATGATTTGTATGAAATAGATGTTAATTAAGCGGTGGCAACATACCAAAATATCCAGGATCGCAGTCACATGCTACTTTGCGGAATTTATTTTCCTCTGAGGACAATAAGTTGTCAAAATCACAGTTTCCACGGTTACTGCACCCACTACACATGTTGACAAAAACGTCCAGAACTGGTGACTGTACACCCATATCATCTTCCGCGAGCAACCTAAACCCCCAAACAGTCAGTTAGTTATATATCCCTCTTTCAAGGTTAATGCTATACCAATCATATTTTGTAGCTGATAACATTTGAAAGCGGTTAAAACGTTCACATTATCTAAGTAAATTTTAAATAGGTTTTTTTTATAATTTCAAATTGATATAACATAGTACTTGTAATTGATGAATTCTAAAACATTAGACAAACATTCGAAATAGAATGTAAAGTTTATTTTTAAAAAAATATTGAACTTTTAAAAACAAAGTTGTGTAATACTGGATTTCGGAAACGCTGTCATTGGTCGGTGTCCATGTTGCGATCCCCGTTTGATTGTCAAGGACGAAGTTGTCGGGTTGTTTCAGTATGACGAACAATGGTTCAGCTTGACCATCGTCAGAGATGTTAAAACTTATCTCCACCGTCTGGTTTACTTGGACGTTAATGGTAGTGTTCCCGGATATTTGCGGTGTTTCATTTTCTGATTAAATATATTTGCATAAATATTTATACATGTATGTCATTTCAATTTTTGTATGCAATCAAAATCGCCATATTTTTTTTTAATTACTTTCCTCTTTAAACCCCTACAAAAAATGTCGTGTTAAAGAAAACACACATGCGCGGATCTAGAAGGGGCGGGGTCAGGGAGTCTAGACCACCCCTTCAAAATTCAAATTTCTTTCAATTACATTAGAAAATTACCAAAAATATGCCTCAGACACCCCCACACCCCATGAAAAACTCAAATAACCGTCGGACCCCCCACCATCCCCCCGAAAAATTTTCTTGATCCGCGCATGACAGACATTAAATGTTTTAACAATCTGGAATACGTAAATTACTATACGTTAATACAATTTTATATACCTATCTCAGCAATATTCTTTTTAGCTTTTTCCTCAGATTTCCCGGATGACAAAGCTAGTTCTAGGTCTCCCGTGGCCAGATAGTCCGACACACATGACGAGGAAGGGCGTGGACCGCATTTAGCTTTGGCATTATTTAGACGACTTTCGTCAACTTCGTCCACAAACATGGGAACAAACTCGGGGTGGAAGAAATCTTTAAACGTCAGTCCGTCTTCATATCGGAATAGTGAACTCTCTTTAACTGACCCTTTTAGAAAAGTAAATAGGAACTTTTCATAATTCAAGCGTTGTTCCGATTTTTAAAATACTTGTACTTTTTTTTTTATCTTGATAGAGACTATATATGAGACGAATTTTTTTTTTAGATTCATTACATCAAAATGTATTAAACTTTCCAAGATAGTTATTTACAGTTGATATTGTGACATAATTTGTTACAGGTTCGTGAGTTTTTAATTTTCTTAATTTATTTTTACGAATAATTATTTAGGTTCATGGATGAGGGATCCAAACTTTATACCAACTACAAAACTGTCATCATATAAATGACACAGAGCCGAATGTTCAAATGTTAATGATAGAAATTCAAAAAAAAAAAAAATAAATAAACTTACAGTGCTGTCCAAAGTTGTAAAATATGTCTCTTTCTGTTCTCGTTGCGTTCTCATTTAACTCTGTTCCATTTGGCAGCATAAAGTCATTGCTTTCTATGTCATCAAAGTTTCCCATCAAACCGGAAGTCAGTCCTTTGTATTTTTTATTCACGAGTGTTTCACAAAGCAACAGGCGCTTTTCAATGCTTACCTTTACTGTGATAACTAAAATTCAAATTACATTTGAATGTCAATAATTTATACTAGAAGTAAGGAATACAAATAACCAAAATCGAAACAATCAAAGACTAGAGAAATTATAACGTACGGGGTTTAAGAAATAAGGCGGAAATTTTTTCCCCGTCCCAACGAATGGAAATATTTGCTGTCAACAGAGTGTAGTTTGCGTTTTCAAACTGCTTCGTGAGATCTCTACCATTTGCCATAATAACCATACCTAGAATAGAACGAAATTGCTCATTTCAAGGAGAAAAAAAAATGACATCAATTTGAAATGAACAATTCTCCTTTTGAAACGACATTTACTTTTCTTGTCATGTGACATCTCAACCTGCATGTTGGTACCAGTCTGGTCTTGCGCTACAAAAGCACTAAATACTGTAGCATTTGATTTCCCGCCATTTTGAGCAGTGGCAAGTTCAGTTCGTGCTTGAAGATCAAATGTTGTTGTACTCGTATTTATTTTCAGCAAAGTGTATTCCCCGTATCCATTGAATGTATACAGTTTACCATCAAGTGTTGTTATATGTGGATCTCCAAACATTCCAGCTTTATAACGAAAAAAACAATGCGCATAAGTTTAAATGTACATGTAGTAAACAACATCTATAGTTTTCAGCAATCGATAAACCTAAAATATCCTTTCACTGTAAATTGCCAACTAGCCTTGATATTTGATCTCTATTTCTTTGTTGTAGAATGATCTTAATAAACGTTCAATTTTATCGACTGCCCTCTCTCTCTCTCTACTAGTATTTAATACCTGGGGCAAAAGGTGATCTTCGATAACATCCTGGGATCGGACGTACATCATAATACAAATTGCACTTCTGCGCACTGCAACAAACACGTTTAGGATTGAGGTCATAATTAATGTGTTTGTGTTGGTCAAAGAATGGACTGAATTGTAACCTGGTTCCAGCTAACGGCTTTGAACTTTCCAGCGGTCCTAAATTTTCAGTATTAGCGTACATCTTGAAACAACATTCCTAAAACAAACACACCGAAAATAAAGAACTAAACAATGCCAAAAGTTACCCATGCAGTGTCAATAATAATTTTTTTCATTCAAAGTTCTTACAGCGTTATCGTCAACCAATACGGAGGCGAAGCACAGTATTCGATTTTTCCTGTCAAATCGGCTGATGGCAAAACGTGGATCAAATCTGAGGAACCGAGTATCGCAAGGACATTCGATTTCATTGGCCATAAGCTGCTCACGTATCTTACTCACTCGATTATAGTTATACCATAATTGACACGCCCTTGCATCCCTTTTTGCACGAACCCCTTCGGTCATTTTGTAAATAAAAAGACCACGACCGCCTATAAAGAAATAACACATGAATCAAAACTAAATCAAGTGAGACCGTAAAAACTTTGGTTTACATTGGCTATGAATATTCATTTCAGTTAATTAGTTACCTCTATTTCCAGGCATAACTGTCATTCGGAACACACCGTCCTTGTTCGAAAATGGGTTCCGCACAATGATGTCGTTGTACCGATATCCTACGGAGATCTTACGATTCTTCTTAGGCTTTAGATTCACATCAACGTAATTAAAAACAACAAAGGTGTTGTCACCGTCAGAAATAAGATAGCATTGGAAAGTAACTTTCTGTAAAGTAAAAAAAACCCATTATTTAATTGATCACAAAAAAGTATTTATTAATCATAAAGTACTGTTCAACGAGACATAAAATTGTTATACGAACATAAAAGTAAAGACAAACGAATTGCATTGATTTTAGTGATAATTCACCTCTTCTTTTTTCATTCCATTTACAGTCATATTTTCCCATGTGACTTTCACAAGCCAACTAGCTTCAAAGTTTCCAAAGTCTCTGAAATGTTTCTTGATGATATTGTCTGCCTGTTCCATGAACATGACATCGACGTCATCTGCTTTGGGTCCCCTTGAAATATTATAAAACATGTGGTACAGTGTACGAAAAAATACTGTATTCAGGGAAATATTTGCCCCGTTTTATTTTCGCCTCTTTCGCCCTCGTTGTAAACGGGCGAATTTAAGACTGAGCAATTTCGGATGCCTTCAATCAATTTTCTTTAAACACAACTGTGTTTGGGCGAATTCAAGACGGGGCGAAACTGTTTGCAAGTGAAGAAGGGCAAACATTACACGGGGCGAAAATAACCCTGTATACAGTATTTTGAACAAATACGATATGGAATGTCACAAAGTCTATAAAAATATTTTACCATGTATTTCACAAAAAACAAAACAAAAACAACCCACCCCCCCCCCAAAAAAAACAACACATAAAAACAAACAAAACAAAACAAAACGTGATTTTTGGTCAGATACCTTGAATACATGTTATAGTACACCTTCCCAACTTTTCCGAATGAACGCAACTCTGTCCAGAAAGGGCAAAGTATTTTTTCTTCCGAAAGTTTACGGGAATTAAGTTCCTGTATATTCGGACTGTTAAACTTGTCTCCAAGTCCAATTACACCATTAGACCCGATCTAAACAAAGACCATGCAAAACAACCACTTTTAATCTTCTGAATACACGTCAACTATATGTAATAATTCTTCTCCCTTAGAAACGTAAAAGATAAAATGTATAACGATTCTGAATAAGTTTGCATAATGTTTTATCTCTTTTTTTTCCCAACTGCGTATATGCTTCTACCAGTACAGCGATGTTACGTTTTTAGTTGCAAAAAAGCAAACTATAAATTAACAATCAAACATTCAATGTTCGTTAAAACGTAAAAATTTGAATGGTTGAACGTACAACTACGGAGTTGAATCCGTCTTCAGATCCATCCCCGACATAAACAGTTATCGGTGATTTTAGAGGTGTACTTGTCTTTTTGCCTTGTAGAATATAGTCTTCATCTCCATACGGCAAGTATATCTTTCCAGAATATTTAACTACAATTTAGCAATAAATTTTTACAGTCAGTTCAAACATATATTATCTTTAACAACATACACCATAGCATTGCATAGCGATGAAATCTCTTTGCATAGCATTGGAATCTCATAACATGTAATGTTAGCCCTTGAAAAAGTAATAACTGCTTTATATGTATATATACGTGTATGTAATGCTTCCTATTCTTTAGCTACATTTATTACCTTTTAAAATATTGAAATATTTAATCTAATAATTTGGTTTTGATAACATACTTTCAGTTGTTTGTATTGAATTTACAGAGGGAGGACTCTCTTTAGATCCATGGGTTGGATAGTTAATCGTATAACCATAACTTATCGCAGTTATGGTCACTTTATAAACCGTTAGGGGCATCAGAAGAGAATTCCATTGTATTTCTGGTAGGTATCCTCTCGTGTATTGTGTCTGATCGCCGACAGTCACTTTGTATCGGTTTACAAAGCTTGTCGATGATTTCTCCCACTTTAAGTACAAGTTATCTGCCGAGAAATTGCTCTGGCTCCGAATGATTGCTCCAGGCTGGGTGGGATCTGCCAAAAAAAAAAAAAGGAGAGAATAAATTAGATTTTTAGCTTATTTTAAATGTTCCTCCATCTTATTAACATCATTGATTGAAATTTTAAAAAGAAGCAATATGACGCTTTCTGTTTCCATTTTTCTCCTCTATTTAAAAAAACCCGCATAGTATACCAAATTACAATTAGTACGATATAATATCAGTTTGATTTATTTGTAGGGCTATACAATCCAACTTGTTCAGATCAATTAGGAGGAAAAAACCCTGATAATATGTAACGTATTTTGCATAAAAATAATGTTAGGCTCACAAACTGATTAATATCGATTTATTATCTTACCTAGTATGATATGTTTTGAAGACTCTTCTACAGAGATGTCCTCTTTTGGATTTCGTAATTCAGCGAGTGTTCGAACAGTTGTCCAATACATTCTCCCTGGTTGTAGTTTTAAGGTGCATGGTGATCTCTACTTGGTTTCCATTCCAACAAAAACAGTACCAGACTTTTTTTCGTAACTGATTGATTGTTCCCTCCATAAAACGACATAACCTTTAACAAGATCTTGATCTCTAGACGGTTGTTTCCACTGAAGCTCAAACCCAGCTCCAAAACCACATGAAAAGCTTTTGATGTCCACTGTTGTTCCTTCTAAGTAGGATCCTAGATTGTATTGACAACAAACAGATGCAGTTTTATAAAATATCAACTTAAAAATAAACCTAAGAAATGTACACAAATAAACATTGTATTACTGCGTCTGAAGTTGATGAAACAAATTGAATGAATCAATGACTTTGACAACTCTGAATTTATTTATTTTGGTTTACGTCATCTAGAGCACTGTGTTACTATCCATGGTAAACTCATTTTGTTGAAATCACAATGTTTATTATAAGTAACGCATAATAACGCCATATGTAACCGATGTCCATATAAAGAAGACACGAACCTAAATGATGCCAGAGTATATAGCTTGTGTAATACTTACTTGGAAAACAACGAGAATTTCTTTGGTAGTACCGGGAATTACAGAGACATTTGCCAGACTGGCAAGTCATGCTTGAAAGATACAGACATTCCTGGCTATGATGGCAAGATGCATGATAATAATTTAAAGCTGTAAAATATGAAAGTAAATCAGTTGTTTTAGTTCAAATTATTTGCAAATAATTCAAATTGGATACTTGTATAAACGAAGTTTTCAAACCCTTAAGCCATTTTATTATCCTTTTTTGAAGTGATACAATGTGTATTGAAGAATTTTTTTGTTTTTTTGGTGACAAAAATAACATACTTCCGATTACAGACAACGTCCTATTGTAGCTCGTCCCCCATCCTTCAGAGTTTCTTGCTAAGCAACGGTAAGAATTTGCATTGTCACTTTCAAAAGTAACTCTACTGATTTGCAATTGAGGATTGCTACTATCGACTGTACTGCCTTGAAATCTGCTGAGAGTAATATCTATATCGTCTGCTGTCGTTCCGCGAATCTTTTGCCATTTCACTTCAAGAATCGGCGGGAAATGAGATTGAAGCTGAATGGACGCGTTGGCTTTTAGATTCGTTAAGTAAGGAATATGGTAAAAAGATGAAGAAAGAATAACCTTCGGAGTACCTGAAAAATAGTACAAAACAGTGCTAATTTGTTAATTCATTGAAAATTTAGTTTATAAAATACTATATCAAATATGAAAAAAGATGTTAATACTATGCTCATAGTAGATAAAGCATGTAAATAAATAATCTACTTACGGATAGTGGTTATTTCTTCGATGTACAGAACACTTCTTTTTTCGTAGTTGAAACTGTACCAACTAATAGACTGAATGGTTACATTGTACTTTGTTCCAGGTTCCAGTCTCGAAGTCCAATCAATGAAGTTGTCAGTTGATAATTTCCAATTTCCATTTAAGGTTACTTGGTATCTGTCGACGGAAGTGTTTAACAAAGGGAGACCCCAGTGGAGATGTACTTGCTCAGGATGAAAATTACTTCGACTTCTGTTAATGGCACCAGGAGGCAATGGTTCTAGGTACAATTAATAATGAATATATTATCCTAATTGAAGAAAACCTGCTGCTCTTTGGAACTATAATTAATATCATATTTAACGCAAGGATTCTGAACAAAAAACCCATACCTACAACAAGGTGTAAAACTTCACTCTTAATGTAAATCGTCTTTTCGACATCGTTGAGATACACAATGGAAGTAATTTTCGCATAAAATAAATGCCCATGTACAAAATGTGCGTCGACAAGATATTGATTGTCTCGATTTACGGATTTGTTAACACTAAAGGATCCACTGTTCTCGGAAATTTCAAGGAAGTATTCCTGGATAAGATTGGCGCCTTGTAACGGGTCTTTCCAATTAACCGCCATGGAAGTTGAAGAAATATTACTTGTTGTAAATACTGCTTTAAGAAGTAACTCTACAATTGATTAAAAATAATATATTATTTACAAGATAGAATGCTACAAGTCTAAGGAATACATCGAACAGTCATATCCCAAAAAAAATTGCAAAAAAAACTTTTTATTATTATTGATATTTAAATTATCGTTAATGTAAACTTACGAGATAGGCATTTTCTCTCATGGGCAAAAGCACAAGAAGGGTTACAAAAACAGTTTTTGTGTTTATCTGAACAAATTAAATTTATTCTTTCATTACACTCTCTCGTCAGATTGCAGGCTTCGCCATACTGTAAAACTAATACAAAATGATTTAAATAACAATAACGTTCGATATTATTAAAAATCATTTGTGGATGAGGTTAAAAAGTTAGCTACCAAAATTGTTAGGTAATGATTTAGTTGTTAATTACTTACTTCCCCGGACCTTTCTTAATTCTACCTTGGTACTCGAGCACCAACCGTCTTGGATCCTAACTTGAAATCGATAAAAGCCTTCATCGTCGAATTTAGCTTGATTGATAAACAGCGTCAGGTTAGGCAATAGTGTGCTTCCCATGTATTTTTCTACGTGTATATCGATGTTTTCTGTTGTCCCATTTCTTATTACTTGCCACCTTGCCTGCAGACTGGGTTCAAGTTTTGCCTCATCAAAACCCTTAAATATTGCTCGTCTTCCAAAATCGGTTTCCAAAAACGAAGGAGCCAGAAGCATGAAAGGGCAGACTGTATAAAACAATATCATATACAGTCTCTAAGAAAATAATTACAGTCGAAAAGGTTATGGAATGAGAATAAACGTGACAAAAAATTGCGCGCCAAATTCACTTTTTTAATAATTTTAATAATAAATTTCATCTGATGGTTGGTATATGTGCGCGTATTGCATGTACTGTATTAAACAAGAACAATGCTTTTATATGCATACTTTTTGCATTAGCTGTGACGGTCGGATTTGTTGTTGTCACGTCTTGCGCTGACGTCATGGGAATGGTATTTGTCAGGATACAAAGTATCAAAAACACCGAGAAAACAAAAGCCTTCCTGGTCATTTTGGAGTCTTTTTAAGATCTCATGGTGTTACTTCATCTTCGGATTGGAAAATTTATGTAAAAGAACAAGTACAGTACAAGTCTTGATATTTTTGAAAAAAGCTAAGAATATTTCTATTTCATATAAATTGTATCGTCGAATGAGTAATGAATATGGAATATGTTTAGTGAATAGGTCAAATATAATATGTTAAAAACAAGTATCATATGTTGTTAACCTATGTTGTTATTTGACTGATTGAGTAACCGAAATAAAATCAAAGTCATTGAAAGGCAATAATATGGTCTTCTTTTGTGCCCGAGGATTTACTCAGAATAATATATATGTTAACTTTGTAATTTATACTTGATATACATGTAGTACTGCTAAATATTCGAGGATCGAGGGAAAATTAACAGCGATATTTCTAAATTAAAAAACCACCAAAAGATTATACAATTTGAAAAAAATATTTAGTACAATATTAAAACGAACAAAACTTAGAACCCCCATACACTACCCCTCTAAAAATTTAATAGGGGAACATATTCTTATATGTGTTACCAAAGCGAAATCATTTTGAAAACAAATGAGTTTTGTTTTACTTTTTTTAGATTGGTTTGCCTTGTAGAAGTAGAAAATATATTTTCGTTGACATCTTCAAATCCAGTTTTGCAAATATTATTTAATTTGTTTCAGTGCACGCGTTTATAACTTGCACAAGATATTTAGCCTAAAAGATCCAAAAATATTCAAAGGAAATTTAGTTTTAAGAATTAATCTTTTGCCATGCAAATTACCAAGCACTGCATAATAATGAGCCATCTACTTACCTTGCTTGTGTCATTTTATTGTGTTTCCTGTCCACCCCTTGTACTTATAGGTAGCTTGCTTTAAAAAACTTTAAAACTGGCCAATGGAATGCTAGAAAAATAACATTTCAATTGCAGCAATCTCGCCAAGTATTAGTACGTATGTACTAAAGTATAAGGGGGGAAAAATATATATAGATATATAAAACAACAGTGTGGTAACCTCTATATCTAAAGCATCTTGTTTAAAGGTTTCATAAAAGACAGACGGATGTACCTTTCTATTGCAAGAGACAATACCAATCAAACAATTATTATTTAGGACATTAGTTTGCAATTATCTTATGTTACTTAAAATAATATATTTTTAAAAACTAAAAAGAAGTAATAGGATATCTTTTAGGTAAATGTGTACCCTTGAGCAATTGCGCTGATAGTGTTCCAAATAAATGAGCAGGTAGATGTTATGTAACATTTACAATCTTTTATCAATTTTGATACAAAAATTAAATGATTTTACTTCCAATTATATCGATTCAAGGTGTCACCACCTTTATTTGCAAGATATTTAGATACGTACTTGTGTCGAAGCATTTAGATTTATTAGAAATCTAGAAGACTACTTTTAAAACTGAATTAATAAAGATTATTTAACTCGCACCCCGTCCTCTAATAAACCTCATACAAAACAAAAAACAACTATATTTTATCGACTGAACAGTTTTGAAAATGATTAAAGTTACGATGTCTTAACTGAAAAAGTGCGTGATTAATGTAAAAAGAATATTTATAATTACATGTATGTAGTACTGTAAGCGAATTACGCAATGTGGAGAATCATAGCGTAAAGTGCATTAGTATGGTACATATCTCTAGTTACACGTACTGGTAAAAGTACACGTTCTAAAGATTTTTTTGTCTGCTGACTATTTCTTAGAAAGAATTTTCCACACGGAATGTGCGCGAATCAAGTACTAAAGCGCCAGGTATCAATTAAATGGAAATGTGTTTAACTTTCTTTTTTTGCTATGCAAACGAATGACGTAAATAGTCTAATAAATTTTATCCTTCCGAAAACCAACTGTTAAAGCTTGAAATTCAAACTCATTCTTATCTTAGATCCTTTTCCTAGACAGAAAATCTTTTTCTTTTAGATTTTTTTCTTTCTCGGGCTTATGATGATGCAATTGCCACGTTCAACTCCGGTGTTTTATACCGAGCGCAGCGAGAGGCGGGCGAAGCCCGCCTCGCGAAGCAAGGATTAATGGTAACACGTATAGTTAAAAAAATCATTGAAAAATGAAAGTTGAATCAGGGGTACTAAGGCCAAAAAAAATTTCTTCCAGCCATCGGTGCCGCCATATTGGCAGCCATTTTGTTTTTAAAAAGTTAATTCGATCATTGTTTGACCGGTACTTATCGATGTTTGTTGCCCCTAAACTCGATTAAAATGTTCCAGTATTTCAATAGAAGGTAATTTGAATCAAAAGAAATAAAAAAGGACACGGGATAAGTTTAAATAGTGCTTCAGTCAAGAAACACGACTAGTTCTATGTATGTCTTACCAAATTATCAGATGGAAAATAAAAACATTAATATCGAAGAACTGGTCTTTTAGATACTGAATAAAGTATTTAATTTTATTACCGCGGCATTTATATGAATTAAATTGATAAACAATGATGAAGAAATTAAAAAAAAGTTCGGAATAACGTAACTCTCTTCGGCTATTTCCGAAGACAAAACGTGTATTACGTTTGAAACATGACGTCATAATGTAGACTGAGCACGCGACGTTTCGTTAAACTTTGGCTAATGCTTTGAGTAGGCAACCAGGCGGATCCTACTGTGTGCATTTCAAATAAATTTTATTCTACAAAAATCAAACTGCACTGTGTTAAATCTGCGCTCGGTCCAACGGTCACACCGTTTACATATTATATTTATATTATTTAGATTTTAGTTTCGTGCTAGTTTTGTTAATGTTTTTCTTTTTGCATAAGTAGTTTTTATTTTATTTTGTTGTCCTGAAAATTTGACAATATTTTACTTTATTGTTCATATTGATGGTTATCTTTAGTGCTTTTTTCATATCTCAACTTATAACCGTGTATCTTGTGATCCTACACTATAGATAACGAGTTTTGTTGGTTTCTTAGTGCTTCTTTTATATATATATATATATATATATATATATATATATATATATATATATATATATATATATATATATATATATATATATATATATATATATATATATCTATCTATCTATCTATCTATCTATCTATCTATCTATATCTATATCTATAGATATAGATATAGATATATAGATATATATATATATATATATATATATATATATATATATACTTGAGGCGAATTTGTGAATTTGTATAAATCATGAGAGCCTAGAAGATTTATGTAAATAAAATAGCATATTAATTAAGCTTATGTTATCTAAAACAAACTAAATTGACAAAAAAATTATTTCAGTATCATTGTCGTGTCTAATACAACGCATCTATTATATATAATGGTTAAGATTGTTCGATTTAAAATTTATGTGGAGTAAACATTGAGCCATAATCTAATAAAACGCTAACCGTAATTTACATATTCTTAGCAAGCATTGATTTAAATTTGATTACCAAGCTGATAAGGATTAAGATATAGATTTTCCTACAAGTAACACGAAAGCACGGCATTATGTAGCATTTTTGTAATCACTGCGGTCAGAGGGAGGTCAAAACTGGGGTAAAAGTGATCAGCTGTAATGTTAGATTCAAGTTTAAAAACTTATTGCAATTTCTTGCAAAGATAAAATCAATATATAAAACAATATATATTTCAGAATAAGATTTCGATAGCCTCAATAGATTACAAAACACCATTAAAAGAGCTTTTGTGGGAGCTAATTCAACCAATAAAACCAATGTGATTGTAGCGTGGTATTAAAGTCAACCCGGAAGTTTGTTTACATTACATAAGATGTAATCTGTAAGGACAAATCAGGAGTGAGCATTCAAAGAGATGAATATTCTCTTTTCTCAACAATAAAAAGTTAATATATGTCATAAGTCATATATGTCTACATTCTTAGGGTGTTTTGCACAACATTAATGATGTTTCGTTTTTCTTAATTCCAAAAGACGTTGTTAAAGACGTAAGGTCAATCAAATTGAAAATCCGCTTTGTTGTTTAACATGTAAGTTTTTATAATAAGGAAGAATAGATGTTTTTAAACAAACTTATTAATAGGCAAGTTTACAAACTGCTTTTGAGATTTATCAAACTGAATAACAAACACAGACAATCTTATAACAATCGCACAAAAATACGGCAGTGGTAAGTCTCGAGCGAAGAGGATCACATGTCTGTATATTCACAGTCACCATTGTCTAAGGCCAACCTTCTCTGATTTGAAGTGTGGCCATTCTATCAATGTCCTTAACATCCAATCTTAATTCTGGGAAACATGATATGTAGGGTTATCAACGAAAAATGGGAAAAACAATGTCACGAATAACATTTAAAGAATATTTTATTAATTTGGCATTACTTGCAAGATACAATGGATAAGATACAATGAACTTGATTTGTATAAATTACCAGTTTCCGCCGGTAATCTGCACATCCTTGTTGGTGATGACAGTTATATAACAAAGACTTACATATTAATTGCGTGAACTTTAATTTTTTGCAAGTAAAGGAACCAGACACAATAAGGTGGGAAGAGTTCAAGTTACTGAATAAATAAATGCATGAACCTTGTTTTTGGACAGTGGAACACCATAATAATGTCCCTTATACACTGTTAGATTTAAAAGACAAAATATAGAGAAATGTAAGGGCATCTGTTCTAAAATAGAATGAACAAAATGTACTGTAAATTGGTATATACCCTTTTGTGTTGAAGATTTAAAAAAAGACACTATCACTAACTTTCGTCTTCTTGCTTATTTGTTTTATTTAAACATAGTAAATGTTTGTTTCAATCGCTTTTTGTCCATCCGACATACTCCGAAAAGATATCTTGTTTTTTTTTTTGGTTTCTAGAAAAGTGGTATAATTGTCAGGAAAGCTAGTCACTGACAGTTAATCTCTACGATTCTTGTCAATATTTGATCGAAGTTTTTTTTTTATATGTAGGTAAGACCAAAAGTTTCGAAACTTCTGAATTCAGATCATATATTTTTTATGATAAGAGGAAATTGTCACCTTACAAACAATCTACAGTAGTTTTCCCAGAATACCCGACCGTGAAGTCGAGAATACGTATTCCAGAAATATAGACTAAGGTAGACAAAACACTCCCACTTTATTTGTGCATAATCCTAAGCATGAATTATTTCTACTGCCTGTTTATTTCTACAAAAATATCTCCATTATTTCATTAACAACTGTTGTCATTCAAAATTACGTGATTTAATCCCACATTTTGCCATCAGTTTGTGTTATAAATATTTTACTTAAGTGTTTAATGCATAGTTCATCTTGCATAATATTCTGCTCTACATATTAAATGTTGCAGTTGGTTTTAACATATGCTTTTTTACAGCTTAAAGTATTTTGATTTTTGTTCTTCTGAAATTATTGGTACGTACCAGATATGATGTACATCAAAGATTATATGTTTTGATCGGATATAATCATATTTTGATTAATAAAATTTTCAACACATTTGTGAGTCTGTTTGATGTGTGGGTAGGGGAATGAGGAGACATAAATAAAATGTCAAAGTCCGAGTCGATATGACACAAATTTTGAATTCGAGAACACCTTCAACACTCAATCGCGAGCCAGCTTATTATTGTAGTTAAGATTCTTACTTTCAGTACATTCACAATTTCTATACTTTTAATGAAACGATACAGTACCACGTTGATATAATTCTTTATATTTCAATTTTTAATTTTTCCTTTCTTGACGGGAATCCCGATTGTTATTAACAATTTTAGAAACGGGATTCAGGTGGGGGAAATTTTACGGCGAAGCACAAAGATAATCTCATTGATCCTGCTTGAGTTTATCTAAGGAAAATCGGAGCAAAGAAACGACATCTCCATATTTTTTTAAAAACGTATTTTTTTGGGTTAAATATTGTGAAATTTGAAAGTTCTAAACCGGTGAAAGCATGTCAGCTATAACGTACTTTAATCCACATTAATATCGACAATTGTCCCACACCACCTTAAGATATCCTTCACAGAAAATAAACTTTATATTTGAAGACATTTAAAAAACAAATTTTAACATTTAAGAGTTACATATCGTCGAATAAACAATAAAACAACGCCCGGATCCAGGAGTTTTTGCACGGCGGAGGGGGGGGGGGGGGGGTCCGTGTTTTACTACCAAAACATACATCCAATTCTAAAATCCGAAATTACATAACATCTGTTTTCAAAATTATGTATAGAAGAGTGATGTAGACATTAATAAACCTTTTGAACGAGTCAGTTTACCATAATAGCTTTTTAGTGAGTATGGTTCAATTCATAACATCATTGAATCGATTTCAATACTTTTTTTTTTATCAAGGATAGCACCTTAAGAATGTGGGATTTTGTATCTAAGGTATCAAAATCCTAATATCTATCTTATCTTCCCTCCTTAAAGAGAAGAACCAGGAAGAAAATTTTGTAAACGTGACTGACAAAATACATTGTCTCTTTAAATTATTCTTGGGGGACATAATAAACATTCACGGATTATCGTCATTGTAGTAAAGTAGTAGATAAAACACGAGTTTTAAAATGCACAGTAGGCACATAATTCCTTTTCACGATGGCTGTGGACGTGCAGCTTCAACAATGAGGGATATTATCACAATGATCTGTACTCTTGATAAGTTTTGAGCCATTGTTTTCTTTCAGGACACTTAACAAATATAATGTCGTTTTGGATTTATGATGCTGATCTGTGTACGAGTTTGATCTCTCACACCAAACGTCTCAATTGTCACAAGTGCATTTTCAAGTGTGAAAGATACATGCGCACTTAAAATGAGCGATACTTTAAACACACAGATACCCTCAAAATAAACTATGATATATCAGTTGTAGTGATATTTTACGTAGCTTAGACGAGATGAGCCTTTACAATCGTCTGGAAACTTGTTTTGAGAGTTATACATCACCCAACCACAAGCATGTTATAATAGACACATTTCGTAATAGTACACCACATACCCGTATGCAACATACATACAAACACGTATATCTTAGAACTCCGAAAGCTTTGACACTAATTAACAAAAACTCAAAAGATAGTGTCTATTAATTAATTTTTCCTTTATTCACACATAATTTTATATAATTATTTGCCGTATTTAGAGGCCCCATCGCTTAAGTGAACATCATTGTCTATTGACTATTTTGAAGTAAATGTTTGTTGTTTCTTTCTTGATTGGAACCCACTTGTTGGCTTTCTATGTAAGATACGACACTATGCAAAATAATCGATGCTTTGTATTAAAATGTTCATTTCATTTCATGAGTGCACCTAATACTTTGTCATTTTTTTTTGCATTAAAAAAATTAAAATAAAAACTATAATACATTTAAGCGTAATTACTCAATATCGAAAAGCTGTCGTATATTACTAGTATGTTTATACATATTTATGTCCTAATTTAAGCAAATTTCATCAATGAAATAAAAAAAAGATAAATGCATCAGCAAAAACATTTTTGCATTGTTGTCGGTTATTGATAAATTAAAAGTTATCCTTTCAATATCATTATTACAAGCATATACTTAGTACAATTTAAATGTTTCTGGCTATATTTGTAAAATATGGATATGCATAATAAATATTTAAAAAAATCAGTTCATATTTCATAGACAAATATATAAAATGAAAATTAATATCCAACAAGGATCACAAATACAATATATCTACATAAAAGTTTCTTCATTAGTTGATTCTAGTGGTTGGTCGTTTGATTCGAAACTGAAGAAAAAAGATTAAAATTGCAAATAAAAACAGGAGAAATAATAGAAAAACGGGAACTGGATTAATATTTCTTTTTTTTTTTCTCTCGCTGTTTCTTATTTACTTACCTGTTCTTGGCGATTTAAAAGATCGTTAATAGATTTCCAGTAGTCTGAATTGTCGTAACCTTTGAAAATAAAAAAAAAATTGTGAAAAACTGATATGACCGAAAAAAGCAATAAATATGGTTGCCATTAGCCAGGGGTCACATAACTCAACAGAACAACGCTGGAAAATTGGAATCCGCAAACAAATGGACAGAGCTTTATATATTAGGATATATAGCTGTATCACAATGTGACCATCTTATACGAACAAACAAATAAACAAACATTGAAAAACCGGAGAGGAAAATATGCCCGACCTCTTTTTGGATTCTTGCGATAAATATCTCCATATTGATCAATCGTACAATACTGATCTTGAACACTGTCCTTACTGTGACTTAGATATGCGTAGTCATTATCCCGTATAATTGCGCTGAAATTAAATCAAAACAAAGCTAGTGCAACTTTATAAAACATAAAACAATAGAAGACTCATATGTTTCAACAATACTATATACTTTATGCTCATACAAGTCGTCAGTTTGATGCAATGAAAACATGTTGTCCAAATAATATAAGGTTTTTTTTAAAAAACGTACTTGTAGAACCATAAATATATACAATATAGTACACGAAAGTGTCTCTTTTTTCTTTTGTTCTTGAATTATGTCAAATTGAAAAGATACTATTATTTGCAATAACAGAATATTCAACTGAAAAATAAGTTTCAATACGTCGACAACCCAATAAGATATTTATGACGCGATAGAAGATTCTATCTCACATCCACCTACATATCATGATATTTTGCAAATTTTTTGTAACTTTGCAGTATTACTTTATAAATCCAATGCACAGTCAAAGTAGCACGTTTTTACACCTTACTTCTGATTCACATATTGTACTTTAACAATACAAACACGTTTATTATGTCATAAAAACTATGTAAATTGATTTAAATATTCCGAATTTAGAAGTTAAGTATGCCATTAGATTTGCGTAAAATGTTTTATATATTCCGAACTATAACAGTGTTACTTATTCTTATAAGCAATGAAAAAACAATTTTTTCTGCAAGTGTTTGCGTTAGAGTGACACGGCTTTTATTTTTTTAACAAAAAATGGGGTTTAGTTGAACAGAATCAAACCTTCTTTGATAGCGTTTTTAATGTAATTTTCTGATAACAATCATCCAATTTTCTCCATTTCTTTATTTTTGTTTGTTTTATCATTCGATTTTTTTTTAAAATTGTGCTTCAATATCCATTCCTATTATTTTGTAAGCAACAATTGTTATAATGTGACTCAGATTTCAAATTCCAAAACAAAATAATTTGTTAACAATTGAAATGGTGTTAAAATATTCTCGGATTGTAAATTGTAAAAGGGTTGAAAAGAGGCCATGAGTATAAAACAAAAATTTCATTGCAAAATGTATATGAATGCTATTATTAAATTCACCAAATCGTATTTCACGCCTAGAACGATTATTGTCAACAGCCGTATATCTACTCACCTGTCTTTTTTCTGTGCAGACTTTCTCTTATGGCATACATATATGATTGCAAGAGCAACAGTTGTCATCGCGAGCGGAATGGTGACTCCAAGAATTATTAGGAATGTCGACCAATCTGAAACGCCGGACAATTTTACTTTATTTCATTAGAAATTATGACAACCAACACAAAGTGTAAAGGGTTAAATATCACAATTTTGGAAAGACTTTTCTTGTTTACCTGATTACAAATACATACATTATATAACCAAATTAATTCAAAAACAGTCTAATCCTTTAGAATAAAAGTGATGCATATTAAGAGAGAGTATAAATGCTTAAGATAAACCTAAATAATTGTTTACTTTTAAAGAATAGAAGATACGTACACATGTAATTATGATAATAATTTGAATATTTACAAACCTGTCGTTTTCAATTTTCTGAAAGAATTTTTAAAAATATTTTGAAAATGCACATTTAGATACATTTATTCAAAAATATTATATAAAGGTAATGATAAGCATTCAATAAATATGTATATGTATTTTAACAATTGCAGGTATTTGAAAAGATTTCTCACATATACATTTCAATTTAAGTAAGGATATACCATTCTTCTATAACTTAAGAGAATGCAAGTATATTTAGAACATAATGTACTCTGAAAATGTTCAGTAGCCAACTTACATGGTCACACAAACAACATTTCCTGATAAAACATCACAAGTTTCATCCACGTTACATATGTCAGAATATACAGCACAAGGGTTGGTGGAACTATTAAGATCTGTGCGAAATTTAGTATTGTAACTTTAACATTTTATCAGTGTTACATCAAAGAACTATAATCAACTTGTACAATTCAATCCATAAAATTATATTAGTTAATGGTCTTTGCTTATGAAATGTGTTTCACACAAAGTTAAGAAAACAATAACAAGAATTTTTTTAAACGATTGAATTTATTTGATATCTAGGAAATGACGCATTCTCTAAGTTCAATATTTTTATAACTAATTTTAAACAACACAATCATCAGATTATCACTTAATATTAATGGCTTTCCACTTTCAATAACTTACTTGTTTTGCTACCGTTTCCATAAACATCAACGTTTTTGACTGTCGTTGAATGGTTGAATAGTGATATGTTTTCCCTTTGTTGCAGTATTTTGATCATGCTGTTTGTTACATTAAGTTTCAGACTTTGCTGTGAGCCATTAGCAAATATCTCATGATCGACGATAATGCTTCCAAATCTGAAGTTCCAACGTTAATTACTGAGACATGACACAACCTTATTATACATTTGTAGTAAAAATCTTCATTTACTTCACTTACCTCAAAGACAAAACCACTACACGTGTGATATCTTTAATATGTTTCTCGTAAAATATTTTCAGCTAGACGAATAAAAAGACAATAATGTAATAATATGAGTGGTGGATACTTAAAAAATACTCATTCTCTTTGACCTGTTTGCCAAAAAGTATTTGAAAGATTTATGCATTTATGCTGAAACATATACATACTTTCGACTGAATTTCGTTTCTCCATTCCTTGCTTTTATTAAGAACCTCTTCTCTGTCATAGCCAAAATAAAAATGTATCTCAATTTTTACTTTGAATTCGCCATTACCTAGCAAAAAGCAATGAAAATCTATTATGTAATTTATGCTAATTTTTCCAAGTTAAGCAAAAATATTGCATTATTTCCTGGCTATTATGCTCGGGATCGCCCTTCAAAAAAAAGCTAAAAATCTACCTGGAAGTGACGTCACATACCGTATAAATAGTGCGTCCATTGTGATAAACACTCATAATTTTAAAGCAGATTTATTGTCAAATATGTATTTTTATTTGAGGTGGGATAAACAATTCTCAAATCCCATACAGGGAGGGAACCTTGATACTCCTCAGCCTCAGGCTGTCTTCCAAGAATGCCCCTCATCCATCACATCCGGGGGAATGCTTGGATGAGGGGGACATTCTTTTCATCCAGCCTTCGGCATATCGGAGTATCAAGTAGCATCTTCAAAGTATTTGACAATAAATAAAAATCCTTCCAAATAGAGAAGATTCTCAACCAATGATTTAAATAAACATAGACCATTTTAATAAATCAACTTTGGTTTCATCAAATAAATTGTGACACTTACTATGACAGTGAAACAAGGTTGTGCTGTTCAAAACATAACCGTTGAAGCACGAACAATCAAAGCTTCCTAGGGTGTTCGTACATTTCTGACATCCGTCAACTATGTCTGTTGCATTGCATTCATCAATGTCTTCACAGCTTTTGTTGTTAACCAACGTGTAACCGTCCAGACAACTACATTGATAACTACCATAAGTATTGCTGCAGTTGTGATCACAAATGGAATCTTCTTTACATTTGATTAATGGAACAAATCGACTGCATTATTTTTTATAAGAATGTATATCAAATATTATATGACAAGCGCATTCTAGACTTTCCATGACTAATTTTGGGAAAGATAGCAAACTTAGCCAGGCAATACGAATTTACATATGCAACTGTCATTTTCTGTTCGTTTGAACCCTTCCTTGCACTGACATTGAAAGGAACCAACACTATTTCTGCATTCTTGGAATGTATTGTTACATGGATTTTCAGTATTATTGCATTCATTGATGTCTATATCACAAACTGTTCCTGTCCAACCAGATTTACATACACATCCGCTGATATGGTCACACCTTTCTGAGCCTTGGCCACATTTGCATTGTGTTTGACATTTTTCTCCGTATAAGCCTGACACACATTCTTAAGATAAAATAAAAACTGTTATTGATTAAAGATACTGTCATTCTAATTATGATTCCATCATATTTCAAAATATGGCTGAACATTAATAATTGTAAAAAAAAAATCATTCAAAAATACAGTGAAATCTTATAAAGCGATTACAAAACTAACCAAGGTCACATTATTCTATATGAGAGGCTAAAAAATGTATCACTGTAATAACAGTGCTTGGTGAATAATTATATAGCAAGAATCCAAGGTTAGTGTATTTATGTACATGTATATAAAAGATTCACGTATTTAACGTATCCAACGTTTTTGTGTATCGTGTATTAACTATGTACCATGTAAATACATGTACTAGTTACGCATTATAATGGTATTCGGTCTTGAAGGGTCTTTCTGAATTTTTACACTCATTTCAATAAGAACTGTTAATGCTATATACCTTATCCAAAATATAACAAATTTGGCTCCAAATCAGTGTAATTCGCAAGTTTTGCCCACCACCACCCTTTCAATTCTCTTTACTATAAATAATGTAGTGTTTGAGTTGTCTCAATGAAAGGATAATTTCCCTTTGTCAAATGTGTGAGATGCTTTTTGAGCCCAACCTTCTGCTGCATTTTTGATAAAATACTAGATGTATGCAATCTCAATATTTAATGTTAATATTCAATTTATCTTTATCTGACAATTTTTATAAATGCTTTTTACACAAACCATTGTTTTTCTTAATCAAGGTAGCAGCAGAACAGAACTGCAATTCTGCTTCATGTTCTATTCGACAGTAATAGTAATGTAGGGTTTCACAGTTTCTTTTTTAAAAAAAGAGCCCATGTATTTATTATACATGTAAGTATTTTACCTTTACATGAAATTCCATCATTTTCTAAAGTGTATCCTGTAGTACACACACATTTAAACGAGCCATCAAAGTTTGTGCAATTCTGTTGACATCTGTTAGATTCTGTGCACTCATCAATATCTGAAATGTGGGATATACCAAGCTTACACAATACTACAGAATATAATATAGGCACTACATAATCTAAGATAACTATTCTAATTTGATCGAATTATGGGTATCTGTATTAATAATGGTCAAATGTTTAACATAAAATTTCATTTTCCCACCAAAATACGTGCAAACTCGTGTATACTCGAGGATATTTAGATAAAATTGTAATTTCATATTCATAACTTTACAAGTACTATTGTCTATATCAAGTCTGAAACCTGATTCACAGAAACAATATCCTTCATATGAATTTCCATTCTTTTCAAACCAACACCCATAGCTGCAGTTCAGTTTCGGGAAACTGTCACACACATTGGACACTAAAAATGGACACTAACATTAGATTTCAACTATTTGTTTTTCTTTTAAAATTGTTTTTTACTTCAACCTATTTGGTTTTTAAGTTTTTGTTTTAACTAATGTTTTTAAAAATACCTTTTTGACAAGTTCGTCTGTCTTTGTCGTGCAAGGCAAATCCAAATTCACAATCACAGTTATATCCCCCTATGGTATTGATGCAAATATGTTCACAGTCAGCAGTACCACTTTCACATTCATTAACATCTACAATAACAAAAATAGTTCTCATAATCAATGCTTTTGACAGAAACAAATGTTTTTTTTCGGATGTATGGCTCTTTAGTGCAATACGGCTTTTTTTTAAATTTTGAATATATTTACATGCAATATAAATAATTGTCAACAAGACCTAGAACTTTATTATTATATTTATATCCCCGATATGACAATATTACCGATATGACATTGGGCGCACGGCGGGTGTTATTGGTCAGCAGAGGATGCTTGCTCCTCCTAGGCACCTGTTTCCGTTTGGTTTGGTTTTTATAATTCAAGCATGGGAAAAAACAAGAAACGCCCTAATTTGAAATGTTTTTTCTTGTTTTGTTGGACTACGTTTGCTACTACCGAAATCGATGTAGTATTCTTATTAGCAGAAAAACAATTGATTTACACGAAACACAGTTGTTGTAATTTGGTTAGTAAATAAGTACCTTCACAATTAGAGCCATTTCTTTTAAATCCCAACATGCAGTTGCAAGTATAATTTCCGTGCAGGTTTTGACAAAGAGTATCATCCGAGCATTCATTTAAACTTACATCATTACATTCATTGATATCTGAAAATACAAATTTCGACACTCACAATAGTACTATATAAATTTTTATTACATGAAACAAAAGAATACCATTACATTGTTATATACTAGTAATTATGATACGTTTATCTTTTATGGAGTTACATTTTTCTTTACCTTCGCAAACACCATTATCCATACTAAATCCGTCTTTACATTTGCACTGGTAAGACCCTTCAAGGTAATGGCAGACTCTTTCATTTCCGCATATCGTTTTATTGTCACATTCATCGACATCCTCCGTACAGTTTACCCCTATCCAGCCAGGTTTACAGACACACCCAGTCACTGGGTCACACTTGTCCATACCTTGTCCACAGGTGCATACCTGGCTGCAATTTTCACCGAAATTTGGTTCTTCACATTCTGTGTGAGAAGCATATTAAAAAAATGAAATATACTAAAGAAAAACGTTTAAATGGTTTAAATAATAGAAATGAAACTCTGAAACCGAGATTATTTGAGAATCAATACATTATTTAAATGAGAAAATAAATTAATTTATCTAATTCATCAAGAGTTTTAAAAGTTTACGTTTAATTATAAAATATCGATATCATACTATTAATTCAATCATTATCTCGTATAATAGTACAAAATTGATAATGACAACTAAAAATCATCAATACAAAGCACCTGAGCATGAAATTTTATCTATTTTTAGTTGGTATCCAGCACTACAAGTACACTGGAATGAACCATCGGTATTTGTACAATTTTGTTGACACGGTTTGGCATCACACTCGTTGAAATCTAAAATATAAAGAAAATTAAAAGTTTTGTTAAAGTACAACAAACATATTTAATAAATGTACAAATTCCATGTATTTTTATAATGCATGAACTGTTTTATTGATACTACAATTCACATTACCGATACAGTCTTCTTTATTTTCAGCAAGTTGATAACCAATCGGACAAAGACATTTCTCGGTAACCATATCACAGGTGTAATTGCAATTTTTTAGATCTCCTTGACATGTATTTTCATCTGGATAAAATATAAGCGTAACAAAAGACATTTATATACGTATGGATTTTAATGAAGGAAAAACAACTGTTAAAAAAATCATCTTTTTTTAAACCCTTATTTTTATTGTACAAAGGTTTTCTTAATATAAGATTTCAAGAAGTACCTGTCCTGAAGCAGGTAGTGTTGTCACTATTTAAGGAAAACCCTTTAAAACACTGACACTTAAATGATCCATCTGTATTTTTGCAGATCTGTTGGCATCCAGATGTCTTTTCCAAACACTCGTCAATATCTGTTTCAAAATAATAATAAATGAATATGATACCGGTATAATCTCTTAGTCAACTTTTTAAAACCATATTTCAAGATAAAAATTTTAAAATAGTTGAATATTAAGCATGTCTATATAATTCATATAATGCACCTTATCATAAATATTGAATGTGGATTTTCCCCCTTTTTATTCTGTTTAAACGTCAGCAAGCTTCAGTTTTGATACATTTGAATAAATATTTTACTGGCAGTAAGAACAAAAGAAAATTTAATTTCTTCCGAGACAGCAACTATTGCTTGGTGGAAATGGGGAAAACATTTGATGCCGAAGGTAAAAACTTGCTATCATATGTATCTGAAAAGTCAGTAAATTAGTTTTTTAAGTCGAAAATTATTTTGATTGTAAGCAATGCAGAATGCGTTATTGCTAACCTACGTTCGACTATGTGGACTTTAATGAATTTAACGATCCGTTTAACAGTTAACACCAGATAGGTTCAGAATTAAAATGCAATAGCAGATTACTTTGTGTTGTCATTTTACAAAAAAAGTAGCACAAAGGTGTAATAGAAAAAATAATTTATATACACCATCAACGTGGAACACTCTCACCTTTACATGTGCTGTTTTCTTTTCTAAAGCCCGGTAGACAAATGCAGAAATAACTGCCATCTGTATTTTCGCAGGTCTCCGACTGAGAATTGCAAGACACCGCACTGTTATTTTCACATTCATTTATATCTAAAATTAAGAAAAAATGCCTTTGTACATTGATTGCTTCATTAATATGATTTTTAAAATTTGCAAAATACCACGTGTTTATAACCAAATTTGCTTTTCTGTATTACCTTCACATTTATTTTCTATATCCTTGTATCCCAAGGGACAATCAGTGCAGTTGAAGCCTCGGCCAAATCGGACTTCCTCGTCTGGTGTAAGATCTGTGCAGTTTCTTAGTAAAGGACATGGTTCATTTAGGCACGCATCTGTATCAAGTTCACAATTCTCACCTAAAATAGTTTTTGTTGAATTAATATATGCTAGCATTAAAGAAAATCACAATAATGACAGCAACGCTGAACAAAAAGAACTCTTCGATTATTCGTTCTTACCCGAATAGCCTACATTACAAACACAAGCTGCCAAATTGTACAGGGCGTTTTCTGAGGGTATAATGTTGTTATAGTCGCAGCGTCCAAGGTCATTGCAGCCCCCACATAAAACAATTGAGACATCAAGAGATGGTGATTCGGCTCCAATATCGTCGATCACACTTATACTGAAAATAGTATTTAAAGGAATCTTCTAAATAAATTCATTTGGTATTTTATTTTCTTGAAATATCAACGTTTTAAATCAAATAAAATATATACTAATTTTGAAAAACACATAAGATATTAATCATGATTTAATTTACAGAAAAAAAGTTATATGATGTTGTACATTTTCCAAAAAGGCATTTATATATAAGTGACCACTGTTGTGAAAATACAGCAGAAAATTACCTTATTTCTGATACATCAGTATTATTTGGTATCCATGTAGCCATTCCTATTGTTTCATTCAAAGTGAAACCAGGCGGCTGTTTCAAAATTTTAAACAATGGTTTTTTGTCGCTGTCATCAGAAGCTTTGAATTGCATATATACAGGCATACCGACTTCAACATTGATTGATGTGTTTCCTGCTATGCTTGGTGTTTCGTTCTCTATAAAATGAAATTAAAGTACTAAAAGTATTGAGGAAAGTTTTTTTTCAGGGGTGAATACTTTCTGTTTCAAGTAATTAAGGCAACCCTGCGAATGTGTTCGAAATGTTTTCTTTATCGTTGCTAAGAATATAATAAATCCAGAGGTGCTCGAATGAAAGGTCACGAGCCTTCACCGAGATTTGTTTATTTCTTGTGAAATTTCGAGCGAAAGTAAATTTGTTCGGATAATATTCTCAAAATACGTAAGAACTGATCGTTTTCATATCATATCCTTCTTTGATTTATGTTAAACACGAACATTATTTAAAATGTATGTTTTATTTCACCATCTAGCGGTTATTTAATTTAAACGATGATATTCAGAGCAGAGTTATCGTTCGTGTTCAACCACTAAAATCATAGCCATGTTTGATGCTTGTTGTGTGCAATACCAGGTTTTAAAAAAAAATGATGGGTGTCTGTTTTGAATAAAAACTTAGTGAATCGAGCCATTTTCAAGGAACATTCTGCATAAAATAGTATATTCTGTTTCATTATTGATGTTATTACTAGGTAGGCGCGGATCGAAAATTAGAAGGGAATCTCTACTAAGCATGTTAATTGTTGCAACAACAGAAAAAACTATTTTTTGTTTTGTTACATTTATTTCTAAAACACATTTTAACCATCAATTAATGAAGATAAAGTTTAAAATCAATAAACGTTTAGATTTTATATTTGACTACAAGTACCTATATATTCTGGAAATAGACTATACACACGAGGCACAATTCTTACTGCGAAACTGAAAGGGTCATATAACCACGTGGTCTAAAATTCAAATGACAATAACATTCGCAGGGGTGTAAGGGGTATTTAACTACTGTATTGATAATGTGACCCTTGGATTTTCGCAATGAAAACTATAGCAAATTCATTAATAATAGTTAAATATTTAATAACTTGCTAATTGAGGCTTAGAATGAAAATACATTCTTTTGATACCTTTAGCAAACGGATTTTAAATTGGGTAATGTGTATAAAAATAAATTCATTCAAACTAGTATGTTCAATGATAGTGCACGCACCCTTTTTAAAATGTAAAAAAAATCGAAATCGATCGTTATTAAAGTGTTAAATTTTGTCATTATTCATTTCAAAGGCGCTCCCAGTTAGTTCGTTTTGTCCGTAAATCCCTTACTGTATACAGAGAAATATTCGCCTTGTTTTATTTTCGCCCTTTCGCTCCAGTTGTCATTGGACAAATATTTATCTGTAAACAAAGCAATGTCAGGACGAATTCAAGACAAGTCGAAACGGTCTGCCATTGTAAAATTGCAAAAATTACACGTAGCGAAAATAACTCTGCACACAGTATATCCAAATTCGTTATGACCTTGGAGTTTTGGAATGATTTATTTAAAAATTTATCGGGTATTCAATCAAACTTCGCTATATCAGATTTTGTTATATTTGAGTTCGTAATAAGCGAGTTCTACTGTATTCTGTAGAAAAATGCGAATTTGAAAACAGAGATGCATACAAAAAAGGTTAAAAATATATCAAATGGAAATAAGCTTAATTCTAGTACTATAATTTTTTAGGGACATGCGCTATATCTTGTCCGCAGCAACGAATTCACATGTTTTGTGACTATACTCTGTCTCAAGATATCCTCGATTCACCTTAAATAACTCGATATTTATAAATACCTGAAGGTTCAAACAATGGGCATTTAAAAGTATGAACATGTTTCAAAATTTTCTCCCTGAGACGCTATATCTAATTCATCAGGTTTCAATTCACGGTTAAAAATGTGATTTCTACGAGGATTTCGTTTTGCTGCAGACCCAGATGAAAAAGTTGAAATATTGTGCGAAGTATTCCGAGTTCCAATTGGAGAAAATATGTCAATTTTTTCCATTATAAATCTCCGTAAGAATCCTTCTTTTGCTCCTGTGAATTTTTACGAGTGAAAAATGATAATGTGTGAATGAAGTTATCTTGGTTATTTTCCTTTCCATCGATTTCAATTTCACTTCATTCACATGTGTGTACATATATATATTTTTTTAAATCGTCCAGATGCTCTGCTTGAATATCGTTTGATAGACTATAGGCCCAGACACTGTTTACTTCCGTTTTGCTATAGGAGAGTTTATCAAAATCATCATTCAAAAATACGATTTACTGGTTTGCGACTTGATACAAAACGTAGCAGCATGTCATTTTCTCGAAGTAAATCGATTTTATTCGAGATCAAGAAACCTTTATGACATCGTTTATGACATTTTTCAAATAAACACCACTTTCAAAAAGAACAACAAACTATACTTTAAGATCATCATAAATCTGATAATGTATGCAAAATTAACTCCTTTTTTAGTGTCTGCTCACTGGATGAAAGTTATTAATGTTACGATGTCAAAAAACAGAATTGATATAGGTTAATGCTGTTTTAACGACAAGAGACAACCTAAATTCCAATAAGCCATCCAGGTCTGATATTTGTACAACTAAACAATCCCAGATAGGCCTTATTAGTATACACATTAAAATAGTTTTCTTATTTTTAATTATTCAAAGTAATTAATTATCTTTTGAAAGTTTCATCCTATATATTTGATAACTTCATGTTTATATTGCAGTTTCGCTGTATTACACTTCTTACCAACGATCTGTTTATCGCACTGTGCCGATGCTTCCTCAGTTCCTGATGACTCTGCCAGAGCAATGTCTCCCGTTGCCAGATAATCGAAGATGCAAGCTTGTGACGGATTTGGGCCACATTTTGTTTTCGCATCTTCCAATTTATTTTGATCAATTTCATCCAAGAATATCGGCTCGAAATCAAGGTGAGTATAATTATGGTATGTTAAGTCCTTGTCGTAGTGGAAAAAAGATAGATTTTTCGTTTACAAGCCCTTAAAGCAATGAAAGGAAATTTGTTTAAAAATCTAATTGCCTATAACTTATAATGATTTTTTTTCTGTCGCACACAGGACATAAAATGCACAAACATATCGAGCCAAAATTAAATCGATAGATTTTTTTTCGGTTTTTCGGTTAAAAAATATCTTACATTGCTGGCCAAAGTTGTTGTATACATTCCTCTCTGTCTTTGTTAAATTTTTATTCAAAATAGTTCCATTAGGAAGTATAAAATCATTTGTAGGGTTTCCATCGAAATTCCCCATCAATCCTTTGGCATGACCCCCGTATTCACTGTCAACAACTACCTCCGATATCAGAAATCGCACGCCCAGACTGACCTTTACAATGATGGCTTTACAAAAAAAATACATGAATTATATTCTTTGAAATAACTAAAATCATAATCTATTAAAATCATTATTGTCAATAATTTAGTATAATTGTCTTTCAGACTTATTTTAAAAATACATTGTGAGAATGTTCATTTAGAAATTGAAAAGATATCAACAATTGAATATAAAAAAAGGTAAAAACATTTTTAATTTCGCGTGTATCTGTATGACAAATCCAGTTTTGTAACATATCTATATTCAATTTCATTGAATATTATTTGAAATATCATATTTAATATGAACGATTTTCAACCATGGAATTCTTAGATAATCGATTTTGTTTTATATTTTTGAAAATAAATTACATTGTAATTAAATAAGAATTCCCAAACACATTTTATATGAAACTGAACAATATATCATTTTGAAATTCAATAAATTAAAGTTTCATTTCTGTCTGTTTCTACTTCCGGTATTGATCCTTTTTTGACAAGAAGTTGTTATGAGACTCACATGTTTGTAGGAATGAAGCCGCTAAGGTGTTATTTTCCCATCGAACAGACAGGTTTTGCTTCAAATATACATAGGAACTGTTTTCAAATTCTCTTGTCAAATCCCTTCCATTGACTCTAACAAGCATTCCTTTCATAAAAGTAAAAAACAAATGATGCATTTGAATTCATTCACACAAACTTGCTATAGTGTAAATTATTTGAGCAAAATTTATTTTTCAAATGAAAAAAATTGACTTTTTTATATAATGTATAAAGTTATTTGTTTACTTGTCTTGTCCCGAGACATTTCTATCTGCAAGTTTGATCCAGTCTGATCTTGGGCCACAAACGCACTGAATATGGTGGCATTTATAGTCGTGTCATTAGCAGTTGTTGCCAGGTCTGTTCTCGCCTGGAAGTCAAACTGTATTGTATTCTTTGATATGTTCAACATTGTGTATTCTCCGTAACCATTAAACGTGTAGTTTAATCCATCCAGTGTCACAATATGCGGATCTCCGAAATTGATTGCTGATTAGAAATAGTACAAAATAGTATGAATTTGATAATTCTTAAGGTTATATATTTATTTTATATATTGATGCGTCATCATGGCAATTTTATAAAATTTATATATAAAATTTTCAGTCAGTAAGGGATTGTCATTTATACACATAATTGAAAAAAAATATTGTCAAAAATTATGTAATTTATTTCGATTATTCAATATACCGGGATTAAATGGAGACCTCAGATAACACCAGGGAATAGGGCGGACCTCATAAAACCACTTGCAGTGTTTGGTCTTTATGCAGCATGCTTCTTTTGGTTTAAAGTCTTCAGTGGAATGTTTTCGTTGTTCGAAAAACGGATTATATTGCAAAAGAGTTCCAGCGGATGGTAAAGATCGTTCCAAAGCACCTAGATTGTTGATCGATCCATGCATTCTATAACAGCATTCCTTAAAAACAATTAATACAAATTCTATTTGTTTTGGTTTGCCAATTTTTCATCAGTGTTGAAACACTTATGGAGAAAACACATTGTAAGTGATTCTTAGATTAAAAAACTCTAAGCATTTTAAACATAAATTTTCGTGATTGATTTAATCAAATGTCACAATAATATTATATTATTGATACCTAATACTCTAACATTTAAAAAAAAAAACCCACGGTGATATACCACCCTTATTCCCAAGCATAATCTTAGGCAAAATGAGTATGATGATTTTTTTCTACCCAGTCCAATTGTTAAACTGGTTTTCCCTTATTGTCAGATGGCAAATTTTATTACAGAAATTCATCTTTTTTTAACAAAATATTCAACAAGTGAAAATAAGTAGGAATAACGCGATATGAAGTATTTCGGATTGCCCATTATAATAAAAACAAACGGTTACATTAAATTATATTCACATTTATATATAGAAGTACATACTGCATTCCTCCCGACAATCATGGAAGCATAACACAAGACTCTATTGATCCTGTCGAACCTACTTATGGCATAGCGGGGGTCAAATCGGAGCAGAATATGATTACAAGGACATCGAATTTGACTCAATACTGAAGTTAGTTTGTTGTGTGTGTCTTGTTCCTTATTTTTAATGTACCAATCAAAACATTCCTTTTCGTCTTTGTTCAGTGGAACGCCTGTTGTCATCTTATATATCCAGAAACCTTTCTCTCCTAAAAAAAGATAGTTGCTACCGATAACGCAATTACCTGTATTATGGTGGCATATCTCTGCCCCTTGTGTGCAAGTTATTTTTCATTTAATTATGTCGACATGCAAGATAAAGATGTTGACTTGCAAGATAGGTATATCAACATGCAACATAACTATGTTGACATAATATCGCCAACTTGCGACATCCAAGATGCTACATATTGATGTCAACACGCAACTTATAAATGTTAACATGCAACTTCTTTATGTCGACATGCAACTTATTTATGTCGACATGCAACTAAGTTATGTTAACATGCAAGATAGATATGTTGACATGCAACTCATTTATGTTAACATGCAACTTCTTTATGTCGACATGCAACTTATTTATGTCGACATGCAACTTAGTTATGTTTACATGCAAGATAAATGTGCTGACATGCAACTTATTTATGTTAACATGCAACTTCTTTATGTCGACATGCAACTTATTTATGTTGACATGCAACTTAGTTATGTTAACATGCAAGATAAATATGCTGACATGCAACTTATTTATGTTAACATGCAACTTCTTTATGTTGACATACAACTTATAAGTTGCATGTCAACATATTTATCTCGCATGTAAACATAACTAAGTTGCATGTCAACATATTCATCTCGCATGTCAACATACGTAAGTTGCATGTTCACATAAATAAGTTGCATGTCGACATAAATAAGTTGCATGTTGACATGAATAGGTTGCATGTCAGCATATTTATCTTGCATGTTAACATAAATAAGTTGCACGTTGACATAAAAAGGTAGCATCTAGCATCTTGGATGTCACAGGTAGGCGATATTTGAGATTTTTTGAGATTTTGTATAATTCTTATCTGATTGCCATTTTCTTTCATGTCACCATAGTTATGTTGCATGTTGACATAATTATCTTGCATGTCAACATATTTATCTTGCATGTCGACATATTTTATAGAAAAATAACTTGCACACAAGGGGCAGAGATATGCCACCATACTGTATAGTATTAAGTATTCATTTGGTTGTGTATAATGCAAGAAATAACATATTCTAAAGGAGTTGTGTTTAGTTCATTTGTTCATTCAAAAGTCTACAGATTAAATCTTTCAAGAAACAATTATAGAAAATGGTTTTCATACCTCTGTTACCGGGAATATCACTCATTCTAAAGGCCATGTCTTTGTTAGATAGGGAGTTTCTTTCGAAGTTTGTCCCATACTGATAACCAATTGCTATTTTCTTATCTTTTAATGGATTTAAATCAACATCAATGTAATTAAAAACAGTGAAAGTACTTTGTCCATCCGTAATCAAAAGACACTGAAATGTCACAGTCTGAAAAAAAAATCAGATTTAAGGAATTCTATATTAATTACATATGTGTAAACTATAGTTGTATGCCGTATACAATATAGGGTTTGGATTAAACTTGTTTTATAATGTTTCATATTATTTCTAATATTATTTTTAAAATAGATCTTACCTTACTCTTATCACCAAATACGGTCATGTTTTCCCATGTAACCTTGACAATCCACGAAGCCTCGAACTCGGGGAAGTCGGCAAACTGTACGCGTACTATTGTGTTTGCTTTTCTCAAATATAAGTCGTTTTCGGCATCAATTCCCCTTCATAAGGATGAAGATTTTATTTAAAATAGATATAAATGCAATTTGTCTTATTTGTCCTGTTCAAAAATAAAACCGATTTCAACACCTTTAAAATATTTAACAAGAAATACATTGTATGCCTTTGCAAAAAAAGGTTAAAATGATGTTTGTAAGGAATATTTCAGGACATGTATAAAGACTAAGCACATTAAACCTTTGATATGTTGGGTAGTAGATGTTGCCCATGGAGTCAACTGTCAACAGATCTACCCAAAATGGACAAATAATGCGTCTACCCTTCAGTGTGTCTGTACCAATATCATGTATTGTAATACTGTTGAACTCTTCTCCAAGACCAATCACGCCATTTGATCCGATCTTCAAAGAAATAAATTAAAATGTAGTAACCAACCAATGTGTTTATGATTTGAAAACATTAAACACTCATGTGAAATTAAACACATTAATATCACATATGGTATGTTAGATTACATCTCGATATACCAGTATCCTACATGTATCATTAGTTACACGTATGTCTGACTTGATATAACATCTAAAAACCTAATATTGGTAATTATAAATTTAAACATTCAATAATGATTTAATATAGTGTAACAGTAAACGAATTATCTACACTTTTAAGCATCTTGTTTACTCAGAATGCAAAAAAAAATTTTTTTTTACTATTACAAAAACCCAAATCAATGAACTACATTTAAACTTACAGATTTTTTAAATTTTTCAAACGCTATCTTAATTTTCATTTTGTAATGTGATTAAGATTTTCAAAATGATAAAATATTACAAATAATATAAAATCTCTTAAACAAGAAATACAGAGACAGACTTCTATGCATGCTGATTAGTGATTAAAGTTAAGCTATGTAGCGAGACACACTTTCTGCTTTTTGGTTTTTGTTTTGTTATTTTATAACCACAATATAAAAGGACAAGAGATGTTTGTGAAACACTTATGCCCCTCTCCCTTGTGTGATAGTATCAAACATATTTCTATATGTATTTATTCGTTTTATCTATTTTATTATCCGTTTTTGTTAAACACAGTCTTAAATTTTAAATAACCGCCAGTTACACTGCGCAACTGGATTGAGTTGGCTGAGTAAAGTCTTTCGTTTTTCATTGGTTCTCTAATTTCATTGGTCTTTCTTATTTTCATTATCCAATAAATTTAATTCTCTATTTGATATAAGTAACCGTTCAAACTAAGTAAAATTAGGCAGTATTTCATTTTCAACATCGTCAGTCAATCCAGCGTATATCTGCTGCATCTTGTGGTATGTTAATATTATATTTACTTATATATTTCTTTACTACCATGTTAGTGATTTAGGCATTTTATTTTAATTGCAAAGTTTATACTTTAGCGTATTTTTGCAGTTAAACTTGTCATAGTAAGTTCTAAAACTTGTTTGTAAGTTCACATGTTAAATTGTTACAAAACATGTTTTTATATTATAAATGAATACTGGAGTAACGGTAGCTTATTGTCAAAGATTTCATAAATGTACATGTAAAACTCTATTTTGTGTCTAATGTATTATTTCTTTGTTTATAGGTCAATGCTTTATTTATCTACTTAATAAATCGACTGAAATCACCATCTGCCTCCTTTCTGCTCGGTTACACTTGGAAACATCCACAATGAAAATGAACGTAAATTGCAAATATTTGGAATTTTTCTAAGTCTAAGGGGCATAACCATGTCAGAAATTGCTCTATCATACCCAAAATCAAACTTGACCTAGATATTATTTAGATAAACCTGAATACCAAATTTCATTTCTGTAAATCAATGTTTATCCTATGCGAAGAAAATGAGCGGAAACTGCAAATAACTCGAATTTTTTAAGTCCAAGGGCAATAACTCTGTCGAAAATTGCTCGATAATACCCAATATCGAACTTGACCTTGATATTATCATGATAAACCTGTATACCAAATGTCATTTCAATATGTTTATCCTATGCGAAGAAAATGAGCGGAAACTGCAAATAACTCGAATTTTTTAAGTCCAAGGGCAATAACTCTGTCGAAAATTGCTCGATAATACCCAATATCGAACTTGACCTTGATATTATCATGATAAACCTGTATACCAAATTTCATTTCAATATATTATCGTATGCAAAGAAAATGAGCGGAAACTGCAAATAACTCGAATTTTAATAAGTCCAAGGGCCATAACTCTGTCGAAAATTGCTCGATCGTACCCAATATCTAACTTGACCTAGATATTATCATGATATCCCTGTATACCAAATTTCATTTCAAAATATTTATCCTATGCGAAGAAAATGAGCGGAAACTGCAAATAACTCGAATTTTTTTAAGTCCAAGGGCCATAACTCTGTCGAAAATTGCTCGATCGTACCCAATATCGAACTTGACCTTGATATTATCATGATAAACCTGTATACCAAATATCATTTCAATATATTATCCTATGCATAGAAAATAAGCGGAAACTGCAAATAACTCGAATTTTTCTAAGTCCAAGGGCCATAACTCTGTCGAAAATTGCTCGATCGTACCCAAAGAGGTCAAAAACGGAGAATATGCGCCAGCATTATGCAAGTGTTTTGTGTTTATGCTTACATAGAAAGAGATTAATAGTTACCTCAGTGTTAAATGAACGAGGTCTGTCTTGTATTATCTTTTAAAAAGAAAGTTAACCTGAACAAAGGTAAACCCTCCTTGTGAGCTATCCCCTGCATATACAGTAGTTGGGGATTTCAGAACTGCACTTGTGACGTCATCTCCTCTGAGTACCTCATCTCGCTCTCCAAAAGGCAAATAAGAGTATCCCTCCTCATTACCTACGATTAAAGTTCCAATGATTGAAAACAGTAATTTACTATAATATCAGTACAAGAGAATAGATCAGGGAATCGTATAACAGAATAAACAAGAGGCCCATGGGCCACATCGCTCACCTGAGGAACAATAGGTATGATAAAATCAGCTCAATGGAGTCATAATACAAACTATCTGGACAATGTACAATAATACATGTAGATCCTGTTTAAATAAAATCCATTTTAACCCTGGATATTCTTATGTTTATAATCATTAGTCCCTTTTCTAACAGGATGATTTTATAGTCATATCATATGTTGAGTATTGCAGTTCTCAAAAGATCCCTAACAATAGTTTATATATGGGATATAAACGTACATCAAACTCTGAACCTTCTCGTGAGGCCAACGAATTGTCCTTGGGCCAAAGTCTTAACAATTATAAAGAATCATCTAGCTGATTAGTTTCTGAGAAGATTTTTAAAGATTTACCCTATATATTCCTTTGTTAAACTTTGACCCCCCATTGTGGCCCCACCCTACCCCCAGGGGTTATTATTTTCACAACTTTGAATCTACACTACCTGAGGATGCTTCCACACAAGTTCCAGCTTTGCCGGCGGATTAGTTTCTGAGAAGAAGATTTTTAAAGATTTACTCTGTTTATTCCTATGTAAAACATCGACTTCCAATTATGGCCCAAACCTACCCCCAGGGGTCATGATGTTCACAAATTTGAATCTACACTACCTGAGGATGCTTCCACACAAGTTTCAGCTTTCCTGGCTAATTAGTTTCTGAGAAGAAGATTTTTAAAGATTTACTGTATATACCTCGACCCCCCATTGTGGCCCCAACCTACCCCAGGGGTTATTATTTTCACAACTTTGAATCTACACTACCTGAGGATGCTTCCACACGAGTTCCAGATTTGCCGGCGGATTAGTTTCTGAAAAGAAGATTTTTAAAGATTTACTGTATATATTCCTATGTTAAACTTCGACCCCCCATTGTGGCCCCACCCTACCCCCGGGGGTCATGATTTTCACAACTTTGAATTTACACTACCCGAGAATGCATCCACACAAGTGTCAGCTTTCCTGGTTGATAAGTTTCTGAGAAGAAGATTTTTAAAGATTTACTGTATATATTCCTATGTAAAACGTCGATCCCCCATTGTGGCCCCACCCTAACCCCTGGGGTTATGATTTTCACAAATTTGAATCTTCACTACCTGAGGATGCTTCCACACAAGTGTCAGCTTTCCTGGCCGATTAGTTTCTGAGAAGAAGATTTTTAAAGATTTACTTTTTATATTCATATGTTAAACTTCGACCCCCCATTGTGGCCCCACACTACCTCCAGGGGTCATGATTTTCACAACTTTGAATCTTCACTACCTGAGGATGCTTCCACACAAGTGTCAGCTTTCCTGGCCGATTTGTTTCTGAGAAGAAGATTTTTAAAGATTTACTTTTTATATTCATATGTTAAACTTCGACCCCCCATTGTGGCCCCACCCTCAGGTGAGCTAAAAAGGTTAAGTTTACAATTCAGTAAGTTGGTTTCTGGAAGAACAGATTTTGAAAATTTTCGTAATAAATATTGACAAATTTTTTACTTTTTCAATCTTTAGCTTTTAAGATCTGTGTACAAACATAGAATTGTGAGCAAATCTCTGTATCTTGCTTATAATTCGAAGCTTAACACTCAAATATGGTTAGTAAATAGAAATTGTAAACAATTAAACACAAGAAACATGCACTACATGTATAACAAATAAAGAACACAATTTATTTTTTCGAAATGAATCATATATATACATGTATATACCTATGTGATAGTATCAAACATATTTCTATATGTATTTATTCGTTTTATCTATTTTATTATCCGTATTTGTTAAACACAGTCTTAAATTTTAAATAACCGCCAGTTACACTGCGCAACTGGATTGAGTTGGCTGAGTAAAGTCTTTCGTTTTTCATTGGTTCTCTAATTTCATTGGTCTTTCTTATTTTCATTATCCAATAAATTTAATTCTCTATTTGATATAAGTAACCGTTAAAACTAAGTAAAATTAGGCAGTATTTCATTTTCAACATCGTCAGTCAATCCAGCGTGTATCTGCTGCATCTTGTGGTATGTTAATATTATATTTACTTATATATTTCTTTACTACCATGTTAGTGATTAGGGCATTTTATTTTAATTGCAAAGTTTATACTTTATCGTATTTTTGCAATTAAACTTGTCATAGTATTTTCTAAAACTTGTTTGTAAGTTCAAATGTTAAATTGTTACAAAACATGTTTTTATATTATAAATGAATACTGGAGTAACGGTAGCTTATTGTCAAAGATTTCATAAATGTACATGTAAAACTCTATTTTGTGTCTAATGTATTATTTCTTTGTTTATAGGTCAATGCTTTATTTATATACTTAATAAATCGACTGAAATCACCATCTGCCTCCTTTCTGCTCGGTTACATCATGGCGCTGCGAGAAAACATATCCAAGCATTGACCACCGTAGGAATTTATTTTCCAAATATGCAGCTAAGTTTCTAATTGAAGTGAATTTTATATCGGAAAGAACTTGTTCGACTTGCTATTGTGTCAGTGAGTAGATATCATGCCGATCGATTCCCTGTGTTAAAGCCCTAATACTTTCCGCTTTGTGAATCGTTTTCATGAGTACTGTTGATACCATTGTAAACTTATCACCATGAAGAAAGCGGAATTACAACACCGTGTCCATGAATTGGAAATGGAATTACTAGAAGCAAAATATAGATCGCAATCGAAACAAGTCATTGAAAAGCAAACCTTTATCCCAGAAACAAGAAAAATAAAGACATTTTGTGGCCGCCCAAAATCAAAATCTGACATATCTGTTGATGACTGGATTGATGACATAGAAATTGCGTTTTCAGCAAGAAAATATTCAGATACTCAAAAAGTGGACTTGATATATTCACATTTAGAGGGTCAAGCAAAAGAAGAAGTCAAATTCCGACCAGATATACGACAGGATCCGCACGCCATTTTGGACTGTCTTCGTGTGGCATTCGGCAATCCGGAATCTGTGACGTCACTTCAGCAGAAATTCTTTGAACGAAATCAGCTAGAATCGGAAACTATTCGACACTATTCATACGCATTGCTGGATTTATATCAAAACGTTATCAGAAAAGACAGAAGTGTATTTCCAAATAAACACATTACGCTGTGCGAGAAGTTTGCGAATGGTCTACGGGATTCATTGTTAAGAAAAGAAGCAAAGAAGCTGTTGCGTAATGAACCTACAGACTTCCACAAGTTCCGAGACGAAATTATACTATTTAGCGAGGAAGAGGAAATGATAGACAAGGATTCCGCTAACTCAACCCATTCGAACACGATCAGCGATCAGCATAATTTAAACACCCAGCCGAGCGACTCGCCTACAACGGAACAACTTTTGAAAATCATCGAAGCACAGCAAAAGCAGATCGACTCTCTAACCGGTTTGATCAGAGATCGCGGAACCAGTCAGCATACAAAGGAAAACCGGGATTTTTATCGTTCACCACCTGTGTGCTATGAGTGCGGTAAAGTTGGTCATATGCAGAGAAATTGTCGTTCTAAACCAAGTGAAACAACAGCCGGGGCATCGGAAAACAAGTCACATCTATTAAAAGGAGTCCGTTAATAGATGGGGGTTTACAGGACTCTACATTTTCGTGTCGTATCATAGGACAGTGTCCAGTGATTAACATTTCTGTGATGGATTTGAATATCAGATGCCTAGTTGACACTGGTTCGATGGTTTCTACAATTACCGAAACGTTTTATCGAAAGTATATCAAGCCGCTTGGAAAGATGGTGAACCCAACATGTCATTTACAACTAAAAGCTGCCAACGGACTAGTTATTCCTTACATTGGTTACATTGAGCTTGACGTAAATTATAACGGGAATATCATACCTCAACGTGGATTCCTAATAGTCAAAGACTCGAGTGATGACGCCACGCGTAAACGTAAAGAATCTGTTCCCGGAATAATTGGAATGAATATTCTTGGTGCCTGCACGGACATTTTAGGTGATGTTCGTAGGGACGGAAATTTAAGTGAAGTTTTTGTGTCAAATGATTTAAAACAAAAGTCTGTTTGTGGTTTTGCCAGAGTATTCGGAACTGTACCAGTGTGCATTCCTGCAAATACCGCCATTGTTATTCCATGTACCGGACCGCATGTTAAGGGTGATGTTATTGTTAATCCTTTGACCAATGGTGCCCATTTACATAGGAATTTCCGTACTGTGAATACTTGTGTCAACATTTATAACGGTCGTATATGGGTTCGTGCAGCTAACATTGGTGATGAAGATATTTATCTTAAACCACGCAGTATGATAGGTACAGTGTCTTTTTGTGATGTTGAAGGTGATAATTCAGATATTGGATTTAATCGCGTGGGGAACACTGAAGAGATCTTCATTCAACCAAGTCATGCAATCAACGAAATTACTCTCCCTGAGACACCGTTTGATTTACCTGAAGATATATTCCAACTTGACTGTAGTGAAGAAGAGAAGTCCTTGATCACATCTTTATTCCGAAAGCACAGAGAAGTCTTCTCGAAGGATGATGACGATATTGGATGTACAAGTACAGTTATACATCAGATTCGCCTCATGGACAACAAGCCTATCGCTCAACAGTACCGACGAATTCCTCCGTCCCAGTTTGAAGAAGTCAAACAGCATATACGCAAGTTACTGAAGAATGATGTCATTCGCGAAAGTACCAGTCCGTTTGCTTCACCGATAGTACTAGTTCGCAAGAAGGATAACTCTTTACGTCTTTGTGTGGATTACCGCAAACTGAATGAGAAGACTATCAAAGATAAGTTTCCGTTACCAAGAGTAGAAGAAACGTTTGATGTTTTACACGGATCGTCTATGTTCTCAACTATGGACCTTACCTCGGGCTATAACCAAATAGCAGTTGCCGACGATGACAAAGAGAAAACTGCGTTTACCACCCCATTCGGACTTTATGAGTTTAACAGAATGCCGTTCGGACTTACCAACGCACCTGCAACATTCCAGCGACTAATGCAGCATTGTTTCAGAGAGGAAGTGTTCAATACCTTATTAGTGTTCTTGGATGATATCATAGTGTATTCCAAAACATTGCGTGAACAAATAGACCGTCTTGACAAAGTGTTTCATATTCTTCGCAAGCATGGATTAAAATTGAAAATGCGCAAGTGCAAATTTTTTCAGTCATCTGTGAAATACCTAGGTCATATAGTGAGTAAAGATGGAATATCCACCGACAATGATAAGATCAAGTGTATCGAAAATTGGAAAGTACCCGAAACAGTCAAAGAGCTTAAATCATTCCTCGGATTTGCGGGATATTACCGGCGATTTATCCGAAGCTTTTCACAGATTGCACAACCTTTATTGGAACTTTCCAAGAACAACGGGAAACATCCGAAAACAAAGTTTGGTGATAAATGGAACAGTGAATGCCAGAATTCGTTTGAGAAGTTAAAGACTGTATTATCAACTGCACCACTACTGGGATACGCCGATTTTACTATTCCGTTTATTGTGGAAACTGACGCCAGTGCGCATGGACTTGGTGCTGTGTTATCTCAGAATCAAAATGGACGTATTGTTGTGATTGCGTACGCCAGTAGAACTCTTAGACCAAATGAAAGATCCGCAAAGAACATGAGCAGTCTCAAATTGAAATTACTAGCCCTCAAGTGGAGTGTTACAGAGAAATTCAGGGATTATTTACTGGGAAATAAGTTTGTAGTGCTGACGGATAACAATCCTCTGAAATACCTATCTACAGCAAAGCTTGGAGCATACGAACAAAAATGGGCAGCACAACTCGCTGATTTCGATTTCGAAATAAAGTACAGACCAGGCAAAGAGAACGTCAACGCTGATGCATTATCAAGGTTAAATGTGGATAGTAAAGACATCATTAGTGAATGTATTCATGGATCCATGATTCCACTAGAAATTAAAGTTGCACAGTCTTCGACGATATTCATTGAAGCTACGGACGTGTCAAGTGCAGAGACTTTCCCTACTTATTCCAATTGCGATTTGAAAGACATGCAGTTGAATGACAGAGTGATTAGTAAATGTGTTGAATTTGTGAAATCAAAGACTGTCCCAAAACCAAGTTTTCTAAAGAAACAGGGTAAAAGAACTCAAGTGTTATTACGACAGTTAAAACACATGGACTTCATCGATGGTGTTATTCACAGAAAGATCAACGATCCGAAAGTAGGTGACCTCACTCAGTTATTACTTCCGGAGTGTCTTAAGGACATCGTTCTCGAAAGTCTACACGACCAAAATGGACATCAGGGCATAGAGAGAACATTTAATTTGATTAGACAGCGATGCTATTGGCCAAAAATGTTTATGGACATTAAGAACTACTGTAAGAAGTGTGAACGATGCGCTGTGTCAAAAATTCCCCCACCCAAAGTACATACGAGTATGGGACATCTTACAGCATCGGAACCTTTAGAGTGCATTGCTATAGACTTTTCCGTACTAGAAAAGGCACAAGGGTACGAAAATGTGTTGGTTATAACCGATGTATTTTCTAAGTGGACAATAGCTGCACCTACACGTGACCAGACAGCCCAAACTGTTGCTCGAATATTAGTGAATGAATTATTCTTTAAATTTGGAGTGTGCAAAAGAATTCATTCCGATCAAGGAAGGTGTTTCGAGGCAGAAATTATTCAGCAACTGTGTACCATATACCGCATCAAGAAATCAAGAACAACTGCATACCACCCTCAAGGCAACGGTCAATGTGAAAGGTTCAACAGAACACTCCATGATCTACTTCGATCTCTACCCCCAGCGAGAAAACGGAAATGGCCAGAATACATCAGGGAACTTGTTTTTTCATATAATGTGACGCCGCATGCATCCACCGGATATTCGCCATATTTCCTTATGTACGGACGCGATCCATACCTACCTGTAGATTTCCTACTCGGGAGAGGCAACGCTACTCCAACAACCGATCTAAACATGGACCGATGGATCGAACTACACTCTGAGAAGTTACAGTTTGCGTACGGTCGGGCCAAAGCAGAAATCCAAAGCAATGAAGATAACCGGAAAAGAAGACACGAAGCGGGAAACGTTAACAGTGAATTACAGATTGGTGATCGGGTGTATCTACGCAACAGAGGAATCAAAGGACGCGACAAGATTCAGGATAAGTGGCGAACGGAAGTGTACGTCATCGTCGGGAAACCATATCCGTCAGTGTATAGTGTCAAGTTAGAAACCAGTGATTCCGTAATTAAAAATGTGAACAGACTTGAGTTGAAGCCCGTGTTCTAGCGTGTGGTCATATTTTTCATGCATTTGCTTAAATGAACTTTTGTGATGATTAATTTTTGTGCTTTATTTATTTTGTGGTTTCTATATGTATGTATTATTTATTAAAATCATACATTTATAATCTGAGGACAGATTAACAATTTTCCGGGGGAGTATGTGATAGTATCAAACATATTTCTATATGTATTTATTCGTTTTATCTATTTTATTATCCGTATTTGTTAAACACAGTCTTAAATTTTAAATAACCGCCAGTTACACTGCGCAACTGGATTGAGTTGGCTGAGTAAAGTCTTTCGTTTTTCATTGGTTCTCTAATTTCATTGGTCTTTCTTATTTTCATTATCCAATAAATTTAATTCTCTATTTGATATAAGTAACCGTTAAAACTAAGTAAAATTAGGCAGTATTTCATTTTCAACATCGTCAGTCAATCCAGCGTGTATCTGCTGCATCTTGTGGTATGTTAATATTATATTTACTTATATATTTCTTTACTACCATGTTAGTGATTAGGGCATTTTATTTTAATTGCAAAGTTTATACTTTATCGTATTTTTGCAATTAAACTTGTCATAGTATTTTCTAAAACTTGTTTGTAAGTTCAAATGTTAAATTGTTACAAAACATGTTTTTATATTATAAATGAATACTGGAGTAACGGTAGCTTATTGTCAAAGATTTCATAAATGTACATGTAAAACTCTATTTTGTGTCTAATGTATTATTTCTTTGTTTATAGGTCAATGCTTTATTTATATACTTAATAAATCGACTGAAATCACCATCTGCCTCCTTTCTGCTCGGTTACACCTACATATTTCCGTCAGCGATATCAAACTCTATTTAAACTGAATAAACTCGAGAAAATGCCGAGCATCTCAACAAAACCTATTGCATTAATCTACCATTACGCAAAAGATAATGCCGAATTACCGATAGAATGAATTGTATTTCAGTACCCCTACATCAGTTAACGTAACTGTTTGATTTACCGAAGTCTCTGTTTGATTTGATACGTAAAAATCACGAAATACAGACGATAGTTTCCAGGTTACAAAGCATAAATAATGAAAACGAATCGAAAATCAGAACAAGCTAACACCAACGTCATGTGTGAAAACTGTCAACGCATTGAAATATTTAGCCTCAATTTACTTCACAAAATCGGCACCAATATATTTTTCATGTTTCAAAGTTTCCCTTCATACGCCAACTGTTGCACAACAAGCAAATTCATCATAGTCAGATCGACCCTTTTTCGTATAATGTCATGGCTGCTTTAAACAAAGAACCTCGTTTTAGAAGTATGGAATACGAGTCTTGGTAAAATGGGTATGCAAACCCGGGCCGTGGCAAAATAAAAGCCGGGGCAGATCGGCAATCGTCAATTCCAAATACGCATTATTTTGCAGCAATATTTACAGCGAATACAAATATACTAGTCCATCAAATATCCTGAAATTTTAATGAGATTGGCAGATTATTAACTGCCAATCTTTTGTTTTGCCCAGGCCAAGTCTTGCCTACCCAATTTTCCGGATGCCGAACCCGAAGTTATTAAAATGATTGAAACACGCCTTTCCTTTATTATTATTTTCGTAATAACTCAGATTTGAAACAGAATTACTCCTTAATTTTTGCAATTTATATTTTCCTTCCCATAAGGATAATTTATGCTAAACTACGCTGCATTTGCCTCGGTAGTTCTTGAGAAGAAGATTTTTAAAAATGCACCCCCCTTTTTCTACAGTTTCAAGGTTTTCTCCGCTTTGAATACAGATCAGACTCTTATTTTTGCAATTTATATTCGCCCTCCCATAAGGATGCTTTGTGCCAAATTTGGTTGAAAAAGGATAAGCAGTTTTAGAGAAGAAGTTCAAAATGTAAAAAGTTTACAGACGGACAGACAGACAGACGGACAGACGGACGGACGGACAGACGGACAGACGGACGACGGACAAAATGTGATCAGAATAGCTCACTTGAGCTTTCAGCTCAGGTGAGCTAAAAACAATATTTATTGAAATAGCAGCGTTACATTTTAAATTAAATATTTTCCCTGATCAAATACATGTCTGATAAACAAACTTTTACCTGTATCTGTTTCTATCCAATCGACAAAGGATTCACTTTCTGCTAATCCATTCCAAAGACCACTTAACAAATCCCCATAACTCACTGCAACAATCGTTACATTATAAATTGTTCCGGGAGTTAGCTTTTTATTCCAGTAGATCTCTGAAACACTTCCAAACGTCTGTTGCTGATCTCCATTAATCACTACTCTGTAATGATTCAGTGTAGTATTACCATCAGGTGGATTCCATTTTAGAAACAGATGGTTTGCAGAAAAATTACTCATCTTTCGATCAAGTTTTCCTGGTGGCAGTGGTTTTGCATTTCAACAGTGTATATATATATATATATATATATATATATATATATATATATATATATATATATATATATATATATATATATATATATATATATATATATATATCGTCTTTCAAGGAAAGGTATCTTCTTATTTTAGACTTACACATGTACTTTTTATTTATCGAGAAATTCATGTCATTTTCACGCAGTCACACAGACTATATATTTTTCCCGAGATGCAGGGAACAGCTCAGTATGATCTATTGCCCGAGGCCAACGGCCGAGGGCAATAGATCATACTGAGCTGTTCCCTGCACCAAGGGAAAAAATTCGGGTCTATTGACTGTTCAAGCATTAAATAATTGTTTTATTATCTAACTCCTTTTTTTGTTTTCATGGTTTACAATTTGCATATTGAAGATGGTTTTAGTGCCATTACGCAATATACTCAGATTTTTTTCCATCTTTTACATGCACAAAACCTGTTGCATGCATTACAACATCTCCATTTAATATTAGTTTACACAAAGAAGTGGGATTCTTAACCCATTAGATTTTAAATATAGTCTTTTACCTTATATAAAGCTTTAAAACTGTTATTATATGATACTCCATTTTGATAACATTGAATTTGGTTTCACTAAGTATTAAAAACAGCGTCTATGTAAAGGAATATACACTCCCTGAGAACTATTGAAAGGATGTAACATTAACATACCCGCGTTCTGAAATACGTTGCCGGTCCAATAGATCACAGTCTATTGACCGGCGGTCCAATAGATCGCAGTCTATTGACCGGCGGTCTAATAGATCGCAGTCTATTGACCGGCAGTTCAAAATAGACGCAAATATTTAATTTGTAATAAAACAACAAAATCCCTTTGATTAGGTAATAATACTAAATGATAGTATCAGTTAAATTAAATTTGACCATTTTGTTTTCTCATTAAGGTCAGGTCATGATCACTATATTTTTTTAACTTAAAAGATGATAAAAATAGATATAGTTATCTGTAGTTATGTAGATATCGGATTAGGATACGAAGTTTCTATTTTCAATGAAAAATAATATATATTACAATGTCTATTAGATTTTAATACTTAATTGAAATAAATAAATACTAAATTTAATTTTTTTCAAATCCCGCATTCTCTCTATTTTTTTTTTTTTATTTTGAAGATATTTTTATTATTTTTCTATGCTTCTAATGTTTAAATATTCTTGATTTTTACATATTATGAGGTTTTTATTAAAAGATATAAATTAACAGAAAAGCTTATCATATTGACTATAAAAGTAACAGAGAAAATATAGTTTTAGTGATTTTTTTTAACCACAAATTGATTTATAGATTGGTCGTTTAAAGAGTTAATTTACTGTAATTTGATTGGGACATCATATTTTGAAAACACATTCTAATACCCAATTATCTTCTCATTAGTTCACATCAGTTACAAAAATCAAGCAATAATGTTATTGTTTTAAAAATGCTAAATTAACTCATAAATCTCCAGTAATTCTGAATTACAAAAACGTGTGATATTTTCCTACGCCAGTATTCCGCCAAAAATATACATGTAGTCCTTAAAAGGTTTTAAACATTCATTACTTGTTCATGCCAAGTGCAAGCTGTACAACTGACTGAATGAAAACAATTTACAATACTTTAGTAAAAACCAGACAAGACTCCTTCCTTAAATCAGTTTTGTGATCTGGGTTATCAGTGCAGTAGCAAAAAATTCATATATCCAGAAGAAAACACGTCATTCAGAGGTAGCTAGTCCGAAATATCTTACGTTTTCCGGGCTTTTTGAACGATTTTGATATTTTGCTTGTCATAAAACGAGAAGCGGCATTCTTGGCTTAATTTCAAACATTTCACTCACAATTATAAATTATTAATAAATTATCAATGATAAAACGTTAGATTATGCTCACTAATATCATTTTTATGGATTATTACATCCCATACACAGGCTGTTGAACACATTATCGAACTGTGGAGATTTGTTTTGATTTCATGCATTTTTGAAATTTTGCGAGAAAATATGACAACTACAATTGTTTATCAGTTTGATTATCAAAATATGCAGTAGAATCATATTTTAAGCGATATTAGTGAGTTTAAAATTGATTTGAAATCGAGCTGTGAATCACGCTTTCAGTTGGAAGAGGCGAATTTCCAGTTTTCGAAATGGCGTTTTCCTGGCAAGTAAAGTATGAAAATCGTTAAAAAGCCAGAAAAACGTCAGATGTTTCGGACTAGGGTGTAGCGAAATCGAAGGGTTTATAATCCTAGAATATTATTAATGTTTGTAGTAATAAACAACCGTAAAACAATACTAATTCTCACCCATGATAATTGTACGAGATGTAGAGATAACTTCAAATGTTTTATCTGGATCAGTAAGGGATGCAATTGGACTAATTGAAAACATATAGAGACGTCCAGGCTGCAAAGTACATTTTGTACTATATTGCGTGACGGTCCCTACGAAAACCGTTTCTTCAAAAAGCAACATGTTATTGCGCATTGAATATCTTCTAACAATGTAATTTGTGATGAGATCGAAGTCCACAGTCGGGTGACTCCATCTTAGAACTGCTGCACACGTGTCGTTGTCGATTTCCTGCATGTTTACTTGCAACAAGTAATCTGAGATTCAAAAGAAGTATATATGGAAGTTACTTTCATCTATAATTGCATACACATATATCTACTGGTGTTTATGGTTAAAGGTAAAATAATCAATCTGTAATAATGTTAAATGCATGAACATTTACTGACTAGAATTTATATTGAAATCAATGTATATATAATACAGGTGTGAAGAATTATGAACCAAGGAAACCATCAGCTTTACACAAATTTATCATAATGTAGATATTTCGCAAAAAAAAACCCAAGAAAGAAATGACCTTACCTGGATAAGATGTGCGGTTTTTATGGTAATACCACGAATAACAGAGACATGTGCTTTGTCGACATGTTAAATATTTTCCAGATATGCATTCCGCACTCCTTGTACACGTCTCCAGAAAGTTGAGGCCTATTGAAGTAAAGAATGTTCATATGTATATCGAGTAATGTTAAAACATACTAGCGTGAGTGTAGCCCCAAAATACCAAATTAACCGGACGCAATTCAGAAAGAGGTCTTTCATATGATTTTTTAAAAGTGGTTTAAGGCAAATTGCTGAAAGAATTTGTGCTTCTAAAACATATAACAAAATGTGTGGGCTCTAAGTTTTAAGGACCAGACGCATTTGCTCGATGGCAATCAAGAGCAGTGGTCTATATAAACTTTTTGTTTTTGTTCTTCATATTTTCACTTGAAAACATATTTACGCAAGCGTCAAAAGGGCCGCCAAATATATAATTGTTGTATGAATCATCATTGATTGTTTACATAAAAAACACACCACAAAGAAGAAAATAACGAGTTGGTTGTACTAATTATTATGGTAAATTTTAATTTATTTTCAGCATCACATATTGCTATTATTATTCAGAATTGGATTCGTCACTGTAAACATTAATTGTATGACTATTGCTATCGTATGAAGTAATGGAGAGCAAATTGATTTGTACATTATTCTAATACAAAGTGCAACTCATCATTATTCTCTGGGAGATTTTGTATTAATTTTATATAGAAATGGATTGTTTTAAAGGTACATGCAAGATCATGCTCATCCGGTAGAAACTGCACAATTTTAAAGGTAAAAAATAAACCGTAAATTCTTTTTCCTAAATGGGTTTATAAACCTTATCTACACTTCAGTTTATGAAGATAATCACGGTTATTTAATTGCATTAGGTTCTCAAAAGTTAAAAATAAACACACATTGTCAACAAACAAAATTTGTGTAACAACTAGGAGGAAAATGGCCTTGTTGCAGACTGGCAATGCCTGCCTTTCGTACATTATTTTGAACAACTTTTGTTCTACATTGCTTTTCAAAATATTTCTCCTTTTTCAGATATTAATGATCAAAGTTTTCAACTTCTGGCCCCTTGAAATCCCTAATTACGTAACAGTTTTCCGCCATGAGGATAGTGTGGTGTTTGTGTAGCCTGGTTCCCGAGGCCTTCCGATTAGGTGAGACGTCAGACGGCGCGAATTGTGTACTGAGACTGTCTAATGACCTGATGTGTGTAATGTCCTGATTGACCTGATGAGATATATTTTGCAAAATAACACATTCAAGGAAATACAGCTAAAATAGTTATATCTTATACTAATAATTATGATATTTTCTTTCTATTACATCTATAAAGATGTAATTTGATGGTCATCATTTTCTAAGTGTGTTATGACCTGATATTTTGTGTAATGACCTGATGAGGCTTTTTCCGATTTACTACAAAATATTGATAGAAATTTTGTAGCCTGGTTTATAAAAGTAACTTTATTTTTCATTATATATAATGATAAATTTGCTAATTCTTTTTTTTTCAAATTTCATAAAATGGACTAGGGAACAATTATATATTTAACTTTTGTTCAAATATGACACTCATTTCTACTGTGACTGCATTTAAGGTTTGAAATCAAAGCAATATGTTATTCTGTAACATAGATTGCTATTTGGTAACTTGTCCCAGCATTTTTAGATTAAGAGGTTCAAAACATACAGATTAGTTTTAAATCTATTGATGGTTCTATCATTTAACGAGTATAAAATAATTACATCTTAGGGACATAAAAAAAATTCTATTTTGAAAACCAGGGTGCATTAAATTAAAAAAAAACCCTGCTTTAACCCATCTCTACTTGAAGATGTTCTACCATTTAAATCATTGTTTTAAGGAATAAGTGTGCACATTTTTTACACTATTAGTATTTCAATTAGACTTATAAGAATGCGCATTTTAACGACATAAATGTACCATTGTATTAATTGTTTTAAAAGAATATTATGTTTAATATCTCTTTACTAAAGATTTTAGTTACAGTCCAAGGACGCATACACACGTGCAGTCATGTACAGTACCATCACATAATGCATTATTATTAAGTGGGGGGAGGAGTTCAATAAATGATATAAAAATGCGATTTTGAATGAGTTTTATATATGTATATAACGTTTACTTATATTGTATTTTAATCACTAAAAAATTATGGACATTCACAACAAGTCGTACGTTCATTGCAGACCAGTGTTCTATACATTTAGATATTTCCTTATATCATTAAGAGTGCAAACGCAACAATTAATGATATAAGTATGGAACGCCTCAACTGCCTCATGTAGGTAATCTTCATAAAATGATGATACTTCATATAACATGATGGTACTTTAACATTACATGCTGATACTTAAACATTACGTGATAGTACTTTAACATTACGTGATGGTACTTTAACATTACGTGCTGATACTTTAACATTACATGCTGATACTTTAACATTACATGATGGTACTTTAACATTACGTGCTGATAGTTCAACATTACATGATGGTACTTCATTATATGATGGTACTTCACTGTGCGGTGGTTCTAAAAATAGGGAAGTTTTAACATAAGGCTGTTTCTCTGTTTCAGAGATTGATCATATAGGACTAAGGTCCACTGAGACTAGTTTGGATCATGTCAAAAAGCTGGAACTACAAATAATAAAAAACAGGATTCTGCTTGAAAAATATATGTTATTGAAAAACTGTAGATACTCAGATTATGAAAACCACTGGCAAACAATTTGTGAGAAATTATAACAAGTTTTATGACATATGTGATTGCTTAAACTATTCTCTTTTTTTTTAATTATAGTGACTTGTGAACAAATATTTTGAATCATGTACCCCCTTTTCTATTGTATTTTTTTTTTATCTTTTATATCTCCCTTTTTCTCTTTTCATTTGCTGATATATATATATATATATATATATATATATATATATATATATATATATATATATATATATATATATATATATATATATAAGAAAACACGTTTTCACACTACACGGATAATCTATTTCCTTTAGATTAATAAGATATTACAATATGTAGAATCTTGAAATGTATGAAATATGTCTGAAATATGTGTGTATGTGGATTTATGTGTAAACAAAAAAGAAAAAAAGAAAAAAAAAGCTGGAACTGAAGAAGTACACAATACACTACAGCTCATGAGAGAGGATCTCTACTGAATAAAAATATTGTCGAAACATACGATTTGTTTTGGTGCAATGTATTTAGGCAAACGACAACCACACATGCAACTTATAAGATCATGCAAAGGATAAAGCATTGCATTGCTGTTGAATATGATTTTAGCAGTAACTGTACTGTTGAATAAATCAATGCTTTCATTGCCCACTCTTTCACGTGGATCTCCAGGAAGAACCCATTAATCCCCATAAGTCCAATCTACATGTAACATGAATGACAGAAGTATTTGTTTAGGTGCTTTTAAAAAAAAATTAGCTGTTCGCTCTGACTAAGCACCAACAGATTGGGTTCTGAATGCACATTTTTAGACCAAAATTCCATGAAGGACTTTTGGTACCCCCTGATTTTTATGCGCTGAGCCCCAATGAACTGTCTCACAATGCAGCCATTCTTTAAAATTTGAAATGACCCATTTAAAAGACAACACTTAATCAAATAGTAGCATTTGTTGAGTATCTCGATCTAAATAAGTTTTAATGGACCTTAGTCCAATCTGATCAATCTCCGAAACAGAGAAACAGCCCTGTGTTAAAAACTTTACAGGCATCCACGTGTTCTGAGTTTTAGCGTATTTCGTTCCCTAGGCGACGCTTCCCTAACCCTATTTTTAGAACTACCGCATAGTGAAGTACCATCATATAACATGAAGTATCAGCATGTAATGTTAAAGTATCAGCATGTAATGTTGAAGTATCAGCACGTAATGTTAAAGTACAATCATGTAATGTTAAAGTATCAGCATGTTATGTTGAAGTATCAGCATGTAATGTTAAAGAATCAGCATGTAATGTTGAAATATCAGCATGTAATGTTGAAGTATCATCATATTATGAAGATTATCTACATAAGGCAGTTGAGGCGTTCCATATATAAGTGTTTGTATCATTAGGGGTTGACCATGACGCTTTTTTGTGTGTTTCATTAAACGTTAAGGATGCTGTGCATTTGCGACACTTAATGATAAAATTGTATCATTACATTTTTGACTTCTCCTGAACCATTGGGCTAAGTTCAACCAAACTTGCCGCAAATCTTCATTGGGTAAAGGGGATTCAAGTTTGTTAAAATGAAGGGTCATGCCCTATTTCAAAGGAAAATAAATAGAATTTATTGAAAATTTGGTGGTGTTTTTCAAAAATATTCTTCTCAAAAACCATTTGGCCAGAAAAGCTAAAACTTGAGTTGAAGCATCATCAGAATCATGGTCCCCAGAGTTGGCCCAACCCAGAGTTGGGTTGGGCCACAATGGGGGGAGGGGGGGTGTGTTAAAGTTTTACATAGGAGTATATAGAGTTTATCTTTAAAAATCTTCTGGTCAAACACCAATGGTCTCAGGGGGTTAGGTGGGGCCACAATGGAGGGGGGGGGGTCGAAGTTTTACATAGGAGTAAATAGAGTTAATCTTTAAATTTTTTTTAATCTAATACCATTGGGCCAGGAAAGCTGAAACTTGCGTGGAAGCATTACAGATAGTGTAGATTCAAGGTTGTTCAAATCAGGGTCCCCAGGGGTAAAGTGGGGCCTCAATTTGGGGGGGGGTCGAAGTATTTCATATGAGTATAAAGAGTTAATCTTTAAAAATCTTCTAGTCAAATACCATTTGGCCAGGAAAGCTGCAACTTGTGTGGAAGCATCCTCAGATAGTGTAGACTCAAGTTTGTTCAAATCAGGGTCCCTAAGGGGTAAAGTGGGGCTACAATGTGTGTGTGTGTGGGGGGGTCGAAGTTTTACATTGAAATACAGAGTTAATCTTCAACATAAAAACCTTTGGGTCAGAAAAGCTGAAACTTTGGTGGAAGCATCCTCAAATAGTGCAGAATCAAATTTGTGCAAATCATCGCGGGTAAGATGGGGCCACAGTTTATGGGTCAAATTTTTACATAGGAATATAAAGAGAAATTTTATTTTCAATCTTCTTCTCAGAAAACGAATGACCAGAAAAGCTGTAACTTGTGTGAAGTGTCATCAGGTAGCGTAGATTCAGGTTTGGTCAAATTATGATCCCCGGGGGTAGGGTAGGGGCACAATGGGGAAGGGTTATATCTCTACAAAGGAATATATAGAGAAAAATCTTTTTAAAAAAACCAACATTTTCTAGGAAAAAATGCAACATTAGTGAAAGCAACCTTAGATAGTGAAGATTCAAATTCATCAAAACCATATTTTTCAGGAGTAGGATGTGAGTACTGTGACAAAAAGGAATCAATGATTAACAGAATATCCAGGGGAAAATTGATTTTTTTAAATACAGGATCTGTTAGACTACATTGCCCACATTTTTTTGTATTTGACTCAGTAAAACTAATTTTGTGATGTATATTGTTGCTCAGATGAGCAATGTGGCCCATGAGCCTCTTGTTTGAGAGAGAGAGAGAGAGAGAGAGAGAGAGAGAGAGAGACTGATACACTTTCATTTTTTTTTAAATTATATCTAATCTGTAGGTGACGATATACAAACAACAAATTATGATTGTTGTTGTTGTTGTTTTTTATTGATAGATAGAAAACTGGGATTATTATGAGGATAAAGAATTGAGAAAAAAAAGCAAAAACAGGTTACATTTGAGATAGATTAATGAAATAGGGAAAATGTTTGATAAATGCCTGCTGTTCGTAATCTTAGAAGATAATTATGTAATTGATTTGTTTACTTTTGTCTGTAGTCCAATATGTTTTTAAGCCTATTTTAGAAAACGTTTTCTGTGTTATATATGCTTCAAAGTTTCTTTTAATTCAAATCATTTATTAGTAAAATAATGCATTTACTATACTGCATAATAACATGTAATCAAACGTGGTTAATACAAATTATGTTACCTGCATGTTGTCCAATATATAATGAAATATTTAGTGGTAAATGTGTATGTATATATCTATTGCGATTAGCGTTTTTAATTGACTCTTACTACTTGTTTAAAAAAACTGATATTTTCTGAAAAAAACAAATGTGATATAAAGATTTTAATCTAAATAACTTAAAGCTTGAATCCGCTATCACTGTCGTATACACATCATGGATGAGAATTGAGATGTACATACACAATTTAATAAAAATAAAAAATTGACACAAATGGATATGTTTGATGATTTTCATAATTTTGGCTCAATAAAACTTGAAGGAGGAAACAAACAAAAAAATATTTATTGTCTGTTTAAAATCTCTATCAGGAAAGTTGATTGGTGCATTGACTTCTTGTCCATTACTTTTTGCTAGGCCAATCAACTGTAATACAAAAAAAAAATTAATTAAAAAATGGTAAAACCAGAATTATTCAATCAACATACTTATATGGATAGAGAACTAAGGGTTATAACAAATTAAATTTGCTTAAGCATTGTTATCGAACTTAAAAGTTACTAATTCATAGGAAGATATATATATGAATATATATTTATATAAGTTAATTACATTAACATATATATAGCACAGTTTTTGTTTTAAATATTCAGACTCATCTTAAAGAAAGTGCATCTTTTTCATCAAAACAAGCAGGATGAATGGACCTATGCACGTTGAACATTATACCAACAAAATAATTTAGACCGTTGACTTTTCTTTTTACCTTGTCCAAAGAAAGGACCAAGCGCTTCCATGTCTTCGAAGAAGTTACGTTTAGGTATTTCCTTGCAAACTTTCATTTTCTGAACGTCTGGATCACTTAAACGGATTCTGAAATACAAATGCAACATTTATTAATATGCATATAAGCTTATTTCAACCACCAAGTAAAAGGTTTTAAAATAAATTTTAAGAACATTAACTTTCTATAATATTTAACACGGTTCCAATTATATCAAAAAATGTCCTCTTTCATAAAAATTCGTTCTCAATGAAAGATAGTTACTTTAAACAACATGTAATTAATTATGGCTGGTTGTGTTTGACAAAAAAACCCACTCACACTTGGACACGATTCGCTGTTTTCTGATGGTAGATCCAACAACCCATCATGGCTATTATGATGAGGACGAATGGAATACTTACTCCAAGATAAAGTAAAAACATTGACGAATCTAGAAAATTCAAAAGCATTGCGATAAAACTATTTGCTTGCCAAAGCCATTTTCAGCAATTTGCTCATGATTATAAGGATGGCGATGATGACGTTTGTAAAAATTTTGATTTTATATTTAATCTTCAAAGGATTTCTTTTTACTGCAATAATTATATCATTCATCTAAAATCCATAATTTTTCCTTGATTTTATTCAAGAAAAAAACCCATCCCTTCCAAATCATACTTTGAACAATGAAATGAATCACATTTGGTCAACACTAAATTAATAATATCATAGAACATGCACGTGTATGTGCTAGTTGATTGGATTTAACTGAGAAACAAACCTTACCTTCGTCAGATGAATCGTCGCTGTGAATATGAAAATATTATACGTTACAATAACTTGATCATATCAGTGCTTTGCATATTTTTCATTGAATCTAATACAAGTATCTAGTGCATTATTCTGTGTCAATACTTACACACAAGTTGCTACTCCAGAAGAATCTATACATTTTTTTCCAGACGAACAAGAAGCCCCGAAACTTTTCAACACATAACACGGGGACGCGGAAGAAGATAGGCCTTAAAAATGAGTGAGGAAAATTTTGATAAACTACGATTTATGTCTTATTAATTAACTCCATTTTATACCCTAGATCGTATGTTGTAGGAAATTTTTCATTTGCGGTCTTAAAGCAAAAACGATTTGCTGATAACATTAATTTTACTAAAATATGAAGTATCATTTACTAAAAGTGGCCAGACTACTTCATCTTCGCTAGCCAAGGGTTTCTGATCCGCACCGCTTCTCACGAACGTTCGTAAGAAGCGGTGCGGATCTGAAACCCTTGGCTAGCGTAGATGAGACTACTTTGAAACAAACAAGGATCTATAAGTAAACTCCTTACTGGTCAGCTGAAGACCGGACTGGTCTTTAATGGTGACGGTCAGTATTACTTGGGTCTGTTGTAACACGGTGATGTTGATTTTACCACTAAGAAGTTGGGTCATGCATTTTGCAAGGTCTGTCTTAAAACTGTCCGAGTTGTTAATGCTCCCAATTATTTCATAGTCGATGATTAGACTCCCAAATCTTCAAATACAAAAGTGAATTCATAGATTTCAAAATTGTAAATTAGATATGTAACAATATTACATGTAGTATATATAACTTAATTAAATATTGTTTTTTTTTTAATTTTAAATGTATAGGGACTATTGCATATAACTTACCTTACAGACAAGACTTTCACTGAAGAGAATCCATTGACATTTTCTTCTTTGTAAAAAGCGTTCAGCTATGAAAATAATCCCTTTTTCATTAAAATCCCACAATTTTATTACATATATATATAATTCCATTAATTCCCCGAAAAATGAATGATGTAATCATTACATAGTGAAAATACAATAAAAGATATTTCTTCTCACCGATTTTTCATATTCTTCCACGAACTTTTCGGAGTCTGCGAGAAATTCCTGACGCCCGATGTTTGTCTCAAACCTAGCTTCCACCTTAACCTTCGTTTCTATATCACCTTTAAAGAATATGCCAGTTTATAACACATGAGTGGTACATCATGAAAATGAATAATAAATCATGAATGACAATAAGTGTACAATTTGATTTGTAAATAAAAGATTGTTACAATTGTATTTACGTATATTGATAACTCTTACTTGTGGTATATTCCGGTTTAGGCTCTGTAAAACACAATATTTGTCTTAAATATTTAAATATATAAAGACAATAAAGACAATTTTAAATTTTATTACTTTATTATTTACATTTAAGATCAAATGCAAGCTTATCCAAAAATAACAATTTTGTTTGCCGAGAAAGCCCCATCCCCTTTTTCGTGGTCAAAGGTACAGTTGAAAAAGTTTTCCAAGGGGTCCTGACCCTCTTCCTCCCCCTCCCCATATGACCAGCGCATGCAACGTATGTCTAAGCTATAACATGACTGTTGCATTAATTAAGGAAAACAATACACTTACCAATACAGTTATTTAGGTCTACTCCCCCATAACGACACTCGCAATGGACAGAGCCAGGGGTGTTCACACAGATTTGTAGCTCCGTGTCGTCACATTCCTTGGTCCCTCTCTTACACTCATCCACGTCTATATCGCAGTCTCGCCCCTCCCACCCCGTCTTACAGGTGCACACCCCCGAGGAACCATCACATGTTTCTGTATTACTTGTATTACATGTACACGTTTGGGAACACTGCTCTCCGTATGTGAAGTCTTCACAGGCTGTTATTTTTGAAAGAGAGAACCATAAAAATACCTGTAAGTTCTTCAATCAAATTTATATGAAAATGTACTTAAACAAAAAAACAGGTTTACTAATTGAATTTGTAAGAATATAATTACTAGAATATAAACGTTAATAAATGTTTCAACAAACAAACTCAGATACACTTGAATTAGTCATAAAGTTATTGGTCCATTTGTATTCAGTATTTGCATACGCTGAGTAGGTAAACAGGTGTGGGAAAATATTTTTTTTGTTTTGTACCTGTGCATTCATGACCATCTCCTTTGAAACCTTTATCAGGACATTTGCAGGTGTAGCTGCCAATTGTGTCTGTACAGGTGGCATGGGGTGAGCAGGTATTGCTTCCATCAGAACATTCGTCAATATCTGTTACAACATGTGTAATACATGTATTTCAGTGGTTGTTAATTCTATTTTTGCATAAACTGACTATTCAAAACTAATACATGTAAAACAGATCTAGAAACACAAAATTCAGATGACACAGAAGTACAAGTAAGAAACATTTCTAACTGTGACAATCCATCTGTGTTGTAGAATTGAGTAGAAATCCATCCCTGCAGTAACATTTAAAACTACCCGGTAAATTCTCACAATCGTGACACTTCGCTTGCTGACATTCATTTATGTCTTCACAGTCTTTCTCATTTTCATCAAGTTTGAAGCCATCATTACAAGCACACGCGTAACTTCCTTCTGTATTCACACATTTTTGTGGGCAAATGGTTGAATCTTGGCATTCATTAATATCTACGTATATAAATAAACAAAATTGAGTTTACAATTGACAGCAACCGAAAACAAGTTTTGCAAAAAAAGCCCCAAAATGATTCTAAGGATGATCTTTTATACCTATACATTGTTCACTGGATTTGTTAAATCCTGGTTTACATTCACATCTATAGGACCCTGGGGTATTCAAGCAGAGTTCGTGATCTCCATGGCAAGGACTGGTTAAACATTCGTTTACGTCCTGCTCACAAGTTTCCCCTGTCCACCCTAACTCACAGACACACCCATCTATATGGTGGCATGTCTGGGCGCCACGCCCACATTTACAGGGTGTCTCGCAGTTTTGGCCATAGAAATGCTCGTCGCATGCTGTGTGATAATAAAAAGGGATATGAAACGCAGTTTCACTAAAGTCATTTATAAATTAATTCAATATCTAAAGTCGAAAATTATTGCAAGATAAATTGTTGTATTTAAATTTATCATTTTGAGCAGTAAAAGACATTAAGATAAAGAAAATACAGTACATATTACTTTACATATAACACACGTATTTAGAAATAACGCACCTTCGCAAGATATTCCATCGTTCTGAAGTCTGTATCCAATGGCACATCCACATTCAAATGAACCATCTGTGTTTGTACAGTTGTGGACACAGTGGTTATTGCTGCTGCACTCGTTGATGTCTAGGAATAAATAAAATCTATATCGATTCCGTATTCTTAAAGTTCAAGATTAATTGTTCCAGTCCTTACTAAATCATTGGAGTTAGCAACACATGTAAATAAACGAAAATCGAGCAAGAATTAATAGCATAAAAGGATACCAATGCATGTTGTCCCGTCGCCACCAAGTTGGTAACCAGATTCACAGAAACAAACCCCTGATGCCGGGTCCAGACCTTGTTGCCGACACGCATAACTACAGTTGAGGCCAGGGAAACGGGCACACGTGTCCTTAACTGGAATGTTTATGTAGGAGGAAATCAATCAATCAATCGATCGAGAGAGAGAGAGAGAGAGAGAGAGAGAGAGAGAGAGAGGGGGTCACGCATTTTTTGTTACAAACCAACCTTTTTCGCATGTCTCCCTGTCATCTAGTAAAGTGAATCCATAGTAACACGCACAATTGAAGCCGCCATCTACGTTAATGCACATCTGAGAACAGCCATGGACGCCCGTTTCACATTCGTTTATATCTAATATAAAATCAAATTAAGTTTTCTTCATAACCATAAAACTAATTTCTTTCCCGTTCCATTGATATTTTGTCACAAATCTTGATTTATTACACATTTGATATTATTAAGTGATATTATTATGGAGAAAAAAAAGTAACCTCCACACGCGCCGTTTTTCATCTGAAATCCTTTCTGACATTCACAAGAGTAATTGCCGTGTGTATTGCGACAGACTGTGGTGGACTTTGGGCAGTCGTTCAAACCCATATCAGCGCACTCGTCAATATCTGTAAATCGAGCGCTTTAGTTACTCTAAATATCCATTTTGAAAAAAATATTACAATAAAAAGATATAATGTATACATAAAATTTAGATAATGTATTACATACATGTATAAAAATGATTCCACTGAGTATTATGAATATATTTTGACATTATCAAAACATAAATAGACAAATATAGAATTGCCAAAAAATTGTCTACGCCTAATTTAAAATAAAAGCCCACCTTCGCATTTATTATCCAGCAATTCGAAACCATCCCCGCAAGTACATGAGTAGGACCCCTCGAGATTCTGGCATATTTGGTTGGAGCCGCATATAAATGGATCTGTGGTACACTCATCGATGTCTTCGTCACACTTCTCCCCCGTCCACCCCGACAGACAGACACACCCGGTTGCTTCGTCACATTTGTCTCCCCCAGGACCACACTCGCACACTTTGCTGCAATTTTGGCCATAGTTTGGAAGTTCACAACCTGTCAAAAAAAAAAACACTGAGAGAAAATCCAATTTGTGACAAACAATATCTACGTATTTGTCTTGTATTTTAAAATTATCTTTTAAAAAAAAACTATAATTTTATGAATGTTATCTTTTCACAAAATTATCTAAATATCGGATAAGTTTAAGGGGGAAGTAAAGCACCTCGAACATGCGTGGATTAAAAGGTGGTTCGGAGTATCTTCCTGGTTTTGAAAATTTTCTTAATTACAATATGTAAAAGTTATACAAAGTTGACCCTATCCCCTCTCTCCCACCCAACCCCGAAAACACACAACTATATATTAGTTATAGTTTCTCAGATTTTTGAGAATATTCATAAGTATATTATCAATTATTAGAAAAGACTTCAAAGCATGTTATCATTCATTTTTCACCTGTGCAGGATGTTTTGTCCTCATTTAGAAAATAGCCAGGTCTGCAGGTACAGTTAAACGATCCTTCGGTATTGACACAGCCTTGCTCGCACGGTGATGTAGGACGCTCACACTCGTTGAGGTCTGAAGAGTGAAATAATATGATAGAAAAGACTTTAAAAGTGTTTCAGAAATTAAATCAAATCATTTTTTTTAAAACATATGTGATGTAAACACTATAAAATAGTTCATAAACATAAGTGTTTTGGAACACATCGATTTTGTGAAATCGTTTGTGATGTAACTTTTTCATAAACAATGCAATACATGATTTATTAAAAAACAGCCAAGCAATACCGTGGCTGCATTAGTGATAGAAGAAAAATTAGAAGTTTGTTCAATTGCAGTGAAACAAACTGAGAGACACGCTCTAGCAATCATGTAAATAAAAAAAAATGAATATACCGCTTTCGACGGAGTGGTTCATGTATACCTTTGCAACTGATTCCATTTACAGCCAGTTGGAATCCCAGTGGACATTCACATTTAACTGTTCCTGTTTTGTTACTGCAGGTGTATTCACATTTCTTGTCATAATCCTTACAAGGCTCACTATCCGCTTTCAATTAAAATTCAAAAATTCAATATAAACATTAATTTGTTTTAACATGCATATGAAATATAACGCCAACCGTACTTAATAAGCGTTTTGTTACGATATAAAAACAGAGAATTGTATACTGTATACAGGGATATTTTCGTCCCATATAATGTTCGCTCTTATGCTATTGTTTCGCCCCCTCTTTAATTAGCTCAGACACAGTTGTGTTTAAAGAGAGATAATTTGGGACTTTGGAGTTTGCCCGCTGACAATTAAGGAGGGCGAAAGGGGCAAAAAAAAAAAACAAACCCCACGGGTGCGTCCATTTCCCCCGAGTGTAGTAATTTGTAAAAATAGTCAAAACCACAGTTTGTGTAAACTACATGTAGTATGAAAATACGTCCTGTACTTTATTTGTGTTTATTTAAATTGATTGTTTACATTTTTGTTAATTTTTTGTGATAATAATTTGATATATATTCATGTATTTTTGACAACCCGATTACTTTGAGTTTCTATGAGTTGTTACATGCAGACCATTTACCTGTTTTCTCACAAGAACGTTGGTCTGATCGTAAGGTGAAGCCCGAGTAACAGCTACACGTGAAAGAGCCAGGTGTGTTCTGACATATCTGTTCGCACCCCGAAGTTCCAATCAGACATTCATCAATATCTACATGTATAGATCATATAATAAAACGAACACGCACATATATTAAAAAAACATAAAAATGACAAAAACCATTTACCCATTATTTTCACAATATAATTTCTTCAACACCGGCACTTTTTTCATGCATCTGATGCTTTACCTTTGCAATGGTTATCCGTTTTCTTATATCCTGGAAGACATTGACATATATACCCGCCCTCTGTATTCTCACAGGTCTCCACTGAGGCGTTACAGTCATTTCCGCCAGCCAATAAACACTCGTCTATGTCTGAAAAGATAAAAAAAAAAAATCGTGTTATTTTTTTAATGAAATTTTGAAAAGAAAATGAAACGCAATTCTAAATTTTTACCAAATATTGTATGTAAGTTTTTAAAACAACACAAAGCATGACTCTAAATAGAATTTAAGAATTTATTTACTAGACTAAGTATACAATGTTGGAAGTGGTGAAAACCAATTTTTATTTGCGTATGCGTAACTTTTGCAAGGTTTGCGCAAGGACCTTCGCGAATGTTTCTCATCGCGAACTACACTTTAAAGGCTAAAATTGTTGAAGATCGATATTGCAAAAAAGAATTGCTGCAAATAATTGTATCATTTAGCAATCGTGTAACACAGTCGTAGCAAATTGAAGTTTGTTTACAGTGATTTACCAAAACAGTCAGCATCGACTTCATCATAGCCCGGGGGACAAGCTGAACAGTTGTATCCGCGACCAAGTACAGACTCTTCTTCGGGGGTTAGGTCCGTGCACACCCTGTCTAGAGAACAGGGGTCTTCCAGACAGGCGTCCGTCTCATTTTCACAATTGTCACCTAAAACAAATCATTCCGATAAAGCTATAAACATAAATAATTTTGCAATGCATTGAATTCTCCATATATCTCCAACAAAGAGCGACGGTCTTCGTTTTGTAGCAATGATGTAATTTACAACGTAGTAAAATATTACCTTGTATTTTGCTAAATTACCGTATATCCTGTAATTTTCGCGGTGATCTAATTTTCGCTTTCTTCGCGACCTCTTTTAGATTATTATTTTTAGATTAATGAATACGCAGAAATCATATACTGTATCATTTTCTATAATGAACTTTTTAAATCACTAAAAATGACAGACGCAAATTAAAAATGTTTCAGATTTTCCTCATTTTCGCAAGTTTTGTGACACGCGAAAAAAAATACGGTAGTAAAGATATGCTGCAAAAACATAATGATTTGTATGAAATAGATGTTAATTAAGCGGTGGCAACATACCAAAATATCCAGGATCGCAGTCACATGCTACTTTGCGGAATTTATTTTCCTCTGAGGACAATAAGTTGTCAAAATCACAGTTTCCACGGTTACTGCACCCACTACACATGTTGACAAAAACGTCCAGAACTGGTGACTGTACACCCATATCATCTTCCGCGAGCAACCTAAACCCCCAAACAGTCAGTTAGTTATATATCCCTCTTTCAAGGTTAATGCTATACCAATCATATTTTGTAGCTGATAACATTTGAAAGCAGTTAAAACGTTCACATTATCTAAGTAAATTTTAAATAGGTTTTTTTTTTATAATTTCAAATTGATATAACATAGTACTTGTAATTGATGAATTCTAAAACATTAGACAAACATTCGAAATAGAATGTAAAGTTTATTTTTAAAAAAATATTGAACTTTTAAAAACAGTTGTGTAATACTGGATTTCGGAAACGCTGTCATTGGTCGGTGTCCATGTTGCGATCCCCGTTTGATTGTCAAGGACGAAGTTGTCGGGTTGTTTCAGTATGACGAACAATGGTTCAGCTTGACCATCGTCAGAGATGTTAAAACTTATCTCCACCGTCTGGTTTACTTGGACGTTAATGGTAGTGTTCCCGGATATTTGCGGTGTTTCATTTTCTGATTAAATATATTTGCATAAATATTTATACATGTATGTCATTTTAATTTTTGTATGCAATCAAAATCGCCATATTTTTTAAATTAATTACTTTCCTCCTTAAACCCCTACAAAAAATGTCGTGTTAAAGAAAACACACATGCGCGGATCTAGAAGGGGCGGGGTCAGGGAGTCTAGACCTCCCCTTCAAAATTCAAATTTCTTTCAATTACATTAGAAAATTACCAAAAATATGCCTCAGACACCCCCACACCCCATGAAAAACTCAAATAACCGTCGGACCCCCCACCATCCCCCCGAAAAATTTTCTTGATCCGCGCATGACAGACATTTAATGTTTTAACAATCTGGAATACGTAAATTACTATACGTTAATACAATTTTATATACCTATCTCAGCAATATTCTTTTTAGCTTTTTCCTCAGATTTCCCGGATGACAAAGCTAGTTCTAGGTCTCCCGTGGCCAGATAGTCCGACACACATGACGAGGAAGGGCGTGGACCGCATTTAGCTTTAGCATTATTTAGACGACTTTCGTCAACTTCGTCCACAAACATGGGAACAAACTCGGGGTGGAAGAAATCTTTGAACGTCAGTCCATCCTCGTATTGGAATAGAGAAGTTTCTTTAACTGACCCTTTTAGAAAAGTAAATAGCAAATTTTCATAATTCAAGCGTTGTTGCGATTTTTAAAATACTTTTTAAAACCATCCTGATGTAGACTATATAATAAACTTCCAAAGATAGTTATTTACAGTTGATATTGTGACATAATTTGTTTTGGATTGCAAGTTACAGGTTCGTGTGTGTGTAATTTTCTTCATTTATTTTTACGAATAATTATTAAGGTTCACGGATGAGGGATCCAAACTTTATACCAACTTACAAAACTGTCATATATGACACAGAAACCCAAGGTTCATTTGTTAATGATAGAAATTCAAAATAAAAATGAACTTGCAGTGCTGTCCAAAGTTGTAAAATATGTCTCTTTCTGTTTTCGTTGCGTTCTCATTTAACTCTGTTCCATTTGGCAGCATAAAGTCATTGCTTTCTATGTCATCAAAGTTTCCCATCAAACCGGAAGTCAGTCCTTTGTATTTTTTATTCACAAGTGTTTCACAAAGCAACAGGCGCTTTTCAATGCTTATCTTTACTGTGATCACTAAAATTCAAATTATACATGAAAGTAAAAAAATTATACTAAAAGAAAGAAATACACATAAACAAACACAAAACAATCAAAGACTAGAGAAATTATAACCTACGGGGCTTAAGAAATAGGGCGGAAATTTTTTCCCCGTCCCAACGAATGGAAATGTTTGCCGTCAGCAGAGTGTAGTTTGCGTTTTCAAACTGCTTGGTAAGATCTCTACCATTTGCCTTAATAATCATACCTAGAACAGAACGAAATTGGTCATCTCAAAGAGAAAGAAAATCAATTTGAAATGAGCGATTCTCCTTTTGAAACGACATTTACTTTTCTTGTCATGTGACATCTCAACCTGCATGTTGGTACCAGTCTGGTCTTGCGCTACAAAAGCACTAAATACTGTTGCATTTGATTTCCCGCCATTTTGAGCAGTGGCAAGTTCAGTTCGTGCTTGAAGATCAAATGTTGTTGTACTCGTATTTATTTTCAGCAGAGTGTATTCCCCGTACCCATTGAATGTATACAGTTTACCATCAAGTGTTGTTATATGTGGATCTCCAAACATTCCAGCTTTATAACGAAAAATACAATGCAAATAAGTTTAAATGTAGTAAACAGCATCTTAAAAACATCATAAAAAACATAGTTTTCAGCAATCGATAAAAGTAAAATACCCTTTCACTGTAAATTGTTAATTTGCCTTGATATTTGATTTCTGTTTTTGATGTTGAATTTTTTAAGTTTTAACGTTAAATTTTATCGACTTTCTCTCTCTCTCTCTCTCTCTCTCTCTCCGCGTCTCTCTCTCTCTCTCTCTCTCTCTCTCTCTCTCTCTCTCTCTCTCTCTCTCTGTATTCAATACCTGGGGCAAAAGGTGATCTTCGATAACATCCTGGGATCGGACGTACAAAGTAATACAAATCGCACTGCTGCGTACTGCAGCAAACACGTTTAGGATTGAAGTCATAATTAATGTGTTTGTGTTGGTCTAAGAATGGACTGAATTGTAACCTGGTTCCAGCTAGCGGCATCGACCTTTCCAGCGGTCCTAAATTTTCAGTATTAGCGTACATCTTGAAACAACATTCCTAAAACAAACACACCGAAAATAAAGAACTAAACAATGCCAAAAGTTACCCATGCAGTGTCAATAATAAAATTTTTAATTAAAAGTTCTTACAGCGTTATCATCAACCAATACGGAGGCGAAGCACAGTATTCGATTTTTCCTGTCAAATCGGCTGATGGCAAAACGTGGATCAAATCTGAGGAACCGAGTATCGCAAGGACATTCGATTTCATTGGCCATAAGCTGCTCACGTATCTTACTCCCTCGGGTATAGTTATACCACAATTCACACGCCCTTGCATCCCTTTTTGCACGAACCCCTTCGGTCATTTTGTAAATAAAAAGACCACGACCGCCTATAAAGAAACAACACATGAATCAAAACTAAATCAAGTGAGTCGCAATTTCGTAAAACTCCGCTTTACATTAGGTATGAGTTTTCAATTCAGTTAATTACCTCTATTTCCAGGCATAACTGTCATTCGGAACACACCATCCTTGTTCGAAAATGGGTTCCGCACAATGATGTCGTTGTACCGATATCCTACGGAGATCTTACGATTCTTCTTAGGCTTAAGATTCACAGTCAACGTAATTAAAAACAACAAAGGTGTTGTCACCGTCAGAAATAAGATAGCATTGGAAAGTAACTTTCTGTAAAGAAAAAAAACCCATTATTTAATTGATCACAAAAAAGGTATTTATTAATCATAAAGTACTGTTCAACGAGACATATGATTGTTATATACGAACATAAAAGTAAAGACAAACGAATTGCATTAATTTTAGTGATAATTAACCTCTTCTTTTTTCATTCCATTTACTGTCATATTTTCCCATGTGACTTTCACAAGCCAACTAGCTTCAAAGTTTCCAAAGTCTCTGAAATGTTTCTTGATGATATTGTCTGCCTGTTCCATGAACATGACATCGACATCATCTGCTTTGGGTCCCCTTGAAATATTATAAAACGTGTGATACAATGTACGAAAAAATACTGTATACAGGGAAATATTAGCCCCGTTTTATTTTCGCCTCTTTCGCACTCGTTGTAAACGGGCGAATTTAAGACTGAGCAATTTCCGATGTCTTCAATCAATTTTCTTTAAACACAACTGTGTTTGGGCGAATTCAAGACGGAGCGAAAATTGAAGTGAAGCAAGTGAAGAAGGGCAAACATTACACGGGGCGAAAATAACCCTGTATACAGTATTTCAAACAAATACAATATGGAATGTCACAAAGTTTATAAACCACATAAAAACAAACAAAACAACAAAACGTGATTATCGGTCAGATACCTTGAATACGTGTTATAGTACACCTTCCCAACTTTTCCAACTGAATGTAACACTGTCCAGAAAGGGCAAAGTATTTTTTCTCCCGAAAGTTTAGAGGAATCAAGTTCTTGTATATTCGGACTGTTAAACTTGTCTCCAAGTCCAATTACACCATTAGAGCCGATCTAAACAAAGACCATGCAAAACAAACACTTTTAATCTTCTGAATACACGTCAACTATATGTAATAATTCTTCTCTCTTAGAAACGTAAAAGATAAAATGTATAATGATTCTGAATAAGTTTGCATAATGTTTCATCTCTTTTTTCCAACTGCGTATATGCTTCTAACCTAGTAGCAGTGATGTTACGATTTTAGTTGCAATAAAGCAAACTATAAATTAACAAGCAAACATTCAATGTTCGTTAAAACGTTAAAATTTGAATGGTTGAACGTACTACTACGGAGTTGAATCCGTCGTCAGATCCATCCCCGACATAAACAGTAATCGGTGATTTTAGAGGTGTACTTGTCTTTTTGCCTTGTAGAATATAGTCTTCATCTCCATACGGCAAGTATATCTTTCCAGAATATTTAACTACAATTTAGGCAATAAATATTTACAGTCAGTTTAAACATATATTATCTTTTACAACATACACCATAGCATTGCATAGCAATGAAATCTCTTTGCATTAGCATTGGAATCTCATTACATGTAAAAGTAATAACTGCTTTATAAGTATATATATGTGTATGTATTGCTTTATATTCTTGAGCTACATTGATATAATATTCAATCTAATAATTTGGTTATGATAACATACTATCAGTTGTTTGTATTGAATTTACAGAGGGAGGACTCTCTTTAGATCCATGGGTTGGATAGTTAATAGTATAACCATAACTTATCGCAGTTATGGTCACTTTATAAACCGTTAGGGGCATCAGAAGAGAATTCCATTGTATTTCTGGTAGGTATCCTCTCGTGTATTGTGTCTGGTCGCCGACGGTCACTTTGTATCGGTTTACAAAGCTTGTCGATGATTTCTCCCACTTTAAGTACAAGTTATCTGCCGAGAAATTGCTCTGGCTCCGAATGATTGCTCCAGGCTGCGTGGGATCTGCCGAAAAAAAAAATAAGATATTAAATTAGATATTTAGCTTATTTTAAATGTTTCTCCGTCTTATTAACATCATTGATTGAAATTTAAAAAAATAAATACATATGACGCTTCCTGTTTCCGTTTCTCTCATATTAAAAAAAACCCCGCATAGTATACCAAATTACAATTAGTACGATATAATATCAGTTTAGTTTATTTGTAGGGCTATCCAACTTGTTTAGATCAACTAGGAGAATAACCTTGATAATATATAACATATAATGCATAAAAATAACGTTAGGCTTACGAACTGATTAATACCAATTTATCATCTTACCCAATATGATATGTTTTGAAGACTCTTCTACAAAGATGTTCTCCTTTGGATTTCGTAATTCAGCGAGTGTTCGAACAGTTGTCCAATACATTCTCCCTGGTTGTAGTTTTAAGGTGCACGGTGATCTGTACTTGGTTTCCATTCCAACAAAATCAGTACCAGACCTTTTTTCGTAACTGATTGATTGTTCCCTCCATGAAACTTCATAACCTTTAACAAGATCTTGATCTCGAGACGGTTGTTTCCACTGAAGCGCAAACCCAGCTTCAAAACCACATGAAAAGCTTTTGATGTCAACTGTCGTTACTTCTAGGTAGGATCCTAGATTGTATTGACAACAAACAGATGCAGTTTTATATAAATATCAACTTAAATAATAAACTTAAGAAATGTACACAAATAAACATTGTATTTATGCATCTGAAGTTGATGAAACAAATTGGATGAATCAATGACTTTGACAACTCTGAATTTATTTATTTAGATTTACGTCATCTACAGGACTGTGTTACTATCCATGGTAAACTCATTTTGTTGAAATCATAAAGTTTATTTTAAGTAACGCATTATAGCGCCAGATGTAACTGATGTCCATATAAAGAAGACATGAACCTAAATGATGCCAGAGTATATAGCTTGTGTAATACTTACTTGGAAAACAACGAGAATTTCTTTGGTAGTACCGGGAATTACAGAGACACTTGCCAGACTGGCAAGTCATGCTTGAAAGATATAGACATTCCTGACTATGATTGCAAGATGCATAATACTTTAAACCTGTAAAATATGAAAGTAAATTAATTGTTTAGTTCAAATCATTTGCAAATAAATTCAAATATGATACTTGTATAAACGTAGTTTTCAAACCCTTAAGCCATTTTATTATCCTTTTTTAAAGTGATACAATGTGTATTGAAGAATTAATTTTTTTTGGTAACAAAAATAACATACTTCCGATTACAGACAACGTCCTATTGTAGCTTGTCCCCCATCCTTCGGAGTTTCTTGCTAAGCAACGGTAAGAATTTGCATTGTCATTTTCAAAAGTAACTCTACTGATTTGCAATTGAGGATTGCTACTATCGACTGTACTGCCTTGAAGTCTGCTGAGATTAATATCTATATCGTCTGCTGTCGTTCCGCGAATCTTTTGCCATTTCACTTCAAGAATCGGCGGGAAATGAGATTGAAGCTGAATGGATGCGTTGGCTTTTAGATTTGTTAAGTAAGAAATGCGGTAGAAAGGAAATAAAGAAAGAATAACCTTCGGAGTACCTGAAAAATAGTACAAAACAGTGCTAATTTGTTAAATCATTGAACATTTAGTTTATAAAATACTATATAAAATATGAGAAAGATGTTAATACTATGCACATAGTAGATAAAGCATGTAAATAAATAATCTACTTACGGATAGTGGTTATTTCTTCGGTGTACAGAACACTTCGTTTTTCGTAGTTGAAATCGTACCAACTAATAGCCTGAATTGTTACATTGTACTTTGTTCCAGGTTCCAGTCTCGAAGTCCAGTCAATGAAGTTGCCAGTAGATAACTTTGAATTTCCATTTATGGTTACTTGGTACCTGTCGACGGAAGTGTTTAACAAAGGCAGACCCCAGTGGAGATGTACTTGCTCAGGATGAAAATTACTTCGACTTCTGTTAATGGCACCAGGAGGCAATGGTTCTAGGTACAATTAATAATAAATATATTTTATCTTAATTGAAGAAACCCTGCTGCTCTTTGGAACTATAATTAATATCATATTTAACGCAAGGAATCTGAACAAAAAATACATACCTACAACAAGGTGTAAAACTTCACTCTTAATGTAAATCGTCTTTTCGACATCGTTGAGATACACAATGGAAGTAATTTTCGCATAAAATAAATGCCCAGGTACAAAATGTGCGTCGATAAGATATTGATTGTCTCGATTTACGGATTTGTTAACACTAAAGGATCCATTGTTCTCGGAAATTTCAAGGAAGTATTCCTGGATAAGATTGGCGCCTTGTAACGGGTCTTTCCAATTAACCGCCATTGATGTTGAGGAAATATTACTTGTTGTAAATACTGCTTTAAGAAGTGACTCTACAATTGATTAAAAATAATATAAAATTATCAAGATAGAATGCTACAAGTCTGAGAAAAACATCAAACAGTCATACCGGGCTATTTCAAAAAAAAAATTGCAAAAAAACCTTTTTATTTTTATTTACATATAAATCATCGTTTAAGAAAACTTACGAGATAGGCATTTTCTCTCATGGGCGTAAGCATAAGAAGGGTCACAAAAACACTTTTTGTGTTTATCTGAACAAATTAAACTTGTTCTTTCATTACACTCTCTCGTCAGATTGCAGGCTTTGCCATACTGTAAAACTAATACAAAATGATATAAATAACGATGACGTTCGATATTATTACATGTTTAAAAGATCATTTGTCGATTAGGTTAAATAAATGGCTACCAAAATTGCTAGGAAATGATTTAGTTGTTAATTACTTACTTCCCCGGACCTTTCTTAATTCTACCTTGGTACTCGAGCACCAACCGTCTTGGATCCTAACTTGAAATCGATAAAAGCCTTCATCGTCGAATTTAGCTTGATTGATAAACAGCGTCAGGTTAGGCAATAGTGTGCTTCCCGTGTATTTTTCTACGTGAATATCGATGTTTTCTGTTGTCCCATTTCTTATTACTTGCCACCTTGCCTGTAGACTGGGTTCAAGTTTTGCCTCATCAAAACCCTTAAATATTGCTCGTCTTCCAAAATCGGTTTCCAAAAACGAAGGAGCCAGAAGCATGAATGGACAGACTGTATTGTATAAAACAATAGTTATATACAGTCTCTAAGAAAATAATTACAGTCGATAAAGTTATGGAATGAGAATAAACTTGACTAAAAATTGCACGCCAAATTAACTTTTTTAATAATTTTAATAATCATTTAAATTAAATTCTGTTGGTTGGTATATGTGCGCGTATTGCATGTAGTATATTAAACAAGAACAATGCTTTTATATGCATACTTGTTGCATTAGCCGTGACGGTCGGATTTGTTGTTGTCATGTCTTGCGCTGACGTCATGGGAGTGGTATTTGTCAGGATACAAAGTATCAAAAACACCGAGGAAATAAAATCTTTCCCGGTCATTTTGGAGGCTTTTAAAGATCTCATGGTATTACTTCATCTTTGGATCGGAAAACTTATGTAAAAGAACAAGTACAGTGCAAGTCTTAAATTTAAAGAAAAAAGCTAAGGATGTTTAACTTCAGAATATTTCTATTTCATATAAATTTTGTATCGAATGTGTAATATAATGAATATGGACTATGTATAGTGAATAGGTCAACTATAATATTTTAAACACAAGTATCATATGTTGTTAACATGTGTCGTCATTTGACTGATTGATTAACCGAAATAAAATCAAAGTCATAGAAAGGCAATTACATGTATATGGTCTATTTTGTGCCCAGGCATTTACTCAGAATAGTATATATGTTAACTTTGTAATTTATACTTGATATACATGCAGTATTGCTAAATATTCGAGGAGGGAAAATTTACAGCGATATTTCTATAATAAAAAAACGAAAGATTATACAATTTGGAAAAAAAATATCTAGTAAAATATCAAAACGAACAAAAATTCGAACCCCCATACACCACCCCTCTAAAATTTTAATAGGGGAACAAATTCTTATATGTGTTACCAAAGCGAAATCATTTTGACAACAAATGAGTGTTGTTTTACTTTTTTAGATTGGTTTGCCTTGAAGAAGGACAAAATATATTTTCGCTGACAACTTTAAATCCAGTTTTACAAATATTATTTCATTTGTTTCAGTGCACGCGTTTATAACTTGCACAAGATGTTTAGCCTAAAAGATATCGAATAAATATCGAAGAAAATTTAGTTTAACAGGAGATGAACTTCATATTAAAAAAATGCTTTTAAGAATTTATTTTTTGCCATGCGAATTACCAAGCACTGCATAATAATGAGCCATCTACTTACCTTGCTTGTGTCATTCTATCGTGTTTCCTGTCCACCCCTTGTACTTATAGGTAGCTTGCTTTAAAAAACTTTAAAACTGGCCAATGGAATGCTAGAAAGATAACATTTTAATTAAGGTGGCTCTATACACCCACAGTTTATTCCAATTTTCAGTAGAAGACCACAAAACATATACTTATCAAATATTAAAATGACGATAGGGATACTATAGGTATTTTTAAAGAATTTTTTAATGTTTTTTCGTGTTTTTGTAAAATATTTTTTAAAAAGACAGCTATCAACAAATTGAGAGAAATTATTTTGTCATATGATGGATATTTCCTTCGGACACATAACAAAAAATATAACACATCTTAACATTCAAAAATGTTATTATTGCAAATCTTTTTAGTATTTCCCCAAAACATATTTTTTCATATTTTCTTACTCTGTTGACAAATCATCTGAAAAAGTTGCTTGATGTTATAAGAAAATGTATTTTAATAAATGTGAAATAAAAAATTGAATGAAAACAATTGCAAATAAACACAAAAAATATTTTAAATTTTATTTGGTATGAAAGTTCCTCACGTAAGGGTTATCGTTCCCAAGTCCCAAGGCCCAAACACCTTGGGGACTTTTCATTTCTGAGTTGAAGAAAATTTCCTAAATATAATGTTGGAATGATAAATACATGCATATTTCATTAAAGACTTTGCCCTGTATAAGTGAATATATTCGCTTTAGTGCAAAACTAAGTCAAATAAATAAAGGGGAACATTGACTAGGCTAATAGGATTTATGTATCCCAACCTGAGAGAAATTCAAAGCAACCCTCTCATCCCCGTTAGGTGTCGATATTAATGTGCATTAAAGTATATTATAATTGAAATATTTTCACCTGTTTAGAATTTTCTTTCACGGTATTCAACCAAAAAATACGTTTTAGAAATTTTTGGAAAGTTAAAAAATTTATTGTTCTCATCGGGAATCGAACTCATGACCTACTGGTTTGTAGTGAACCCACTAACCCACTGCGCTACGGTGTAACATAACTATGATGCTAAAAAAACTCTTTAAAAATTTATACTTGATTTTATTGTTTATTTCGATAAATAATACCACACAACGCGAGGTGTCACATACCACATTACTTGTAAGTAATGAATTTTCCAATTATAAAATTAAATCTATCCATTTAACAAATTTTTCAAAATAGCGGTTCCCATACAATTCACCTCAGTTTAAATCAGCCAGTACCGGAAACACATGTTTCCAGATTTACTTTTTTGCGTACTGCGTCATCAAAAAGTGGTGTATAGAGCCACCTTAATTGCAGCAATCTCGCCATGCATGAGTGCGTATGTACTCAAGTATATATATATATATATATATATATATATATATATATATATATATATATATATATATATATATATATATATATATATATATATATATATATATAAACAACATTGTGGTAACCTCCATATATTTAAAAGCATCTTCTATTGCAAGAGACAATACTAATACCAATCAAACAATAATTATTATTTAGGACATCAGTTTGCAATCATCTTATATGTTACTTAAAATAATTTATTTTAAAAGACTATTAAATGAGCAGGTAGATGTTATGTAACATTCACAATCTTTTATCAATTTTGATACAAAAATTAATAAATTTTACTTCCATCTATAGCGATTCAAAGTGCCATCACCTTTATTTGCAAGATCTTTATATACGTTCTTGTTTCGATGCATCTAGATTTATTACCAATCTAAAAGACTACTTTTAAAATTGAATTAATCAAGATTATTTAACTTGTCCCCCGTCCTGTAATAAACCTCATACAAAACAAAAACAACTATATTTTATCGACTGAACAGTTTTGAAAATGATTAAAGTTACGAAGACTTAACAGAAGAAGTGCGTGATTAATGTAAAAAGATTATTCATAAGTATATATAGAACTGTTAGCGAATTACGCAATGTGGAGAATCATATAGCGTAAAGCGCATTAGTACGGTACATATCATTAGTTACACGTACTCGTAAAAGTACACGTTCAAATGTTTTTTTTCTCTGCTGACTATTTCTTAGAAAGAATTTTCCACAAGGAGTGTACGCAAATCAAGTACTAAAGCGCCAGGTATCAATTAAATGGAAATGTGGTTAACTTTTATTTACTATGCACACGAATGACGTAAATAGTCTAAAAAATTTTATTCTTCCAAAAAACCAACTGTTAAAGCTTTAGATTCAAACTCATTCTTATCATAGATTCTTTTCTTAGAAAGAAAATCTTTTTCTTTTATATATATATATATATATATATATATATATATATATATATATATATATATATATATATATATATATATAAAAGAAAAAAAAAGCAACACTAACTGCAAAACATAAGCGCTTTCATTGTTAAAAATCTTCATAGTATATATATACATACTAGTAGCCAATTAAGTTAACTTATGTTATCTAAAACAAACTTAATTGTCAAAGGATTCATTATAGTATCGTTGTCATGTCAACGCATCTATCATAAATTATGGTTAAAATTGTGGGATTTAAAATTGATGTGGATGAAACATTGAGCCATAATCAAATAAAAAAACGCTAACCGTAGTTTACATAATCTTAGGAAGCATTGATTTAAGTTTGATTACCAAACTGATAAGGTTTAAGATACAAATCTTCTTACAAGTAACATAAAAGCATAGCATTATGGAGCATTTTCAAGTTTTTATATTGTAATCATTGCAGTCAGAGGGAGGTCAAAACTAGGGTAAAAGTGATCATTTTTTTTAAAAGTGATCATCTCGTTAAAAATAAAAGTTAGATTTAAGTTTTAAAACTTATTGCAATTTTTTAAAAGATAAAATCAACAACAATATATGTTTCAGAATAAGATTTCGATAACATCAATAGATTACAAAATACCATGAGAAGAGCTTTTGTGGGAACTAATTCAACCAATATAACCACTGCTGATTGTAGACGGGTATTAAAGTCAACCCGGTAGTTTGCAAACATTACATAAGATGTGTCTCTAAGGACAAATCAGGATTGATCATGCAAAGAGATGGATGAATATTCTGTTTTCTCAGCAATAAAAAAGTTAAAACAAAATCCCAAAAATCATATATGCCTACATTGTTAAGGGTTTTTTTATTTATAAAAGACGTTGTTAACTTTTTATAATAAAAAAGAACTAGACTTTGACCCATGCGTGCACGGGATGACATTGAATTTACGAAATAACTGTGTCTCGGGACAGGCCTTCACCACAATTTAAAATGCCTCTCATATACCCGTAATGTAGCAAAAAATTGCAGAATCGCTCCGAAACGATTTTGGAGAAAATTAATGAAGCTGCATGGAAAATTACAGTCAAATTATTCATAACAAACCATTTTGAGGCTGTAAATACCTTTCATTTAAAAATTTAATTCATATTAATGAAGATTTCAACACTTTCTCATCAACGTTTTTACTCACTTCGAATTTACACACCATGTTGACATTCTGAACTCTCGGGATTTTTCATATTAGATGAACTGAGTTAGAGTTATCTCCGGTATTTCCTTTGATGAACAGAATGTTTTCTCAGCAATAAAAAAGTTAAAACAAAATCCCAAAAATCATATATGCCTACATTGTTAAGGGTTTTTTTATTTATAAAAGACGTTGTTAACTTTTTATAATAAAAAAGAACTAGACTTTGACCCATGCGTGCACGGGATGACATTGAATTTACGAAATAACTGTGTCTCGGGACAGGCCTTCACCACAATTTAAAATGCCTCTCATATACCCGTAATGTAGCAAAAAATTGCAGAATCGCTCCGAAACGATTTTGGAGAAAATTAATGAAGCTGCATGGAAAATTACAGTCAAATTATTCATAACAAACCATTTTGAGGCTGTAAATACCTTTCATTTAAAAATTTAATTCATATTAATGAAGATTTCAACACTTTCTCATCAACGTTTTTACTCACTTCGAATTTACACACCATGTTGACATTCTGAACTCTCGGGATTTTTCATATTAGATGAACTGAGTTAGAGTTATCTCCGGTATTTCCTTTGATGAACAGAATATATGACAAATTTTCAATGAAAATTTTCACGTATTTGTTATATCGTTTCTGAGGTTATCCATGCAAATGTGATATTGTGGAAACATAAACTAAAGAGCGTGAATGTAATGAACATGCACAAGATTGCAAAATCGAAAAAATCCAGATGATTTCTGGATTTTTAAAAGGAATTTTCGTTGATGATTATTAAGCGAAGCTTGATTGAGAAAAAATAAAAACAAATTGGTAATCTTCAAGTACCAATGATGTTTAAAATACTAGTATTTAAAACAATGTCAGTACTCTTCCGATTTCTCGGTACTAAAGCCCAAAAATTCGAGTCTATTATTTTAATATAGTAGTATAGATTGATGTTTTAAAACAAACTTATTAATAGGCAAGTTCACAAACTGTTTTTGAGATTTATCAAACTGAATAACAAACACAGACAATCTTATAACAATCGCACAAAAATACGGCAGTGGTAAGTCTCGAGCGAAGAGGATCACATGTCTGTATATTCACAATCACCATTGTCTAAAGCCAACCTTCACCGATTTGAAGTGTGGCCAATCTATCAATGTCCTTAACATCCAATCTTAATTCTGGGAAACATGATATGTAGGGTTATTAACGAAAAAATGGGAAAAACAATGTCACAAATAACATTTAAAAGATATTTTATTAATTTGGCATTACTTGCAAGATATAACGGATAAGACACATTGAACTTGATTTGTATGAATTACCAGTTTCCGCCGTGAATCTGCACATCCTTGTTGGTGATGACAGTTATATAACAAAGACTTACATATCAATTGCGTGAAATTTAATGTTTTGCAAGTAAAGGCACCAGACACAATATTGTGGGCAGAATTAAAGTTACTAAAATAAGAAATGATAAATGCATGAACCTTGTTTTTGGACACTGGAACACCATAATAATGTCTCTTATACACTGTTAGATTTAAAAAACAAAATATAGAGAAATGCAAGGGCGTGTTTAGTTTTAAAGTTCTAAAATAGCATGAACAAAATTATACTGTAAATTGGTATATTCCCTTTTCTGTTGAAGATTTAAATAAAAAGTCACTATAACTAACTTTCGTTATCTTGCTTCTTTGTTTTATTTAAATATATTAAGTGCGTTTCAATCGCTTCTCGTCTATCCGACATACTCAGAAAAGATATCTTTTTTTTTCTAGAAAAGTGGTATAACTGTCAGGAAAGCTAGTCACTCAGTGACAGTTAACCTCTACAATTCTTGGCAATGTTTGGTCGAAGATTTTTATGTGTAGGTAAGACAATAAATTTCAAATTCAGATCATACATTTTTTATGATAAGAGGAAATTGTCATCTTACAAACAATCTACGGTAGTTTTCCCAGAATACCCGACCGTGAAGTCGAGAATTTGTATTCCAGAAATACAGACTAAGGTAGATAAAATACCCCAAATTTATTTATGCATAATCCTAAGCATAAATTATATCTACTGACTGTTTATTTCTACAAAAATATCTCCATTATGTCATTCACAACTGTTGTCATTCAAAATTACGTGATTTAATCCCACCTTTTGTCATCAGTTCGTATTATAAATAATTTACTTACCTGTTTAATGCATAATTTATCTTGTATAATGTTCTGCTCTACATATTATATGTTACAGTTGGTTTTAACATATGCTTTTTTACAGCTTAAAGTATATTGATTTTTGTTCTTCTCAAATTATTGGTACGTACCAGAAATGATGTACATCAAAGTTTATATGTTTTGATCAGGATATAATCATATTTTGATCAATAAAATTTTCAACACATTTGTGAGTCTGTTTGATGTGTTGAATGAGGAGACATAAATAAAATGTCAAAGTCCGAGGCGATATGACGCAAATTTTGAATTCAGGAACACCTTCAACACTCAATCGCGAGCGAGCTTATTATTGTAGTTAAGATCCTTACTTTCAGTAGATCCACAATTTCTATACTTTTCATGAAACGATGCAGTACCACGTTTATATAATTCTTTATATTTTAATTTTTCCTTTCTTGACGGGAATCCCGATTGTTATAAACAATTTTAGAAACGGGATTCAGGTGGGGAAATTTTACGGCGAAGCACAAAGATAATCTCATTGATCCTGCTTGAGTCTATCTAAGGAAAATCGGAACAAAGAGACAACATCTCCAATTTTAAATAAAATAACGTATTCTTTTGGTTTTTAATCCACATTAATATCGACAATTGTCTCATACAACCTTAAGGTATCCTTACACAGAAAATAAACTTTATATTTGAAGACATTTAAAATACAAATTCTAATATTTAAGAGTTGCATATCGTCGAATAAACTATAAACCAACGCCCGGATCCAGGAATTTTTGCACGGCGGAGGGGTGGGTGGTCCATGTTTTACTACCAAAACAGACATCTAATTCTAAAATCCGAAATAACATAGCATCTGTTTTCAAAATTAATATAGAAGAGTGACGTAGACATTAATACACCTTTCCTCGGCAACGAGACAGTTTACAATAATAGCTTTTTAGTGAGTATGATTTAATTCATAATATCATTGAATCGATTTCAATACTTTTCTTTTATCAAGGACATCACCTTAAGAATGTGAGATTTTGTAACTAAGGTATCAAATTCCTAATATCTATCTTATCTTCCCTCCATAAAGAGAAGAACCAGGAAGAAAATTTTGTAAACGTGACTGACAAAATACATTGTCTCTTTAAAGTATTCTTGGGAGACATAATAAACCTTCACGGATTATCGTCATTGCAGTAAAGTAGTAGATAGAACACGAGTTTTAAAATGCACAGTAGGCACATAATTCCGTTTCAAGATGGCTGTGGACATGCGGCTTCAACAATGAGGGATATAATCACGCTGATCTGTACTCTTGATACGTTTTGAGTCATTGTTTTCTTTCCAGGACACTTAACAAATATAATGTCGTTTTGGATTTATGATGCTGATCTGTGTACGAGTTTGATCTCTCTCGCCCAACGTCTCATGTCACAAGTGCATTTTCAAGTGTGAAAGATACATGCGCACTTAAAATGAGCGATACGTTAAACACACAGATACCGTCAAAATATACTGTTATATATCAGCTGTAGTGATAATTCACGTAGCGTAGATGAGAAAAGCCTTTACAATAGTCTATAAACTTGTTTTTAGAGTTATAAATCACCCAACCACAATCATTTCATAATAGACACATTTCGTACTAGTACACCACATACCCGTCTGCAACATACACACAAACATGTATATTTTAGAACTCCGAAAGTTTTGAAACTAATTAATAAAGACTCAATAGATAGTGTATATATAATTATTTCTTTATTTACACATAATTGTTTAATATTATTTGCCGTTTTTAAGAGGCACCATCGCTTAAGTAAACATCATTGTCTGTTGACCAAGTAATTGTTTGTTGTTTCTTTCTTGATTGAAACCCACTTGTTGGCTTTCTATGTGTTAAGATACGACACTATGCAAAATAATCGATGCATTGTATCTAAATGTTCTTTCACAGAGTGTGCCCAATACTTTGTCATTTTTTCGCAATAAAAATAAAATAAAAATAAAAACTATAATACATTTAAGCGCAATTACGCAATATCGAAAAGCTGTCGTATATAACTAGTATGTTTATTCATATTTATGTCCTAATTTAAGCAAATTTCATCAATGAAATAAAAAAAGATCAACGCATCTGCATTGTTGTCAGTCATAGATAAGTTAAAACTTATCCTTTCAATATAATTCATACAAGCATATACTTAGTACAATTTAAATGTTTCTGGGTATATTTGTAAAATATGGATATGCATAATAAATACCTTTTAAAAATCAGTTCATATTAAATAAACAAATATATAAAACGATAATTAATATGCAGCTAGGATCACAGATACAATATATCTACATAAAAGTTTCTTCATTAGTTGATTCTAGTGGTTGGTCTTTTGATTCGAAACTGAAGAAAAAGATTAAAAATGCAAATAAAAACAGGAGAAATAATAGAAAAACGGGAACTGGATTAATATTTCTGTTTCCCTCTTGCTGTTTCTTATTTACTTACCTGTTCTTGGCGATTTAAAAGATCGTTAATAGAGTTCCAGTAATCTGAATTGTCGTAACCTTTGAAAAAATCAACAACAAAAATCGTGAAAAGCTGATATGTCCAAAAAAGCAATATTCTATGACTCAGGCGTCATAGAACAGCTGCAAATATGCTTTTTAGTGTACAATAATATAATAATAATAAAAAAGAAAAAGATCGAGTTTTTGCATCACACGAAGAATCCGGTCACAAACAAATGTACAGAGCTTTATATATTAGGTTATATATATGTATCACAATGTGACCATTTCATACGAACAAACAAATAAACAAACATTGCAAAAATAAACGGAGAGGAAAATATGCCCAACCTCTTGGTGGATTCTTGCGATAAATATCTCCATATTGATCAATCGTACAATACTGATCTTGAACACTGTCCTTATTGTGACTTAGATATGAGTAGTCATTATCCCGTATAATTGCGCTGAAATTAAATCAAAACAAATCTAGTGTATCTTTATAAAACATAAAACAAAAGAAGGCTCATACGTTTCAATGATACAGTATACTTTATGCTCATACTAGTCATCAGTTTGATGCAATAAAAACATGTTACCCAAATGACATAAGGGGTTTTAAAAAAATCACCATCGATATCGTACTTGTAGAACCATAAATATATACAATGTAGTACACGAAAATTGTTCTTGAATTATGTCAAATTGAAAAAGTATATTCATCTGAAAAATAAGTGGCAATGAGTCGACAATCCAATAAGATATTTATAACGCGATAGAAGATTCTACCTCACATCCACCTGCATATCGTGATATTTTGCAAATTGTTTGTAACTTTGCAGTATTACTCTATAAATCCAATGCAAAGTCAAAGCAGCACATTTTTACACCTTGCTTCTGATTCACATATTGTACTTTAACAATACAAATTTCAAGTTTATTATGTCATCAAAACTATGTAAACTGATTTAGATATTCCGAACTTAGAAGTTTAGTATGCCATTAAATTTGCGTAAAATGTTTTATCCGAACTATAACAGTGTTACTTATTCTTATATACATAAAAAAGAAATAAAAAAAACAATTTTCTGCAAGTGTTTGCGTTCGAGTGACACATACGGCGAAGTACACCCCTGCTTTTATTTTTGTTAACATAAAATGGGGTTTAGTTGAACAGAATTAAACCTTCTTTGATAACGTTTTTAATGCAATTTTCTGATAACAATCATCCACTTTTCTCCATTTCTTTATTTTTGTTTTGTTTTATCATTCGATTTATTTTTTTTAATTGTGCTACATGTATATCAATTCCTATTATTTTGTAAACAACAATTGTTATAATGTATCTCAGATTTCAAAATCCAAAACAACATAATTTGTTAACGATTTAAATGGTGTTAAAATATCATCGGATTGTAAAATGTAAACGGGTTGAAAAGAGGCCATGAATATAAAACAAAAATTCCATTGCAAAATATATATGAATGCTATTATCAAAATCACCAAATCGTATTTAACGCCTAGAACGATTATTGTCAACAGCTGTATATCTACTCACCTGTCTTTTTTCTGGGCAGACTTTCTTTTATGGCATACATAGATGATTGCAAGAGCACCAGTTGTCATCGCGAGCGGAATTGTGACTCCGAGAATTATTAGCAATGTCGACCAATCTGAAACGCCAAAAATTTACTTTATTTCATTATAAATTATTACAACCAACACAAAGTGTAAAGGGTTAAATATCACAATTTTGGACAGACTTGTCTTTTTTACCTGATTACAAATACATATATTATATAACCAAATTAATTCAAACCCAGTCTAATCCATTTGAATAAAAGTTATGCATATTAAATGGGAGTATGAATGCTTAAGATTAAACTAAACATTCTAAACTTTTAAAGAATAAAAGACACATATACATAAAATTATGATAACAATTTGAAATTTTACAGACCTGTTGTTTCCAATTTTCTGAAAGAATTTAAAAATTATTTTTAGAATGCACATGTAGATATATATATATTCAAAAACATCATATAAAGGTAATGATTAGCATTCAATAAATATGTATATGTATTCTAACAATTGCATGTATTTGAAAAGATTTCTCACATATGAATTTTTAATGACTTACAAGAATGCAAAAGAGAAAAAAAAAGTATATTTAGAACATTATGTACTCTAGATCTGAAAATGGTCAATAACCAACTTACATGGTCATACAAACAGCATCTCCTGATGAATCATCACACTTTTCATCCTCGTTACACATGCCAGAATATACATCACAAGGATTAGTGGAACTATTAAGATCTGTTGCAAAATTTAGTATTGTAACCATTACATTTTATCAGTGTTACATCAAAAAATATAATCAACTTGTACAGTTCAGTCCATATAATTATATTAGTTAATGGTCTATGCTTATGATACGTGTTTTCCACAAAGCTAAGAAAACAGTAACAAGAATTTTATTAAACAATTTATTTGGTCTCTAGAAAATGAGGCATTCTTTTGATTCAATATATTGCTAACTAATTTTAAACAAGAAAATCACCAGTTTATCACTTAATGTTATTATCTTCCCACTCTAAATAACTTACTTGTTTTGCTACCGTTTTCATAAACACCAACGTTTTTGACTTTCGTTGAATGGTTGAATAGTGTTATGATTTCCCTTTGTTGCAGTATTTTAAACATGCTGTTTGTTACATTAAGTTTCAGACTTTGTTGTGAGCCATTAGCAAATATCTCATGATCGACGATAATGCTTCCAAATCTGAAGTTCCAACAATTTTATTGAGACATGACACAATGGTGTCATACATTTGTAGTAAAACAACTTCATTTATTCTACTTACCTCAAAGACAAAACCACTACACGTGTGATATCTTTAATATGTTTCTCGTAAAATATTTCCAGCTAGACGAATAAAAAGACAATAATTTAATAATATGAGTGCTGGATACTCAGTTTTCTTTGACCTGTTTACCAAAAACTATTTGAAAGAGCTAATTTATGCATTTATGCAGATACATATACAAACTTTCGATTGAATTTCGTTTCTCCATTCCTTGCTTTTATTAAGAACCTCTTCTCTGTCATAGTCAAAATAAAAATGTATCTCAATTTTTACTTTGAATTCGCCCATATCTAGCAAAAAGCAATGAAAATCTATTATGTAATTTATGCTAATTTTTCCAAGCAAAAAGATCGCAATTAGTGTTGTTAAACGCAAAATTTCAACTAATCAATAACATTGAAATACAAATTATTAAAAAAAACAAGGTAAATTTAGATATATAGATAGCACAAATAAACTGTCTTTAAATAAAAAGCTAAGATTTTAAAGAAAAAATGGGAATCATTACTGAGTATTGTCTCTAAGTTAAAAAAAATGCCAGCAATCGATAGAGTAACAACATTTAATTGTAAACGTTAAATCATTAATTATGTATTTTTTTTTTATTCTATGACCTGAAATAAACATTGCATTGATTTACTTACCTGTATTTTGAGGTGGGATCGGCGCTATAGAGAAAATTATGAATTCGCTTATAAAATTACACATTCATATTTGTTTACATGCTTTACCAGATTAATATCGTAAAACGATATGTAATTTTCTTTAAAATAAAGTTAAATGCAAAATAGGGTACTTACCAATGCAATCATTTAGATCGAGTCCTCCATACTGACATTCGCAATGAGCTGCCCCTGCAGTATTCTCGCAGACCTGATGGATAGTTTCATTGCAAGAATGCAATCCACTGGAGCACTCATCTACATCTTCTGAACAATCGTTTCCTTTCCACCCTTCGTTACATTCACAGTCTCCAGTAACATGGTGACAATCCAGGGTATTGTTAGGGGAACATATGCAACTGCTTGAGCAATTATTCCCAAATGAAAACTGCTCACATCCTATACAGCATATAAAAATGACTTAACCATATTTAAATTAGTTATTGTTACTGTAACTGTGAATACAAACGCATTTGTAATCAAATCATTTTATGTTTTAACCGTTTTTTAATCAAATATACTTGTGCATATTTTCCCGTCTCCGTGAAACCCTCTGTTACATGTACATGTATAAGCACCGTCTGTATCTTTACAAGTCGCATTTTGTGAGCAATTAGCTGTCTCTTCACGGCATTCATTGATATCTGTTAGAAGCAAATCATACATTACTTTTTAGGCACATTTCAAAATTACATAATTTGGATTTAATCAATGTTTATGTTAAGCAATAACTAACACTTATTTACTGATTTATTCTTTATTCAAAACCACCAAGGATGCTCAAAATAATGTACAATAATTTGGTAATGGCAACTGTAATTATTGCATGTTAGAGTGAGGATTTAAAAAATAGTTTCGAATCAAAAAATTTGTTATTTCATAAAGAGCAAGGATTGTTTATGTGCTTGTATTTCTTTTATAAACAAATAAACAATTTATGACCATTTCTATTCTCTAAAGAGGAGTTATGTTTTATATCGATGGTGGTGGTAAGGCAAGCAGACATAAATAAACATACTGTGACACTTACTATGACAATGAAACAATGTTGTGCTGTTTAAAACATAACCGTCGAAGCACGAGCAATTAAAACTTCCCGGGGTGTTCGTACAGTTCTGACAACCATCAACTAAGTTTGTTGCATTGCATTCATCGATGTCTTCACAGCTTTTGTTGTTAACCAATGTGTAACCGTCCAGGCAACTACATTGATAACTACCATTAGTATTGTCGCAGTTGTGATCACAAATGGAATCTTCTTCACATTCGTCTATATCTATGATCAATGGAAAAGATCGACGGTATTATTTTCTGATAGGAATGTACTTCAAATAATTGTACATAACAAGCACATACAAGACTTCCAACAATAAATGTCTTGAAAAAGAGCAAACTTAGCCATGCAATACGAACCTACCTATGCAACTGTCATTTTCTGTTTGGTTAAACCCCTCTTTGCACCGACATTGATAGGACCCAACACTATTTTTGCATTCTTGGAATGTGTTGTTACATGGATTTTCAGTGTTATTGCATTCATTGATGTCTTTATCACAAAATGTTCCTGTCCAACCAGATTTACATACACATCCACTTTTATGGTCACACCTTTCCGAGCCTTGGCCACATTTGCATTGTGTTTGACAATTTTCTCCGTATAAGCCTGACACACATTCTTAAGATAAAATAAAAATGGTTATTGATTAAAGATATGTAAATGTTATTCTAATTATGATTCCATTATATTTTAAAATATGGTTTAACATTAATGATTGTAAAACAAATCATTCATAAAAACAGCGTAATCTTATAAAGCGATTACAAAATTAATCATGTTCACATTATTCTATATGAGAGGCTAAAATATGTATCACTGTAAAAACAGTGCTTTGTGTATGATTATATAGCAAGAATCCAAGGTTAGTGTATTTATGTACATATATATATATATATATATATATATATATATATATATATATATATATATATATATATATATATATATATATAATTATCTATCAAGGTAAGTGTATTTATGTATATATATATAATTATCTATAATTATATAATAGAATTCACGTATTTAACGTATCCACAGTTTTTATGTATCACGTATTAACCATGTATCATGTAAGTACATGTACTAATTACGCATTATAATGGTATTCGGTCTTGAAGGGTCTTTATGAATTTTTACACTCTTTCCACTAAGGGCTGTTCAGGCTATATACCTTATCCTAAATATAACTAATGTGGCTCCAAATATTGTAATCCGCAAGTTTTGCCCACCACCACCCTTTCATTTCTCTTAACTATAAATAATGTATTGTTTGAGTTTTCTCAATGAAAGGATAATTTCCCTTTGTCAAATACGTGAGATGCTTTTTGTGCCCCACCTTCTGTTGCATTTTTGATAAATTACTAAATGTATGCAGTCTCACATTTCCATGTTTATATTCATTTAATCTTTATCTGGCATTTTTAATAAATGCTCTTCACACAAACCATAGTTTTTCTTTATCAAGGTAGCAGCAGAACAGAGCTGCAAATGTGCTTCATGTTCTATTCGACAGTAATAGTAATGTAGGGTTTCACAGTTTCTTTAAAAGAGAACACATGTATTTTACCTTTACATGAAATTCCATCATTTTCTAAAGTGTATCCTGTAGTACAAGCACATTTAAACGAGCCATCAAAGTTTGTGCAATTCTGTTGACATCTGTTAGATTCTATGCACTCATCAATATCTGAAATGTGGGATATACCAAAATTACACAATGCTATGGAATAAAACATATGCACTACTTAATCTAAGGTGACTATTCTAAGTTGATCGAAATATGGGTATCTCTATTAATAATGGTCAAATGTTTAACATAAAATTTCATTTTCCCCAAAAATACGTGCATACTCGTGTATACTCAAGGATATTTATATAAAATTGTAATTTCATATTCATACCTTTACAAGTACTATTGTCTATATCGAGTCTGAAACCTGATTCACAGAAACAATATCCTTCATACGAATTTCCATACTTTTCATACCGACACCCATAGCTGCAGTTCAGTTTCGGGAAATTGTCACACACATTTGACACTAAAAAATTGATAAACATTAGATTTTTACTATTTTTTTTTCTTTAAACATTGTTTTTTACTCCGAGTATTTGGTTTTTTTTAGTTTTTGTTTTAACTTATGTTTTGAAAAATACCTTTTTGACAAGTTCGTCTGTCTTTGTCGTGCAAGGCAAATCCAAATTCACAATCACAGTTATATCCTCCTATGGTATTGATGCAAATATGTTCACAGTCAGCAGTACCACTTTCACATTCATTAACGTCTACAATAACAAAAATAAGTTCTCATAATCAATGCTTTTGGCAGAAGTATTTGCCAACAAATGAGTTTTTCGGATGTATGGCTCTCTAGTGCAGTACGGCCTTTTTTTAAAATTTTGAATATATTTACATGCAATATAAATAATGGTCAACAAGACATAGAACTTCAATATTATATTAATATCCCCGATATGACATTTTTACCGATATGCCATTTGGCGCACGGCGGGTGTGATCGGTCAGCAGAGGATGCTTACTCCTCCTAGGCATCTGTTTCCGTTTGGTTTTGTTTTTATAATGTAAGCATGGGAAAAAATAAGAAACGCCTTAATATGAAATGGTTTTTCTTGTTCTGTTGGACTACTTTTGCTACTACCGAAATCGAGTGATGTAGTATTCTTATTAGCAGAAAAACAATTGATTTACACGAAACATAGTTGCAATTTGGTAAGTAAATAAGTACCTTTACAATTAGAGCCATTTCTTTTAAATCCAAACATGCAGTTGCAAGTATAATTTCCGTGCAGGTTTTGACAAACAGTATCATCCGAACATTCATTTAAACTTACATCATTACATTCATTGATATCTGAAAATACAAATTTTGATACTCACAATAGTACTATATAAATTTTATTACATGGAACAAAAGAATACCATTGCATCGTTATATACTAGTAATTCAGATACGTTTATCTTTTTTGGAGGTACATCTTTCTTTACCTTTGCAAACATCACTCTCCATACTAAATCCGTCTTTACAATTGCACTGGTAAGACCCTTCAAGATTATGGCAGACTTTTTCATTTCCACATATGGTTTTATTGTCACATTCATCGATATCATCCGTACAGTTCACGCCTGTCCAGCCAAGTTTACAGACACACCCAGTCACTGGGTCACATCTGTCCATACCTTGTCCACAGGTGCATACTTGGCTACAATTTTCACCGAAATTTGGTTCTTCACATTCTGTGTTAAAAGCATATTAAGAAAAATGAAATATTCTCAAGGAAACACGTTTAAATAGTTTAAATAATAGGAATGAAACTCTAAAACCGAGATCATTTGAGAATCAATACATTGTTTTAAGATTTTCGACAGTTTACGTTTACTTAAAAAATATCTATATCATAATATTATTTCAATAATTATTTCGTATAATAGTATACAATTGACAACAACAAAAACAACAACTAAAAGTCATTAAAACAATGCACCTGTGCATGAAATTTTATCTTCATTCAGTTGGTATCCAGCACTACAATAACATTGGAATGAACCATCGGTATTTGTACAGTTTTGTTGACATGGTTTGGCATCACACTCGTTGATATCTAAAGTGTACAGATAAACAAAAGTTTTGTTTAAGTACAACAAACATAAACCTTTATGTACAAATTCCAGGTATTCTTTTAAAATTCATGAACTGTTTTATTGATACTACAATTCACATTACCGATACAGTCTTCTTCATTTTCAAGTTGATAACCAATCGGACAAAGACATTTCTTGTTAACCATATCACAGGTGTAATTGCAAGTTTTTAGATCTCCTTGACATGTATTTTCATCTGGATAAAATATAAGCGTAACAAATGTATTCATAAAAAAAACATTTATGAACGTATGGACTTCAATGAAAGAAAAACAACTGCTTAAAAATGCTCTTATTTAAACTCTTATTTTCATTGAACAAAGTTTTTCTAAATATAAGATTTCAAGAAGTACCTGTCCTGGAGCAGGTAGTGTTGTCACTATTTAAAGAAAACCCTTTAAAACACTGACATTTAAATGATCCATGTGTATTATTGCATATCTGTTTGCATCCAGATGTCTTTTCCATACACTCGTCAATATCTGTTCCAAAATAATAATAAATGAATATGATACCGGTATATACGAAAGCCGAGAAGGATCATTCGAGATTCGAGATTCAAAATACGAGATTCGAAATACGAGATTCGAGATTCGAAATTCGAGATTCAATATCTAAATTAACCAATCAAATCATGGATCTGAAACCTGTATCCTAGCAACATCAAACTGTTCTAAATAAAGATCATTCGTACATGCTCTTTCCTACAAATAAATGTCTTAATAGCTCTTATATTGTGGTTATAAAATGGTTAAATTAACATTGATAAATTGACCCCACACAGGATAAACAATTAAATTAGCGATAACACTGGGGGCTTTGAAAATCTATGTGATTTTGTTTGTCCTGTATGTATTTTCCCCCCGAACCATTTTAACCCGTTGTGTATTCGCCCCAACTGTGTAAAAATCGGCTCGCGAAGAAAGATCTGTTTAATCTAAATAATAAAAACTGAGTGTGGTTTTAGCTATGAAACGAAATTCAATGAAATAATCGACATGTCAAAATATAGGTTATCATAAAGTTTTAAACCATAGAAGATATAATGATTTACAACCTCAACGACAACAATCCAGATAGAAATAGGAATATTTCATGTTTTTTTTTATCATTTTCGCTAGCTAATGTAAGACATCACAAATACCCCAAACCCCCTCACGGAAAAGGAAATGCTAGGTGATGAGAGAGAGAGAGAGACAGTCACAGACAGACAGACAGAGAGTTTTGTAGTGTCAAATTCGGTTTTGATTTAGAATTTGAAATTAATTTGATTTGTTGCAAGCATATATAGACAATAATTAAGCCTCTAAAAGGAGAAAAGAGAGGAAGTAGCTAGGGTAGGGCAGACCAACTAGCAAGCTTTAATTTTACATCGACTCTCTCTCTCTCTCTCTCTCTCTCTCTCCCTCTCTCTCTCTCTCTCTCTCTCTCTCTCTCTCTCTCTCTCTCTCTCTCTCTCTCTCTCTCTCTCTCTCTCTCACCTAGCATTTCCTTTTCCGTGAGGGGGTTTGGGGTATTTGTGATGTCTTACATTAGCTAGCGAAAATGATTAAAAAAACATGAAATGTTCTTTAAATTGTGTGCGGATGTTGTACTCAATAATCTGTTTTCAGTATATACATTTCAAGGGGGGGGGGGGGGGGGGGGGGGGGGGCTTTATAGTCCTAATTAGTTTGCCAGTTATTCTGTCCCCACTTTGTTTTCTCTTCGTTTTTTAGGTTTTTTTTATTTGGCTCGGCAAATTAATATTAAACTTTCTGTGTAGCTCCATAACGATGCACTGTAGATAAATTATGAGTAATTTTACTTTTGATAAACAGGTACATATCCGTACTTGATTTTTAATTTGACTCTTATAATCGGATTTAATATTCCAATAAATATAGGGTAGGAAGAGCAGACGGGACTTTTTTGCGCATATCCTACTGTACCATTCATTCAACACAGGTATTAGCACTCATCGAGTTCGACTTGCTTTCCTTTTTTTCGTCCACTGGATTTAAAGCTATTAATTTTTGAAAATATTTTGAATTTATGGCCTGATTATATATAAATTAGAGCTGCGCTGGTGCATCTATTTACCCAAATGGACCAAAATATAACCAAATGAATCTAAAACTTTTGACATAATTAGTTTTAAAAGTACGACTCTTTTTCAATTCTAATCGGGTATGTCCTTTAGAAAAATCTTGAACCACACACATTTTAGCAAATAAAACGACAATTGTTTCATTTTTTTATGGGGAGGGAGGTGGTGCCGGTAAAGGACATGTATTGCTTGTGGCAGTTGTGCTATACTCTCATTTGTTATAATAGGTAATACTACATATTGATATAAAATGAAAGTTTCCAATTACACTGTACATAGCTTCTATCATGCATTTTGACCCGTGCGATAGTTTAAAACAATTTTCAAAGCATTTCATGTAATTCAACCGATCATTTTTAGAATTTAATTTTCTGGATCCCCGCCTGATACGTCCGCCTTCTTGTATATTAGAATTACATTTACGTTGACCATATGTACACATTAACTTAATCGGCTATGTTATGGGACGATAACATTTTTTATCAATGTTTTTTCAGGATAGGTAACAAATAACAGCCTATTTGTGAGTTTTTGCACTGATTATTTGAGATAATATGCCGCCATCTTTTATGCATTCCACACACCACTCACAGTTTCTTTATTTGGTGTTTTGTGTGTATGGTGAAAAATTGGTAAATTTGCACCACTCATCCCTTGTAGCTTCATCCTGATAACATTTTATCTGGCTAAGTGTAATGTAGTAGTATATTAAATACACACATCTTTGTTTGCAGTGCTTATTTACATCTTTAGAGATTTACTTACAAAAAAGTAAACATTTGTATGACTTATATGTAATTATTGTCAATTTTGGTGCGGGGGGGGGGGGGTAGGAAACTACAAAGAAACTTAACTTGGCTGTGAAACATATGCGTTTATTCTTTCTTGTTGATATATCAATAAATGAATTATAACAAAATACATGTACAACAATTAATTTTGAAATATTCATGCACAATCAAATTTTTAAAAAGTTTTACTGTTTTCTGCACAAGAAATCGGCAATGTGAACAAATTGGCACCCTATCATCCCTACCTTTAATTGTAGAGAGTAGGTATCCTTCTATATTGAAAACAATTCCAAAAGTAAGACTCATAATAAGTTGTTTACTGAGGAAAAGGAAAAAAAATTGTATTTATTAATAATTCCGTATGATGTGATAATATCTCAATGATTTGTTTATAATCATAGTACTAGTGTATCACTGTATGCATACATAAAAACGATAAGTAATGCTTATATTTATTAGTGAAACAGGACAGATTATTTTTATTTAGATTATTTAGATACATATACTAATCTTCATGCGGGGATATAGAAAGGAGGAGGTCAGGGGATCTGGACCCCCTCCTCGGGAAAATTGGAGCTTATTAAATTAACATAGTAAATTTTTTTAAAATTGGCCTAGGACCCCCTACAGAAAAAATTAGCTACGCTTATGAAGTTCTCTACCATAACCGCATTTTTACACAAAAGGGGTGAATAAACCCGGGTTTTAAACTATTACTGGTGGTGAAATACCCCAGGGTTCAAACGCATCAGGTGGAAATGCACCAGGGCAAACAAAATCACTTAGATCCGCGAAGCACACTGCATTATTACTAATCTACTTAGATATTCTGTGTAAAAGTAAATACAAATAATTATTTAGTTAGGTAGGGAGAAGTGAACATAGCATTTATTTGTAGGAAAGTGCATGAAAGAATGATCTTTATTTAGAACAGTTTGATGTTGCTAGGATACAGGTTTCAGATTCATGATTTGATTGGTTAATTTAAATATTGAATCTCGAATTTCGAATCTCGAATCTCGTATTTCGAATCTCGTATTTTGAATCTTGAATCTCGAATGATCCTTCTCGGCTTTCGTAGGTATATTCTCATAGTCAACTTTTTAAAACCATATATCAAGATATAATATTCAAAATAATTGAATATTATGCATGTCTATATAATTCATATAATGCACCTTATTATAAATATACATGAATGTAGATTTTCCCCCTTTTTATTCTGTTTAAACTTCAGCAAGCTTCAGTTTTGATACATTTGAATAAATATTTTACTGGCAATATGAACTAAAGAAAATTTAATGTCTTCCGAGACAGCACCTATTGCTTGGTGGAAATGGGGAAAACATTTGATGCCGAGGGTAAAAACTAGACTTGCTATTATATGTATCTGAAAAGTCAGTAAATTAGTTTTTAATTAAGTCGAAGATTACTTTGATTGTAAGCAATGTAGAATGTGTTATTTCTAACCTAAGTTCGACTTGGCGGACTTTGATGAATTTAACGATCCGTATAAAAGTTTACACCAGATATGATCAGAAATGAAACGCAATGAAGATAGAGTGTTTGTGGTAAATTGGTTTAGAATATTCAATAGCAGATTACTTTGTGTTGTCATTTTACAAAGAAAAGTGGCATATACACCATCAACGTGAAACACTCTTACCTTTACATGTGCTGCCTTCTTTTCTAAAGCCCGGTAGACAAATGCAGAGATAACTGCCATCTGTATTTTCGCAGGTCTCTGACTGGGAATTGCAAGACACCGCATTGTTATTTTCACATTCATTTATATCTACAATTTAAAAAAAATGCCTTTGAACATTGATTGCTTCATTAATATAATTTTTAAAATTTGCAAAATACCACGTGTTTATAACCAAATTTGCTTTTCTGTATTACCTTCACATTTATTTTCTATATCCTTGTATCCCAAGGGACAATCAGTGCAGTTGAAGCCTCGGCCAAATCGGACTTCCTCTTCTGGTGTAAGATCTGTGCAGTTTCTTAGTAAAGGACATGGTTCATTTAGGCACGCATCTGTATCTAGTTCACAATTCTCACCTAAAATAGTTTTCGTTGAATTAATATGTGCTAGCATTAAAGAAAATCACAATAATGACAGCAACGCTGAACAAAAAGAACTCTTCGATTATTCGTTCTTACCCGAATAGCCTACATTACAAACACAAGCTGCCAAATTGTACCGGGCGTTTTCTGAGGGTATAATGTTGTTATAGTCGCAGCGTCCGAGGTCATTGCAGCCCCCACATAAAACAATTGAGACATCAAGAGATGGTGATTCGGCTCCAATATCGTCGATCACACTTATACTAAAAATAGTATTTAAAGGAATCTTCTAAATAAATTCATTTGGTATTTTATTTTCTTGAAATATCAACGTTTTAAATCAAATAAAATATATACTAATTTTTAAAAACACATAAGATATTAATCATGATTTAATTTACAGAAAAAAATATGATGTTGTACATTTTACAAAAAGGCATGTATATATAAGTGACCACTGTTGTGAAAAGACAGCAGAAAATTACCTTATTTCTGATACATCGGTATTATTTGGTATCCATGTAGCCATTCCTATTGTTTCATTCAAAGTGAAACCAGGTGGCCGTTTCAAAATTTTAAACAATGGTTTTTTGTCGCTGTCATCAGAAGCTTTGAATTGCATATATACAGGCTTACCGACTTCAACATTGATTGATGTGTTTCCTGCTATGCTTGGTGTTTCGTTCTCTATAAAATGAAATTAAATACTCAAAGTATTGAGGAAAGTTTTTTTTTCAGGGGTGAATAATTTCTGTTTCAAGTAAGGCAACCCTGCAAATGTGTTCGAAATGTTTTCTTTATCGTTGCTAAGAATATAATAAATCCAGAGGTGCTCGAATGAAAGGTCACGAGACTTCACCGAGATTTGTTTAGTTCCTGTGAAATTTCGAGCGGAAGTAAATGTGTTCTGATAATATTCTCAAAATACGTAAGAACTGATCGTTTTTATATCATATCCTTCTTTGATTTATGTTAAACACGAAAATTATTTAAAATGTATGTTTTATTTCACCATCTAGCGGTTATTTAATTTAAACGATCATATTCAGAGCAGAGTTATCGTTCGTGTTCAACCACTAAAATCATAGCCATGTTTGATGCTTGTTGTGTGCAATACTGTTTTTTTTTTTTTTTTTTTTTAAAATGATGGGTGTCTGTTTTGAATAAAAACTTAGTAAATCGAGCCATTTTCAAGGAACATTCTGCATAAAATAGTATATTCTGTTTCATTATTGATGTTATTACTAGGTAGGCGCGGATCGAAAATTAGAAGGGAATCTCTACTAAGCATGTTAATTGTTGAAACAACAGAAAAAAAAAACTATTTTTTGTTTTGTTACATTTATTTCTAAAACACATTTTAACCACCAATTAATGAAGATAAAGTTTAAAATCAATAAACTTTTAGATTTTATATTTGACTACAAGTACCTATATATTCTAGGAATAGACTATAAACACGAGGCACAATTCTTACTGCGAAACTGAAAGGGTCATATAACCACGTGGTCTAAAATTCAAATGACAATAACATTCGCAGGGGTGTAAGGGGTATTTAACTACTGTACAGATATTGTGACCCTTGGTATATGATTAAACACATCCAAAGTAATATGAAACTGGAAGTGTTTCCAATAAAGAATTGGTTTACTCAACGAACTAGAGAATTTTTATGATTTTTAGAAACAAAAATTATTGTCCAGTTAAATAATTGAAATTGTTTTTAAGAGATTGCAATAATACCATCCTATAGCCAAAATTCTATTAAAGCAATCACTTATGAAAAGTTCCAATGAAAGTTCCAATATACGTGCATTTTTAACAGACTGCAAGTCAGACATGCATACAAGGTAATTCGAGAGGAAGTTAAAAATATCATCAAAGATGGGGGAGGGTCATAATATCTTAAACCCTATGTGCAATTACCTGTTATTGATTAGAATTAAAAACAGGAGGGGAATTCAACATAGAATGACCATAATATGTTACAACCCTTATCCAATAGCAAAACAAAACATCAGAGAACGGGGATGGGAGGGTCAATACATTACAGCAATAGAAAATGTGGGGGGGGGGGGATTTTCGCAATGATAACTATAGCAAATTCATTAATAATAGATAAATAATAACTTTTGCTAATTGAGGCTTCGAATGAAAATACATTCTTTTGATACCTTTAGCAATCGGATTTTAAATTGAGGAATGTGTATGAAAATAAATTCATTCAAACTATTATGTTTAATGATAGTGCACGCACGCTTTTTAGAATGTAAAAAATTCGAGATTCGTTATTAAAGTGTTAAATTTTGTCATTATTCATTTCGAAGTCGCTCCCAATTAGTTCGTTTTGTCTGTAAATCCCTTACTGTATGCAGAGAAATATTCACCTTGTTTTATTTTCGCTCTTTCGCCCCAGTTGTCAGTGGACAAATATTTATTTATCTGTAAACACAGTAATGTCAGGACGAATTCAAGACAAGTCGAAACGGTCTGCCATTGTAAAATTGCAAAAATTACACGTAGCGAAAATAACTCTGCACACAGTATATCCAAATTCATTATGACCTTGGAGTTTTGCAATGATTTATTTAAAAATTTACCGGGTATTCAAACAAACTTCGCTATATCTGAGATTTTGTTATATTTGAGTTCGTAATAAGCGAGTTCTACTGTATTCTGTATTTAGAAAAACGCGAATTTGAAAAAAGAGATGCATACAAAAAAGGTTAAAAATATATATAATGGAAATTAACTTAATTCTAGTACTATAATTTTTTAGGGACATGCACTATATGTTGTCCGCGGTAATGAATTTACATGTTTTGTGACTATACTCTGTCTCAAGATATCCTCGATTCACCTTTAATAACTCGATATTTATAAATATCTGAACTGAAGGTTCAAACAATGGGCATTCAAAAGTATGAACATGTTTCAAAATTTTCTCTCTGAGACGCTATTCCTGATTCATCAGGTTTCAATTCACGGCTAAAGATTTCTACGGGGATTTCGTTTTGCTGAAAGGGAGAAAATATGTCAACATCTCTCATTATAAATCTCCGTAAGAATCCAGCTTTTGCTCATGTGATTTTTTACGAGTGAAAAATGATAATGTGTGAATGAAGTTATCTTGGTTATTTTCCTTTCCATCGATTTTAATTTCACTTCATTCACAGATGTGTACATATATTTTTTTTAAAAATCGTCCAGATGTGCTGCATGAATATCATTTGATACACTATAGTCCCAAACACTGTTTACTTCCGTTTTGCTAGAGTGGCTGCTAAGGAGAGTTTATCAAAATCATCATTCAACAATACGATTTACTGATTTGCGACTTGATACAAAACGTAGCAGCATGTCATTTTCTCGAAGTAAATCGATTTTATTCAAGATCAAGAAACCATTATGACATCGTTTATGACATTTTCAAATAAACACCACTTTTAAAAAGAACAACGAACGATAATTTAAGAACATCATAAACCTAACAATGTATGCAAAATTAACTCCTTTTTTAAATGTCTGCTCACTGGATGAAAGTTATTAATGATACAATGTCAAAAAATAAAACTGATGTAAGTTAATGCTGTTTTAACGACAAGAGACAACCTAAATTCCAATAAGCCATTCAGGTCTGATATTTGTACAACTAAACAATCCCAGATAGGGCTTATTAGTATACACATTAAAATTGTTTTCTTATTTTTAATTATTCATAGTAATTAATTATTTTTTAAAATGTTTCATCCTATATATTTGATTACTTCATGTTTATTTTGCAGTTTCGCTGTATTACACTTCTTACCAACGATCTGTTTATCGGACTGTGCCGATGCTTCCTCAGTTCCTGATGACTCTGCCAGAGCAATGTCTCCCGTTGCCAGATAATCGAAGATGCAGGCTTGTGACGGATTTGGGCCACATTTTGTTTTCGCATCTTCCAATTTATTTTGATCAATTTCATCCAAGAATATCGGCTCGAAATCAAGGTGAGTATAATTATGGTATGTCAAGTCCTTGTCGTAGTGGAAAAGAGATTTTTCGTTTACAAGCCCTTAAAGCAATGACAGGAAATTTGTTTAAACATCTAATTGCTTATAACTTATAAGGACGTAAAATGCACAAATATATCGAGCCAACATTACATCGATAGATTTTTTTTTCGGTTTTTCGGTTAAAAGATATCTTACATTGCTGGCCAAAGTTGTTGTATACATCCCTCTCTGTCTTTGTTGAATTTTTATTCAAAATAGTTCCATTAGGAAGTATAAAATCATTTGTAGGGTTTCCATCGAAATTCCCCATCAATCCTTTGGCATGACCCCCGTATTCACTGTCAACAACTACCTCCGATATCAGAAATCGCACGCCCAGGCTGACCTTAACAATGATGGCTTTACAAAAAATACATGAATTATATTTCTTTGAAATAACTAAAATCATAATCTATTAAAATCAATCGTGTCAATAGTCTACTAAAATTGACTTAGTTTCAGTCTTATTTTCAAAATAACAATGTATATTCCTAAATTGAAAAGATATTAACAATTGAATATCAATTAAGTAAAACATTTTAAACGTATGTGTGTGACAAATCAAGTTTTATTAGAAATCAGTTTTATGTATGTTCAATTTCATTAAAAATTATTTAAAACATGAACGATTTTCAATGTTTGAATTCAAAGGAAATCGATTTCGTTGCATGTTTTTGCAAATAAATTACATTGTAGATGGTAATTGCAGTTAAAAAATATCAATTCCCAATACATTTGATAAAATCCCGAACAATATATCTAGTTATTCTGAAATTCGTTAAATTAAAGCATCATTTCAGACTGTTTCTATTCCGAGTTTAACCCTCTGTTTGAAAAGAAGTTATGAAACTCACATGTTTGTAGGAAGGAAGCCGATAAGGTTTTATTTTCCCATCGAACAGACAGGTTTTGCGTCAAATATACATAGGACGTGTTTTCAAACTCTCTTGTTAAATCTCTTTCATTGACTCTTACAAGCATTCCTTTTAAACAAGTAATTAAAAAGAGATATAATTGAATTCACACAAAACTTGTTAAATTCTAAATAATTTGAGCAAAATTTATTTTTCAAATAAGAAAATGGACTTTTTTTTAACGAACGAAGTTAATTGTTTTACTTGTCTTGTCCCGAGACATATCAATCTGCAGTTTTGATCCAGTTTGATCTTGGGCCACAAACGCACTGAATATGGTGGCATTTATAGTCGTGCCGTTAGCTGTTGTTGCCAGGTCTGTCCTTGCCTGGAAGTCAAACTGTATTGGTTTCTTTGATATGTTCAACATGGTGTATTCTCCATACCCATTAAACGTGTAGTTTAGTCCATCCAGTGTCACAATATGCGGATCTCCGAAATTGATTGCTGATTACAAATAGTACAAAATAGTATGAATTTGATAATTATTTAGGTAATGTATTTATTTTATATATTGGTGCGTCATCATGGCAATTTTTATAAAATTTTCAGTCAGTAAGCGATTGTCATTTATACACATATTTGAACAAATTATTGTCAAAAATTATGTAATTTATTTTGATGTATTTAATTTACCGGGATTAAATGGAGACCTCAGATAACACCAGGGAACAGGGCGAACCTCATAAAACCACTTGCAGTGTTTGGTCTTTATGCAGCATGCTTCTTTTGGTTTAAAGTCTTCAGTGGAATGTTTTCGTTGTTCGAAAAACGGATTATATTGCAAAAGAGTTCCAGCAGATGGTAAAGATCGTTCCAAAGCACCCAGATTGTTGATCGATCCATGCATTCTATAACAGCATTCCTTAAAAATAATTAATACAAATTGAAAATGTTTTGGTGTGCCAATTTTTCATCAGTGTTTAAACACTTGTGGAGAAAAACAATTTGTAAGTGATTCTTAGATTAAAAATAATTCTAATCATTTTAAATATACATACATGTAAATTCCGTGATTGGTTTAATCAAAAGTCACAATGATATTATATTATTGATATCTAGTTTTCTAAGATAAAAAAAAACCACGGTGATATACCACCTTTATTCCCATGCATAATCATAGGAAAAACTGAGTATGATGATTTTTTTTACCCAGCCCAATTGTTAAATTGGTTTTCCCTTATTGTCAGTTGGCAGATATTATAACAGAAATTCATCTTCTTTTTTAAGATATTCAACAAGTGAAAATAAGTAGGAATAACGCGATGTGAGATATTTCGGATTGCCCCTTAGGATATAAACAAACGATTACATAAAATTGAGTTCATATTTATATAGAAGTACATACTGCATTCCTCCCGACAATCATGGAAGCATAACACAAGACTCTATTGATCCTGTCGAACCTACTTATGGCGTAGCGGGGGTCAAATCGGAGCAGAATATTATTACAAGGACATCGAATTTGACTCAACACTGAAGTTAGTTTGGTGTATGTGTTTTCCTCCTTATTTTTAATGTACCAATCAAAACATTCTTTTTCGTCTTTGTTCAATGGAACGCCTGTTGTCATCTTATATATCCAGAAACCTTTCACTCCTAAAAAGAGAGATTTGCTACGCTATTACCTGTATAGTATTTAGTATTCATTTGGTTGTGTATAATTCAAGAAATAACATATACCAAAGGAGTTGTGTTTAGTTCATGTGCTCATTCAAAAGTCTATAGATTAAATTTTTTCAAGAAACAATTATAGAAAATTGTTTTCATACCTCTGTTACCAGGAATTTCACTCATTCTAAAGGCCATGTCTTTGTTAGATAAGGAGTTTCTTTCGAAGTTTTTCCCATACTGATAACCAATTGCTATTTTCTTATCTTTTATTGGAGTGAAATCAACATCAATGTAATTAAAAACAGTGAAAGTACTTTGTCCATCCGTAATCAAAAGACACTGAAATGTCACAGTCTGAAAAAAAAATTTAGATTAAAGGAATTCTATATTAATTACATATGTGTAAACTATAGCTGTATACTGTGTACAATATAAGATTTGGATTAATTTGTTTTATAATGTATCGTATTATTTTTAATACTATTTTAAAAATAGATCTTACCTTACTCTTATCACCAAATACGGTCATGTTTTCCCATGTAACCTTGACAATCCACGAAGCCTCGAACTCGGGGAAGTCGGCAAACTGTAAGCGTACTATTGTGTTTGCTTTTCTCAAAAATAAGTCGTTTTCGGCATCAATTCCCCTTCATAAGGATGAAAATCTTATTTAAAATAGATATAAATGCAATTTGTCTTATTTGTCCTGTTCAAAACTGAAATCGATTTCAACACCTTAAAAATATTTAACAAGAAATACATTGTATGCCTGTGCAAAAAAAAAAGGGTTAAAATGTTGTTTGTAAGGAATATTTTAGGACATGTATGAAGACTAAGCACATCAAACCTTTGATATGTCTGGTAGTAAATGTTGCCTACGGAGTCAACTGTCAACAGATCTACCCAAAATGGACAAATAATGCGTCTACTCTTCAGTGTGTCTGTACCAATATCATGTATTGTAATGCTGTTGAACTTTTCTCCAAGACCAATCACGCCATTTGATCCGATCTTCAAAGAAATGGATTATAATGTAGTAACCAACCAATGTGTATATGATTTGAAAACATTGAACACTCACGTGAAATTAAACGCATTAGAATCATATATGGTACGTTAGATTACATCTCGATATACCAGTATCCTACCTGTATCATTAGTTACACGTATGTCAGACGAGATATAATATAACACCTAATATTGGTAATTATAAAACATTCAATATTGATTTAATATAGTGTAACAATGAACGAGTTATCTACACTTTTAAGCATCTTGTTTACTCATAATGCAAAAAAAAGTTTTTATTAAAACAATCAATGAACTACATTTTAAATCACAGATTTGTTAAAAGCAAAAGCTATCTAAATTTACATTTTGTAATGTGATTAAGATTTTCCAAAATGAAATATTACAAATAATATAAAATCTCTTAAACAAGAAATACAGAGACAGGCTTCCATGCATGCTGATTAGTAATTAAAGTTCAGCAATGTAGCGAGACACACTTTCTGTTTTTTTGTTTTTGTTTTGTTATTTAATTACCGCAATATAAAAGCAAAATACAACTTAAACAGCGTATTGACATTTTTCTTGATTTGTTAAGATTAATGTCTCCACAAACATGTAAAACGATTTATGGAGGTAAAAAAACCGAGAATGTGAGCCAGCATTATGCAAATGTTATGTTTTTATGCTTACATAGAAAGAGATTAATAGTTACTTCAGTGTTAAATGAACAAGGTCTGTCTTGTATTATCTTTTAAAAAGAAAATTAACCTGAACAAAGGTAAACCCTCCTTGTGAGCTATCCCCTGCATATACAGTAGTTGGGGATTTCAGAATTGCACTTGTGACGTCATCTCCTCTGAGTACCTCATCTCGTTTCCCAAAAGGCAAATAAGAGTAACCCTCCTCATTACCTACGATTAAAGTTCCAATGATTGAAAACAGTTCTATGTTAATTGTAATTTACTATATCAGTACAAGAGAATAGATCAGGCAATTATATAACAGGAATAAAAAACAACATTTATTGAAATACATTTTTAAATTACAAACAGAGAAATACTAGCAGCGTTACATAAACAATAAACAAACTTTTACCTGTATCTGTTTCTATCCAATCGACAAAGGCTTTACTTTCTGCTGATCCATACCAAGGACCACTTATTAAATCCCCATAACTGACCGCAACAAATGTTACATTATAAATTGTTCCGGGAGTTAGCTTTTTATTCCAGTAGATCTCTGGGACACTTCCAAACGTCTGTTGCGGATACCCATTAATCACCACCCTGTAGTGATTCAGTGTAGTATTACCATCAGGTGGATTCCATTTTAGAAACAGATGGTTTGCAGAAAAATTACTCATCTTTCGATCAAGTTTTCCTGGTGGCAGTGGTTCTGCATTTCAACAATATATATATATATATATATATATATATATATATATATATATATATATATATATATATATATATATATATATATATATATATACATGTATATATATATATATATATATATATATATATATATATATATATATATATATATATATATATATGGTATCCTCTTATTTTAGACTTACACATGTACTTTTATTTATCGAGAAATTCATGTAATTTTCACGCAGTTACACAGACTATATTACTAAATGATAGTTTCAGTTGAATTTAATTTGACCATTTTGTTTTCTCATCAAGGTCAGGTCATGATCACTATATTTTTTTTAACTTAAAAGATGATTAAAATAGATAGAGTAATATGTACTTATGTAGATATCGGATTAGGATATGAAGTTTCTATTCTTCAATGAAAAATAGCATATCTCACAATGTCTTACTATTAGATTTTAATACTTAATTGAAATAAATATATATTATTTTTAAATTTTTTCTAATCCCGCATTGAAATTTCTCTCTATTTTTTTTTTTACTTTTGAAGATATTTTGATTATTTTTCTTTGCTTCTAATGTTAAAATATTCTTGATTTTTTTTTTTTTTTTTTTTTTTTTTTTTTTACATATTATGAGGTTTTTATTAAAAGATATAAATTAAAGAAAAAGGATATATATACTATTAAGTAACAGAGAAAATCCAGTTTTAGTAATTTTCAAACACACATCTATTTATAGATTTGTCGTTTAAAGAGTTAATTAACTGTAATTTGATTGGGACATCATATCACATTCTGATATCCAATCATCTTCTCATTAGTTCACATTAGTTACAAAAATCAATCAATGATGTTATTGTTTTAAAAATGATAAATAAGCTCATAAATCTCCAGTAATTCTGAATTACAAAAACATGTGATATTTTCCTACGCCGGTATTCCGCCAAAAATATACACGTAGTCCTTAAAAGGTTTTAAATATTCATTACTTGTTCATGCCAAATGCAAGCTGTACAATTGGATGAAAGAAAAAAAAATTACAATATTTTAGTCGAAAACCAGACAAGACTCTTTTCTTAAATCTTTTTTGTTATCTGGGTTATCAGCAGAAAATTCATATGTCCAGAAGAAAACACGTCATTCGGATGTAGCTAGTCCGAAATATCTTACGTTTTCATGGCTTTTTGAACGATTTTGATATTTTACTTGTCAGAAAACTGGAAGCGGCATTTTCGGATAAATTTCAAATACTTCCGAGTTAAATGAAACACTCATAAGTATAAATTATTAATAAATTATCAATAATTAATAAAACGTTAGGTTATGCTCGCTAATATCATTTTTATGGATTATTACATCCCATACACAGACTGTTGAATACATTCTATCGAACTGTGGAGATTTATTTTGATTTCGTGCATTTTTGAAATTTTGCGAGAAAATATGAGAACTACAATTGTTTATCAGTTTGATTATCAAAATATGCAGTAGAATTATACTTTAAGCGATATTAGTGAGTTTAAAATTGATTTGAAATCGAGCTGTGAATGCCGCTTTCAGTTGGAAGAAGCGAATTTCCAGTTTTCGAAATGGCGTTTTCCTGGCAAGTAAATTATGAAGATCGTTAAAAAGCCGGGAAAACGTCAGATGTGTCAGACAAGGGTGTAAGGAAATTGAAGGGTTTATATTCCTAGCATTTATTAATGTTTTTAGTAATAAACAACCGTAAAACAATACTAATTCTCACCCATGATAATTGTACGAGATGTAGAGATAACTTCAAATGTTTTATCTGGATCAGTAAGGGATGCAATTGGGCTAATAGAAAACATGTAGAGACGTCCAGGCAGCAAAGTACATTTTGTACTATATTGCGTGACGGTCCCTACGGATACCATTTCTTCAACTACCCAACTGTTATTGTGCAATGAATATCTTCTAATAATGTAATTTGTGATGAGATCTAAGTCCACAGTCGGGTGACTCCATCTTAGAACTGCTTCACACGTGTCGTTGTCGATTTCCTGCATGTTTACTCGCAACAAGTAATCTGAGATTAAAAAGAAGTATATATAGAAGTTACTTTTATTTATAATTGCATACACATATATCTACAGGTGTTTATGGTTAAAGGTAAAATAATCAATCTGTAAGAATGTTTAATTTTGATATTCTTAATAGATTGAATGAAAAATTGTAATTATATTTCAAATTATGTTTGTCTAAAGGTGACCTGGCCTTTAGATTATTAAACTGGTAGGGGGAGTCTCTGGACACTTATACTGATTTCCCCTACACATATCTACCAGAAAAATACTTTGCTGTTACATGTATTAGCTATATCTATGTACAAATCGAAATATTATGCTTATAGTTGAAAATTTACTTGTAAATGAATGCCATTGTGAAAAATATAACTCTAAAGGTGACCAGACCTTTAGATTATAAAACTGGTAGGGGGATTTTCTGGACACTAATACTGTTATCCCCCCTACGCATCTAACAGAGAAATATACTGTTACATAAACCTGCTAATTACTTATGTACAAATCTAAATATATGTTTGATATCTATATATTTTTCATGTAACAACCTGGTTATTTTTTTTCCTTTTATCTTTGCTGTATTAATGACATACTTAGCATGAAACATTTCATGTGCGGAAATTTACTTGTAAATGAATATTTTCCTCCTTTTTTTCGTGCATAATTGTAATACAAAAACATTTCAAAAGGTATGTTGTACTAAGCCTCTGCGCAGGCCCACTACCTTCTGTTTTGTTACATATATATGATTGAATAAATGTGTGAAAAAAAAAAAGAATGTTAAATGCATGAACATTTACTAACTAGAATTTATAATGAAATCAATGTATATATAATAAAGATGTGAAAAATTACGAACCAAGGAAACCATCAGCTTTACACAAATTTATCATAATGTAGATATTTAGCAAAAAAAAAAACCAAGAAAGAAATGACCTTACCTGGATAACATGTGCGGTTTTTATGGTAATACCACGAATAACAGAGACATGTGCTTTGTTGACATGATAAATATTTTCCAGATATGCATTCCGCACTCCTTGTACACGTCTCCAGAAAGTTGAGGCCTATTGAAGTAAAGAATGTTCATATGTAGAGTAATGTTAAAACATACTAGCGTGAGTGCAGCCCCAAAATACCAAATTAACCGGACGCAATTAAGAAAGAGGTCTTCTGTATGATTTTTAAAAGTGGGATAAGGCAAATTGCTGAAAGAATTTGTGCTTCAAAAACATATAACAAAATGTGTGGGCTCTTAGTTTTAAGGACCAGACGCATTTGCTTGATGGCAATCAAGAGCACTGGTCTATATAAACGTTTTGTTTTTGTTCTTCATATTTTGACATGAAAACATATTTACGCAAGCGTCAAATGGGCTGCCAAAGATATAATTGTTGTGTATTAATCATCATTGCTTGTTTACATAAAAAACACATCACAAAGAAGAAAATAACGAGTTGGTTGTACTAATTATCATGGTAAATTTTAATTTATTTTCAGTACCACATATTGCTATTATTATTAAGAATCAGATTCGTTACTGTAAACATTAATTGTATGACCATTGCTATCGTATGAAGTAATGGAGAGCAAATTGATTTGTACATTATTCTTATACAAAGTGCAACTCATCATTATTCTCTGGGAGGTTTTGTATTAGTTTTATATAGAAATGGATTGTTTTAAAGGTACATGCAAGATCATGCTCATCCGGTAGAAACTGCACAATTTTAAAGGTAGAAAATAAGCCGTATAATTTTTTTCGTAAATGGATTTATAAATCTTATCTACACTTCAGTTTATGAAGATAATCACTGTCATTTAATTGCATGAGGTTCTCAAAAGTTAAAAATAAACACACATTGTCAACAAACAAAATTTATGTAACAACTAGGAGAAAAATGGCTTTGTTGCAGACGGGCAATGCCTGCCTTTCGTACTAAAAAGACAGAGGACCAGTCTAGGTGCCATAACAGTATTTCACTAAAGGTTCACGTCAAAACATGGCTGAGGCAAAATAATTTTCGAATTTCCCTTTGAAATTGGGGCGTTTCCACACGCGAGAGGAGCTGATTTTTTTAATGAGATGAAAAACAATGTGTATTAGGTCAAACTAACCCAGTTTTGTAATAATGCGAGTCATTTTAATTTTTTATGCGTGTTTTTTGGAAAGGGGTGAAAAGAGGCCCGGGTTTGATTTACAAGCACGTGTAACTTCGAAGTAAACAAAGCCTAACGCCTTGTGTGTATTTTGCTAGAAAATTGTAAATAAAGCGTTGTTTCAAAAGATGTCAAGAGTATTTTTTTCCAGAAGTTCGTTTTGAATTTTTAATCTGCATCTAAAGTTGTGTAATTTTGTAAGAATATATAGTAAAAATTCATACTGTAATGCAACCTTCTAGCCTTGTTGGTGAAAAAAAAAATCCTGATACATTGTTTTGAAAAGAATGAATTTTTCCGAATAGATTATAGTCTCGATAAAAACGCGCCTATCACGTCGACAGTCTATGACCTACTTAACGTTTGCGAGAAAAACAAAAAAATATGTAAATAAATATTTTTAAGGCATTAATACGAAAGCCGAGAAGGATCATTCGAGATTCGAGATTCGAAATACGAGATTCGAAATACGAGATTCGAGATTCGAAATTCGAGATTCAATATCTAAATTAACCAATCAAATCATGGATCTGAAACCTGTATCCTAGCAACATCAAACTGTTCTAAATAAAGATCATTCGTACATGCTCTTTCCTACAAATAAATGTCTTTATAGCTCTTAATAAATGCTATGTTCACTTCTCCCTACCTAACTAAATAATTATGTGTATTTACTTTTACACAGAATATCTAAGTAGACTTGTAATAATGCAGTGTGCTTCGCGGATCTAAGTGATTTTGTTTGCCCTGGTGCATTTCCACCTGATGCGTTTGAATCCTGGGGTATTTCACCACCAGTAATAGTTTAAAACCCGGGTTTATTCACCCCTTTTGTGTAAAAATGCGGTTATGGTAGAGAACTTCATAAGCGTAGCTATTTTTTTCTGTAGGGGGTCCTAGGCCATTTTTAAAAATTTTTACTATGTAAATTTAATAAGCTCCAATTTTCCCGAGGAGGGGGTCCAGATCCCCTGACCCCCTCCTTTCTAGATCCCCGCATGAAGATTAGTACATGCATCTAAATAATCTAAATATAAATAACCTGTCCTGTTTCACTAATAAATATAAGCATTACTTATCGCTTTTTATGTATGCATACAGTGATACACTAGTACTATGATTATAAACAAATCATTGAGATATTATCACATTATACGTAATTATTAATAAATACAATTTTTTTTCCTTTTCTCAGTAAACAACCTATTATGAGTCTTACTTTTGGAATTGTTTTCAATATAGAAGGATACCTACTCTCTACAATTAAAGGTAGGGATGATAGGGTGCCAATTTGTTCACATTGCCGATTTCTTGTGCAGAGAACGAGTAAAACTTTTTAAAAATTTGATTGTGCATGAATATTTCAAAATTAATTGTTGTACATGTATTTTGTTATAATTCATTCATTGATATATCAATAAGAAAGATTAAAAGCATATGTCTCACAGCCAAGTTAAGTTTCTCTGTAGTTTCCTACCCCCCCCCCCCCCCCCCCCCCGCACCAAAATTGACAATAATAACATATAAGTCATACAAATGTTTACTTTTTTTGTAAGTAAAGATCTAAAGATGTAAATAAGCACTGCAAACAAAGATGTGTGTATTTAATATACTACTACATTACACTTAGCCAGATCAAATGTAATCAGGATGAAGCTACAAGGGGTGAGTGGTGCAAATTTACCAATTTGTCGCCATACACACAGAACACCAAATAAAGAAACTGTGAGTGGTGTGTGGAATGCATAAAAGATGGCGGCAAATTATCTCAAATAATCAGTGCAAAAACCATCAAATAGACTGTTATTTGTTACATATCCTGCAAAGACATTGATAAAAAATGTTATCGTCCCATAACATAGCCGATTAAGTTAATGTGTACATATGGTCAACGTACATGTAATTCTAATATACAAGAAGGCGGACGTATCAGGCGGGGATCCAGAAAATTAAATTTTAAAAATGATCGGTTGAATTACATTAAATACATTTGAAAGTTGTTTTAAACTATCGCACGGGTCAAAATGCATGATAGAAGCTATGTACAGTGTAATTTGAAACTTTCATTTTATATCAATATGTAGTATTACCTATTACATGTATAACAAATGAGAGTATAGCACAACTGCCACAAGCAATACATGTCCTTTACCGGCACCACCTCCCTCCCCATAAAAAAAATGAAACAATTGTCGTTTTATTTGCTAAAATGTGTGTGGTTCAAGATTTTTCTAAAGGACATACCCGATTAGAATTGAAAAAGAGTCGTACGTTTAAAACTAATTTTGTCAATTTTTTTTAGATTCATTTGGTTTTATTTTGGTCCATTTGGGTAAATAGATGCACCAGCGCAGCTCTTATCTATATATAATCAGGCCATAAATTCAAAATATTTTAAAAAATTAATAGCTTTAAATCCAGTGGATGAAAAAAAGGAAAGCAAGTCGAACTCGATGAGTGCTAATACCTGTGTTGAATGAATGGTACAGTAGGATATGCGCAAAAAAGTCCCGTCTACTCTTTCCTACCCTATATTTATTGGAATATTAAATCCGATTATAAGAGTCAAATTAAAAATCAAGTACGGATATGTACCTGTTTATCAAAAGTAAAACTACTCATAATTTATCTACCGTGCATCGTTATGGAGCTACACAAAAAATTTATATTAATTTGCCGAGCCAAATAAAAAAAACCTGGAAAACGAAGAGAAAACAAAGTGGGGACAGAATAACTGGCAAACTAATTAGGACTTTATAGCTCCCCCCCCCCCCCCTCTTGAAATGTATATACTGAAAACAGATTATTGGAGAGAGAGAGAGAGAGAGAGAGAGAGAGAGAGAGAGTCGATGTAAATCACAGGTGCGCTAACACCGTTAAAATTAAAGCTTGCTTGTTGGTCTGCCCTACCCTAGCTACCTCCTCTCTTTTCTCCTTTTAGAGGCTTAATTATTGTCTATATATGCTTGTAACAAATCAAATCAATTTCAAATTCTAGATCAAAACTGAATTTGACACTACAAAACTCTCTCTGTGTCTGTCTGTCTGTCTGTCTGTCTCTCTCTCTCTCTCTCATATCGACAATGGCATTGCCATACCCTACAATACACTATTCTTATCTGGATTTTTGTCTTTGAGGTTGTAAATCATTATATCTTCTATGGTTTAAAACTTTATCATAACCTATATTTTGACATGTCGATTATTTCATTGAGTTTCGTTTCATAGCTAAAACATTTAGATTAAACAGATCTTTCTTCGCGAGCCGATTTTTACACAGTTGGGGCGAATACTTTTCGGGTTAAAATTGTTCGGGGGGGGGGGGGGGGGAATACATACAGGGCAAACAAAACCACTTAGATTCGCAAAGCCAACAGTGTTATTTCTAATTTAATTGTTTATACTGTGTGGGGTTAATTCATCAATGTTAATTTAACCATGTTATAACCACTATATATAAGAGCTATTAAGACATTTATTTGTATAAAAGAGCATGTACGAATGATCTTTATTTAGAACAGTTTGATGTTGCTAGGATACAGGTTTCAGATCCATGATTTGATTGGTTAATTTAGATATTGAATCTCGAATTTCGAATCTCGAATCTCGTATTTCGAATCTCGTATTTTGAATCTCGAATCTCGAATGATCCTTCTCGGCTTTCGTGCTAGGATACAGGTTTCAGATCCATGATTTGATTGGTTAATTTAGATATTGAATCTCGAATTTCGAATCTCGTATTTCGAATCTCGTATTTTGAATCTCGAATCTCGAATGATCCTTCTCGGCTTTCGTACATTAAACATATTTCTACATCCAAATTTACTTTTAATTCATAAAAAGCATAATATTAATTAATTCTATAAAAAACAAAAACTATCCCGCAGAAATGCAGTTACAATATCTAAATGTATATCAAATGACGGACCGCCTTCTGGCGGCCTGTAACAAAACATTTTCGAGGAAAAAAAACCCAAAAAAGCATAACGCTTTCATGAGCACCAATTTTAATTTCTATGCCCTACTGAACATCGATATTTTTTATCGGAAGACCCCTAAATAATAACCTACCGCTATAAAAAAAAAATGCATTATATAACACATAATATTAAATTTGATAAAACAATTCTTGCATAATTAATCCTATCTTAGTAAACGTACTCCCTATCAAATACAATCTTGTATTGCTGCTGGTCCACGATCCTTCTGAATTAGTTGCTACACATCGGTACTCTGCTCCATGGTCATTGTCAAAATCCACTTTGTTGATGACCAACGTCGGATACACTAATTCCTCTGTACTTCCGTTGTACCTGGTGTTATTGATATTAATATATTGACTGTATCTTTGCCACTTCGTAGACGTCGTAGGAGGAAAATCGGAGACGTTTAGAACTGATGCTACCATTTCAAAGTTCGATAGAAACGGTATGGTATATGACGAGCGAGGGAGGGTAACTTTAGGGACTCCTGCAAAAAAAGTATTACTGCTTTATTGACATGCAGTTATATCTATAGACACCAGCTGATTTTGTGAAATTTTATAGGAGAAAAATTAATATTATTTCAAAAATTTGTTTAAACGAATTACTTACGCAGGGTTTGGATTACGCCATTGTATACCGGACTCCATGTACTATAATTGTTATAGTACCAGCATATTGCATATATTTGTACTGTATAATTCCTGCCTGGTTCCAGATCCCTGTGCCAGATTAATGAAATCGAAGATGATAATATCGATGACCTGTCTATTATAACTTGATACATATTTACATAAGAGCTGTTTTCCGATCCTGCCCACTTTAAATAAAGCGTTTGTGGATGAAAATTGCTGGCATTTGTGTCAATTGGCCCTGGTGGATTTGGATCTATTGTAAATGAAGAAATTATTATGACATATATGAATTAAGGTAGTACGAAACACCCCTGAAATTATTTATTTGAAATATTTTCTGAAATACACAAAATGATGACTTAATATGATGTAAAAATTAATTTCAGTCCATTATCTTATGAAAAAAATATAAATCATACCCATCAATTACTCAAGGCCAAATAAATTTAGGATACAACGTATGTCAATAGTTTTGAAACATACATTTGGATACAACGTATTTCAATAATTATGATTTCTGTGCAATTTAGCCTTATCTCATTTAAAAATGCGTTACTTGTGTTCTTTTCACATTAAAGACCTGAAATTTGGACACAACCACCACCAGTGTTTAAGCTTTTTGTCAAACAAATTTCAAGGTCATATCAAGAGGTCAAAGGTAAAATATGATGACGTCATCTAGGATTTTTATCAATTTATACCTCCGTCAAACATACTTAAACCTTAATTAATCTAAAACCAATGGTTAAATTTTCTTTATTTTGATATATTTTAATAACAGGGTCATGTCAATCATACTGTTAAATTTTATTCAAATTTGAATGATACATTTTCCTTTTAGATACCGTTAAGTGCTGCAATTTTTCGTCTTAAAAGAGTATTCACAAGCACTAGTTTTACATTGTATTGCATGAGAAATTATCTTAAGCTACCAGTTAGAATTTATTTCAGTATTTTTATGTAATATCTTGAAAAATAACATAATGGTGTAGAACATTATAACAATGACTATTTCATTTTACACTCCACTGAAAGGAGATTCCATTGGTAGGTTTGGGGCAGTGTGCGCCAAAATTTAGAGGTCGGATTTTTTTTCAAATTTTACATATTAAAAGATTTCATTCCAAAGAAAAAAATATAAAAATTTCAGAAAAATTGAATTATAGGAAAAATTTAGCCTATCTGTTTTGCACGACCTTAAATAACAAAGTTGAAACTTAATTCATTTTGAAAACTGCTATTTTATGTAGAGATTTAGAAAAAATTAATACTAAACATACATTTATACGCCGTGAATCATAATCTAAACTAAAAAAATAACCCAACAGCAATATTTAATAGATTTCTTACCAACAACTAAATTGATAGTGTTAGTTTTCACGGTAAACGTCTTCTCGGGGTCGCTTAACAAAACATTGGAAGTGATTTCGAAAAAGTACAAAAAACTGGGGGAAAAAGAGGACTCGAATGTGTAATTGGTTTGTAATTCCACGGACGCTTTATAGTTGTACGAGTTAGATCTCTCTCGGAGTGAAACGTTGTATGATTGCACAAGGTCTGCGTCCTGATACGGATGATTCCACCACACTGTTATATTAGAAGTTGTTATTTGCGAATTAGAGTACACCGCTCTTAAGTTGGACCCTGGAATAAACAAAATTGTACACGCTGTCAAATTGAATGTTCGATACTTTATAAAAAAAGGAGTTGTTATTTTTTTTTTTTTAAAAGTGCATGGCATCATGGTAGTATTGTACATTGTTTTGCGATATACGTGCTCAAATGAATTCCACGATCTGGAAACACAAAAGCTTATTAAATTTGTTTATGAAAGTCATATGCATATACTTTTTTAATCTTCAGAAAAAAACTTGCTTTATATAATGAAACTGTTTGAACCCATTTATAAGTCGTAAACAATTCAGTAACTATTGACTTCATAAAATCAACAGAACGTCTTTTTTTATGTATATTGATGGATATTAGATGTTCAGTATTATTTATACATCCCCTTTTCACGAAGTTTTTTAATCTGATATGAGTCTCACTTATTGTAGTATACTTACTTAATAGGATATTAAAATTGTTCAAATCAAAAGTTTAATGACACAAAACCATATATTAAATGTTACTTACTAAGATAACAAGTTCGATTTCGGTGGTAATAGTTACTGTGACACATGCAGCTATTGTGTACTGATGAACAAACCAAGTCTTTGCGTTGGTCACACTCCTTTGTAGCATTGCACGGATCGTAAAACTGCAAAACTTGTCATACAAGTACAACAATTAAAACAATGGCACATATGCTCATATATTTTTAATTATATCTAATTATATGATTGTTTAGCAAAAACTACATTTAATATTTTAATTCGAAGTGAAATCGTACATGATATAAATGTACATTTACAATTTTGCTAGTACATGTTCAATATGTAGTGCATGTAAAAGGTGAAATCGTTTGCAACCCTTTTTTCCCTCTCGGAGCCATATACATTTAGAAATAAAGTTTAATTGATGTTAGTTGTAGTTGAAACGTTCTATGTTCCCTTATGTATGTTCATATCGTACGTTTATCGTGCGATATTATTCACCGTTTAACGCTTTCCGTTCACCCTGCGGTCAGTGCTCATTCACCGTTCATAGTGCATTCAGTCGTACTCGCTGTTCATCGAGCGTTAGATGTACATAGACATTAGAACATGTAGACGTTCATTTAAAAAAAAATTGTTCTGTTTATTTAAAGTAATCCTTTTGCATATCTGTTATAATCTTAATTTTGTAACTCCATAAACGCGATTTTTAGGTACTACGAAAGCTATTGAGCTCACATTGGTAGGACATTTTTTTTTTTTTGCGAATAAACCGGAAAATTTCGCGATATAACGAGAAAAATGCGAAACGCCCGCGAATAAAACCATAACTATTGCGAATAAACGCGAACTTTTCGCGAATGAAGACGTAACTTTCGGGAATTAATGCGAAACCTTCGCTTATAAACGCGACACTTATGCGATATAAACTGAACTTTCGCGAATAAACGCGAAACAATTATATATAAATGTAGTCGCATTTTTACAAGAACCCTTATGAAAAACAACGATTAAAAACAAACACATTATAAATCTGCTTAAACTTTATACCATTTTTAGCTCACCTGAGCTGAAAGCTCAAGTGAGCTATTCTGATCACATTTTGTCTGTCGTCCGTCTGTCCGTCCGTCTGTCCGTCCGTCTGTCCGTAAACTTTTCAAATTTTCAACATCTTCTCAAGAACTACTAGGCCAATTTCAACCAAACTTGGCATAAATCATCCTTAGGCAAGTGGGATTCAAAGTTGTGAAAATTAAGGGTCACACCCGTTTTCAAGGGGAGATAATTAGAAATTAATGAAAAATTTCGAGAAATTTTCAAAAATCTTCTTCTCAAGAACCAGAAAGCCAGGAAAGCTGAAACTTGTGTGGAAGCATCCTCAGGTAGTGTAGATTCAAAGTTGTGAAATTCATGACCCCTGGGGGTAGGGTGAGGCCACAATGGGGGGTCGAAGTTTTACATAGGAATATATAGAGTAAATCTTTAAAAATATTCTTCTCAGAAACTAAATAGCCAGGAAAGCTGAAACTTGTGTGGAAGCATCCTCAGGTAGTGTAGATTCAAAGTTGTGAAATTCATGACCCCCGGGGGTAGGGTGATGCCACAATGAGGGGTCGAAGTTTTACATAGGAATATATAGAGTAAATCTTTAAAAATCTTCTTCTCAGAAACTAATCAGCTAGCAAAGCTGAAACTTGTGTGGAAGCATCCTCAGGTAGTGTAGATTCAACGTTGTGAAAATCATGACCCCTGGGGGTAGGGTGGGGCCACAATGGGGGGTCGAAGTTTTACAAAGGAATATATAGAGTAAATCTTTAAAAATATTCTTCTCAGAAATTAATCAGCCAGGAAAGCTGAAACTTGTGTGGAAGCATCCTCAGGTAGTGTAGATTCATAGTTGTGAAAATCATGATCCCTGGGGGTAGGGTGGGGCACAATGGGGGGGGGGGGTCGAAGTTTTACATAGGAATATATAGAGTAAATCTTTAAAAATCTTCTTCTCAGAAACTAATCAGCCAGGAAAGCTGAAACTTGTGTGGAAGCATCCTCAGGTAGTGTAGATTCATAGTTGTGAAAATCATGATCCCTGGGGGTAGGGTGAGGCCACATTGGGGGGGGGTGTTAAAATTTTACATAGGAATATATAGAGTAAATCTTTAAAAATATTCTTCTCAGAAATTAATCAGCCAGGAAAGCTGAAACTTGTGTGGAAGCATCCTAATGTAGTGTAGATTCAAAGTTATGAAAATCATGATCCCTGGGGGTAGGGTGGGGCACAATGGGGGGGGGGGGGGTCGAAGTTTTACATAGGAATATATAGAGTAAATCTTTAAAAATCTTCTTCTCAGAAACTAATCAGCCAGGAAAGCTGAAGCTTGTGGGAAGTATCCTCAGGTAGTGTAGATTCAAAGTTGTGAAAATCATGACCCTTGGGGGTAGGGTGAGGCCACATAGGGGGGGGGGGGTGTTAAAGTTTTACATAGGAATATATATAGAGTAAATCTTTAAAAATCTTCTTCTTAGAAACTAATCAGCAAGATGATTCTTTATAATTGTTAAGACTTTGGCTCCAGGACAATTCTTCGGCCTCACAAGAAGGTTCAGAGTTTGATGTAGCTAAATATCACATATATAAACAATTGTAAAGAATCTTTTTGAGAACTGCAATACTCAACATGTGATATGACTATAAAATTGAAGCAGGCAGCTATTTTTTCATTAGAATCTTTTTGTATTACTGTTTTGAGTTATTGCCCTTGATTTATTGATTCTTGATTATTTTAATTAATGCATCCACTGTTAACCAATTATTGTGATGATTATTTTTATACAATAAAAATATTCAATGTATATAAGTTGTTCTGCATAAGTAGTTTTGGGTTAGGCCGGATTAGTTTGTTTATTTTTGATTTCCAATTTTTAGATACTATGAACTATTTTAGGCCGGCACATATATAGGAACAGTGTATATAGCATTTCGACGAGCGACTGTTTGGGGTTAAACTTGAACAGGTACGGAGAGATTGAGGGTGTGGACATCCCTGCTCTATCTAATTTTCGTGTTTTTCTAACCTACGATACAGAGTGTGCGGTGCTTCCTGCCCTGTATCGGAAAAATACAAGTGTGCGGTCATCCCTGCTTGTCTTAGTGGTGGTTGCGGCGGAGCACTAGTGAATGGTTATCCCTTCTGGTGTTCTGGCCTTTCTAGCGCAAGTGTGCGGTCATCCCTTCTTGCGTTATCTCTGCTTGCGTTAACGTTGGTACCTGTGAGTTGCGTAGGTGTGCGGTCATCCCTGCCTGCGTAACTTTGAGTTCCTATATATGTGCAGGAGCGGTGATTAAAGTCTGCTCTTGTAAATATTGGCAGCAATCAGGGCTATCCGAGTTCCAAGGGGGAAAATACAGGATCTACATGTATTATTGTACATTGTCCAGATTGTTTGTGTTATGACTCCATTAAGCTGACTTTATCATACCTATTGTTCCTCAGGTGAGCGATGTGGCCCATGGGCCTCTTGTTGATGTTAGATGTTCTAAATAGAATATGAGTTAGAGCATAATTTTATTTGTTCGCCGACCCTGTGTTCTAACAGACATTCATTGATTATCTTATTCTTATAAAATTGATATAAATTTAATCGTCGGAAACCTTAAAAATCTTTAAAAATGTATAGATTGAACCATCTTCGCTAGCCAAGGGTTTTCGGTCCACTTTGCTCCCCATAAACCCTTGGCGGATTTCATTACGAAAACTCGGTGATGTGGTGGCGCTATCTAGCGAGCAACTTGAGTTGCGCCCCTTGCATATTTACATTTTAATTGAATTAAACAACGGGTTTTATATACACTACGGCATTAATACAACTTGAAAACATGTTGACTACCGAATATCGGAACATAATTAACGATGCTATTAAATACGAATTAAGTTATAACCGTGGGAAAGCACGGAATGTTTTATTCATAGTGTTTTGTAAGGATCTGTACCGGGAATGAAAAAGTCGCCGATTTATATGAAAGCTTTCATGCCATAAAACCAGGTATCGTTGTCGTGAATAATGCGAACCAAACAAATAAAATAAAACAGATCTCATTGACCCTTTAAAAGCAATAACCATAGGCAGGGACGAATATACTAACGGGATAGGCAACTTCTACATTCGCCATGTTTACTTCCCATGCTATCACGCGAGCCTTGACAAGTTTGCAGAACTATGCATAATCCCAGTAAAATATATAGGTTTTTAAAGCGATCTGGTTAGACCATCGAGGCACTGTACTCGAGAACTTGTGCCTCAACTTGTTAAAAAGCACCGAATGTGTTACCAAAGATCACACATGTGTTTTCTTTTAAAGTTTATATTTACAAGCACTGCGATTGGGTCAGCTACTCGCAGCTGCAGCCAATCATAAAACGGAGCTTGTCACCGAGTTTTCGTAATGAAATCCGCCAAGGGTTTATGGGGAGCAAAGTGGACCGAAAAACCTTGGCTAGCGAAGATGAGATTGAACTTAACGTTAATTTAGGTCTTGGCGATAAAACATATATTATAACGTTTTACACAATGATATCCTTTCAATTCTACAATGATATTTAATAAAACTTTTTTTTTCAAATTAAAATTGTTACAATATTTTGACGCCTTCTTTTCCATAATACAGCGCCCATGTGAGAATGTGAGAAGCGCGATGCATTATGTCCTTTGAAATCATTACTAAGATATTTAAGATTTCCTTCGTTTGAGTTTATATTAGTTTGTATGAAGTTTAATCTGATCGGTTTACATCATTTTGTTTTATTTTAAATTATATATGTTGTTTTCAGTCTTGTTCCTCATGGGGGTTCTTGTATGAAATGACAATAATATATTTATATTTACGTTTTGTGTTTATTTGCGAAAAATACCCGTTTATTCGTGAACGTGAACGCGTTTATTCGCGAAAGTTTTTCGTTTATTCGCGAAAATAGGGCGTTAATTCAGAAAGTTTTCGCGTCTATTCGCGAAAAAAATAACCTACGAAAATGAGCTCAATGGGATTCCGTTAAGTAGCATATCAACGCCATTAAATCTTAATGTTGTTCGCATTTCAGTCACACTGCACTTTTCTTTGCTTAACGTTGGAGAGGGAACTTGAACGGTTAAGGCATCAATATGTAACATAACAGACGCTTTATTTAGCTTTTTTGAAAATATTTGTGGCGTTCTAAAGTATCTGTACATCACAAATATTTATCACCGCGACCATCAACTTAAAACAGTGTGCAAATGCACAATTACAGCCTAAAACGCAGGTAAGTTGTTTTCTTTACTTGAAAAAAAATATATAATGAAAATATGAGTGTTCAAACAATATAATCATCCTCATTATCTTAAATGTCTGTATCGTGGTCTGCATTTCAATAGGTTGAAAAGAGCAATTTCATAATGATTGTTAATTGTGGCATTGATTTCAAAATATCTATATGTCATAAGTACATGTACAATTTGATATGTTTAAACAGCTAGGCAATAAAAATATTCATACTTCCTCTGACGTCCAACGATACGGTATTCCCGAAGCACCATCCACCAACAATTCGAACTTGAAGCTGGTAGTTGATCTCATCTTCGAATGTGACATTATTAATCAGTAGCTCTGGAGAGGGAAGGTTTTTACTTCCGGAGTATTTCGGATGGTTGATGTCGATGGTTTCGGTAACACTGGACCGCAGTCTTAACCACCTAGATTCAAGAGCTGGATCATGGTACGACTCTACAATGGCTCTGAATTGTGCAGATGTGCCAAAATCTGTTGAAACAAACCCTGGTGACAGGATCACGACAGGGCATCCTGTATGTATGGAGGGAAGGTAACGATAAAACAATCAACCAATGAAAAGCACAGTCAAATAAGTATTCTCAGCGATGAGCTACTTTTTAAATGTATGCATGTTAATGATAACGACACAGTCGAGACACTTGTGTCATAGTCAAAGTCAAGAAATCACTAGGGGGAATATATTCTTTTATTTGCAGTCATTAGATCTATAAATATATTGTGTGCAGACATTAATTGAAAAATCATCTTTGCATAACACAATGTTCTAATATTATTTTTTAATTGGAAATGTTCAAACTACGTCAAAATATGTAGCTTTGTTTGTCAATCATGAGAAACGCCTGTTTTGTAATTACTTTTAATGCTTCGATTAAACGCAATTATACTTACTAGAGCTGTTAGCAGTGACCATGAGTTCTGTCGTTGTGGTGGATAGTGAGATCGTTGAAACAGAGAAACTGTTATCATTGTTGTCTGCTATTGTTGTCCCCACTATCTCAGTGCCTTCAGATTGGCTCCCATAAGATGTTTCCAAATCGGATGTCGTAGCATATTCCGTTTCCATGGAAACGTTCATGGTGCTGGTAACTTCATCTGTCGGTTGTATTTCGGAAGATAGGCGGATTGTGGAACTCTTAGTTGTGCTTTTTTCAAAAATCGATTCTGTCACTGTTGCAACATCAATTGCAACTGTTGAGCTCTCTTGAGAAGTATGTGAACTATCTGTAGAATTTTCCGTTTCAACAGATACGTTCATTGGAGTGGTGACCTCATTATTTGTGTCTATTTCGTCATCAACTGTTGTGCTATCACGAGATGTATTTGATTCCATGGTGGTAGAACTTTTCCATTCAACAGAAACGTTCATTGGATTGGTATTCTTATCATCTGGATCTGTTTCTACTGTTGAACTTTCAAGAGACGTTTGTGTATCCTCGGTGGTGGAATCCTCCAATTCAACAGAAACGTTCGTTGGAGTGGTGACCTCATTGTCAGTTCCCTGTGTTTCCTAAGAAATTGTATTGACATGAAAACTGAAATATTTGGTATTTAAAGTATGTTTTTATAACCAGTACAATTATTTTTATTAAATAACTAACTATCCATTTGCTTGGAAATACAATAAAACATCCTATACAATTTTAGAAGATTTTTTTTCAATTAGGATAACAATACGATAAAAAAATTTAAAATACCGGACTAAATAAAAAGCTGGCTCTTGATTAATTATTTATGCTTTGAAATGGGTCCGAGAATGCATTTAAGCTGGAACTTACTTTTTTTTTTAAATCAACACAGGAATGTTCTATTTACGCACGTCCAATTCAATTCCAGATTTGCTTCTCTTCTATTTTAAATAGCTCGTTTAGATACATTTAAAACAACAAACTACGTTTGTAATGTTGGATGATTTATTGCTATTATATTTGTTATGATCATTATATCTTGTGTTGTTGTATTAAATTATTATATCATTACATGTATATAATTAGTTTATCAAATAGGAATAAACCCTGTTATTTTATGCAATTAAACATATTGTTTGGGGGCAAGAACTATAACTCTAGTAATGTTAATTCAAGGGCAATAACTCCATACTTCCTGGTCCTGAAGCGTGCGCGTTTAGCTCTTCCTTTTATATTCAACTGTTCCCTGAGTCGGTCACAAAAATTCAAAGAGGCTCTCTTGCTTGTCGGAGATTTATTTAACGGAGACAACCGAGCGTCTGGTTGAACGAGACTAGAGTTCGATATCAACAGTGCTTGGATCCATACAATTTTTAGAATTGCTTCGATTACTTATTCATAGTTTGAAATCTATATTTAAATATTACACAACATGATTCATATGGGGTTTCTCAAAATTCTTGTCGGAAAAGTCTAAAATTCGTATAATAAAAAAGTGCGTAATTTAAATCCAGACTAGAAACTAATTGCCATGCAAGATAAGTTGATTTTAAAATAAATGATAATCGATAAAATCAACTCCCATCAGTACTTCAGTACTTTGATTTAAAAGTGTAACATGTTTTGAACGTCGGGTTCGTTGCCGATGTCTCGCATGCGCCAGGCCGTTATTAATAACGTCTGAACGTCTATTGACGGCCTGACCACCGTTAAATGTACGTCTGCAACGAAGGAACTAAACGGACAGTTGGAAAGCACGGTTGCTTTTAAATCTATTTAACTTTTATATGTAGATATCAATATCCACCGACTCTTTCTTTAAAATTTATATTATGATAACTAGCACATAAATTAACTTGATAAATTTTGTTAACTATAAGCATTGTGTTTTCAATCACTGTAAATTACTAAATCCGAAGTGAAAACATGCAGGTTTCCTTCATAAAAAATATTAAAAAATCAAAACTTTCTGAACTGAAAAACGGAACTTTTATTTATTTTACAACGATTGATAAACAAGTTCTACAACTTATATGTATATCTCTCGTTTGTAAACTTTCAAGCAATCAATAACGTATTCAATAATGTAAGTGTAAATAAACACTAAAGATTTTTAAGAATAATTACGCTGAAATCTTATTGATAAATTAAAGATATATCTTATAAAACCGCATTTTGAAAATAAGACATTTAATAAATCCCAGCAGGAACTTTAAATAAAAATCTATTTTATGAGCTTCCACTTATTCTAAGATTTTAGGATATGTGAATAAATACTTACATTTTCAAATTGTGTTAAAGCTATCCCCACTTTGGAAGCTTGGCCATGCGTCAAACTATTGCAGCACACAAAAAATACCAAAACGATGAAACCGACTGATTTTTCATGAAATCTAATCGTCATAGTCAAAATGTTAAAATTCATGCCCGATACATTGTATTTAAGAAAATGCCGAAACACAGTTGATTTGAAAAGAAGTTTCTTTTTCTGCGAATATTTAACTAGAATGAGTTACGACAAACATAAAAATATCATCCTATCTTGATTTCATAGATTTTGCATTCAATATCACGTCCGCTTCAAGGACAGATAATTGGAAGCAATGATATTTTTGGAATCAATATGCTTTTATATATGGCATTAAAAGATAGTAAACAATTTAAAGTGCGCTTAAGAAACCAAGATACGCGTTGTAAACCTTAAGAGTCTGCAATAAAAAACTAGATGCTGTCATTAGACAGTAATACCCGCACCATGTGTTTGCCCCTAGTAACACTGTTTTGTACCAGTTTAATTAAAAATGAAGGCTATATGCAAGCTCCGGTAATACAATTAAAATTTATAATTTTCATAACTGAAGGATGAGATCCCTTCCCATATGATAATACACATCATGACATGAGCAGCACTTTATATGCAATTTGGGGTAGAACTGTTTGCAGTGAATTTTCAGTTAATCAATAATCTTAACATTTTATGTCATAGAAAGTATAATGGTCTAAATAATTATTACAAACAAAATTAAAAATTAAATTATGCCCCCTCCCCGTGGCGGTTGCCGGTTTTAGATTTGCTTCTGTGTGCCTATATGAACATCATCGTGTGCACAGATTTAGAGAAGGGGTGGGAGTGAGGGGTCCAAACCCCACCCCCCATGAAAATTCATTTATATCAATTGTAAAATTACCAAAAATACACCTTGGACCCCAATGCTCTTACAGACAAACGCTCAAACCCATTGCGCTTCAATGTTAGGTAACATTATTTGGGGGGTAAATATTTAATCAATATTTAATATACTTTATTGTTTATCTCAATAGAAAGTATACAGAAAGTAAATCACAATATGCAGGTGTCCTGCACAACCTTAAAGCTGTTATTTACCTTATAAAATAGTGCAAGTGGATTTGAAGAATAGGTCATAAAAATACATGCATGTTACAAATGAATGATCTTTGTCTCAAGTTACGTACACAACACAGGTCTGCATGTCTCATTAGCGGGTACTAGTTTTACCCAGCTCTTCGATTACATGGGTGTTGCTAAAACGCGGAACGGAAAACGGAACGGAAAGCGGAACGGAAGGGAACGAAAATCTTATCTAATGTTATTTACCTCGTAGATTTGTTAATCATGCTAAAACGATATACTTTATGTACCTTTTTAATTTTGTTTGAAAGATTAGCAATATTAGATTATTTATTCAAGAATATTTATCTCCTCAAAATTAACAGTACATGCATTGACCACTATATTCTGTCCCAAAATATCCTCGATTCACTTTTTGGTGTATATTTATATATACCTCAGAGTTCAAGCAATTCTCTTTTAGAAGCATTAAACATTCTCATTATTCTTTCTTTAAAACGTCCTCTCTAGCTTATCAGCTGGTATAAATACACGGCTAAAAATAAAGAAGTCTATGGGGTTTTGCATTTCAACAGACCCGGATGATAGTGTTGAAAAATTGTGCAAGGTCTTCTGAGTGACTTCCAAATGGAGAAAAGATGTCAATATTTTCCATTATAAATCGTCCAAATGTGCTGCATGAATATTTTGGGATCGACAGACTATAGTCCCAATATATAATCGGAAAATCAAACCAGGCAACGTCTAGAACTCTCTATTCGGATCATATGTATATAGCTGCTGGAATAAACAACTGCTTAGTAATGCAAACGTAAACAAAATTGCATTGCTAAAAATACTAGTTTCTCAAATTACTAGTTTCACAAATTACCGGGTATTTTAATGTTTACTGTATTTTAATTTTTAATGTCGTCAGTCCTACGGGTTTTTTTTCTTCCATCTCAATGATAATGTATCGTCTGTATGATAAAAGATCGTCTAGAACACCGAAAATTCAATTTTGATGTAAGTATATACATGTACATCATATTTGAAATATAAAAATACTCAAAACACGCATAAAACGCTTTCACTAACTGCGTACGTTACGCTGATATGCCAGCAATACCATATAAGAAAAATAAGTAAAAAGTTATAGCTAATTTGCTCGTTTAATCATGTTAATGTTTCACAATTCGTATACATTTGATTTTTCCGTTTCCGTACTCAACTAAAGCCGAATGAATACAATGCTATAATTGATAGACATTCATATGAATATTAATAAGATAACAACATGTTGATAATCATTCATTAGATATAAATAAAAAATTCAAAGTAAATCGTTTCTGGCCAGTCTATACCCTTTTTAAGCGATTAACGTGATGACATTTTCCATTCCGTTCCGTTTTCCGTTCCGCGTTTTAGCAACACCCATACATGCATGTCTGTGTTTTCCGTATGCAGAAAAGGATTAATTAAGATCAGCTATAGGAATTCATTATTGTGTTTTAATTGGTTTATCATTATGATGTTGACCAATTTAGGTAAGCATAATACATGTAGTAGCAGTAGCACAATATAATGAGATGCCAGCAATGCCAGCATACATATATATAAGTTCTACTTTCACTAAATGTGATCTCCCTTTGACAGCATACTGTATCATCATCTTTTGATATTTAAATAAGCTTATCATCGTTACCTATCCTATCGCATTTGTAAAGTTTCTGTCATTTTAGTTGCAAAAGTTATTTTTTTCATTTGTCAGACTGCATGCACTATTGAGTTGACCCCATATTGACCCTGTATAAACAATTTCTTATTAAATTTGTGTATTACATGTAAGTAGGTGTAGACACTTATTATTTTTACATGAGTTATAATAGGAAGGAAGGAGTATTTCTTTCTTAATGTATTATAATGCATCAAATACAATGTAGGTCATGACCTTATGGGACTGTTCTGACCCCACGAAACAGGAAAATACAAAATATCTTCTAATGTCATTATGATGCATCAAATGGTGTAAAGTACATTAATGACCCCCAGGTGTTGTCTTTAACAACCCCCCCCCCCCACCTTTATGAAATAGGAAATGATATGATACACTGTATATTTTGTTAACTTCTGAGATCTGAGATTCTCATCCCTAAACCATATAATTTATTTTTGCTCTTTGTGTCATTGCGCGTAAAATTGTATGTAGATTATGCCCCCTTGGAGACACCATGACATTTTAGAACTAGGAATAATAATGTATTATAATAATGATTTAAAATTTGCTACTGTACACATGTAAGAATGTATTAAGAAGACTGCATGAATCTTTATAACCAGGTTAGATTGGGGGGGGGGGGTGGGAGGGGGGTGAATGTGGAGTATAAACATTTATAATTTGAATCATTTATTGTTATTAATTTTAACTTGTCAATGAATACTACTTATTGATCCCAAGGTAGAAATATGACCTCTGATCATATCTCAATAGATCATTTGTCAATTATGCAAGGTGTAATATAAATTTTTTTAAGAATAACATTTTTTACCAGTTTATAAAAGTTTTTAGACACCCAAATTATATTTTGATTTTAATAGATCATTCGACAAGGGAGGGGGGGGGGGGGGCGGGGGGGGGGGGGGGGAGAGAACAGTTTATATTTGAGTTTGTTTGGGAGTGGGGGTTCCAAGTCATATATTTGACAATTTTTTAATGTAATTTAAAATAAGACTAAGCCATACTACAGTCATGAACATGAATAGTATAGAACAAAACACAAACTAATACATGTACATGTATATATACATAGGAAGTATTACAAAACAGATGATTGATCTATATCTGGGTTCTTAAATTGAATCATATATCATGTACATATTATATTATTGTTTCTCTCTTCAAGGCATTTAAGATGGTATGTAGGTCATGATCCCAAGTGCTCTTCCTAAAATTATTAAATATCATAAAAACCATTGAGATCCCCACCTTAATCCAAAGATATTATTCCTCCTTAGGTCATGCAGGCGCATCAGATCATTATGGCATGTAAGTCATGACCCTAAGGGGTCATCCTGACCCCCCTAGAATCAGAAATTGTCAATTATCTTTAAATTATTGATTTGATGATCCTATCTCTATTTAATCTTTATTATTTAGTCTCCCGAATGAAATTTGGAGACTTATTGTTTTTGTACGGTTCTTAATACGGTTCATGTATTATTATTCTTTATCTTCTTTTTCTTCTTTCCTGCTCTGAACTTGTTTCTCAGAGATGGCTGAACAGAATTGTACAAAACTCTAGGATATGATAGGCCTGCACATGCATATCTAGTTGTGCACCCTGGTTTGATTTTTGTTACTGGCAATATATAGGGTTTATTAGATCTGACCCCTGGGGTCATCCCCACCCCCCAGGAATTTGAAATTACCATATATCTCAGAAACTGTTATAATCATGACCCCTAAACCATATATATTCATGTTTCTGATGTCAAGGGGCATCAAATGTTATGTAGGTCATGGGCCCTGTGGGTGGTCCTGACCCCCTCAAACAGCAAGTCCCTTAATATCTTCAAAACAGTTGAGATCCCCACCCTTAAACCATATGTATTCTTGTTCCTTGTGTCAAGGGGCATCAAACGGTATGTAGGTCATGGGCCCCGGGGATGGTCATGACCCCCCTTGAACAGGAAGTGCACGAATATCTCGAAAACGGTTGAGATCCCCACCCCTTAACCATATATATTCTTGATCCTTAAAGGGCATCAAAAGGTATGTACCGGTAGGTAATGGGCCTCAGGGTTAAATTTAATTTTTCAAAACCGTAATGCACATCTATGGAACAGTTCCTATCATATCCCAAGATATGATGTGTCTATCCATTAAATCATAAAAGGAGTTCTAGGATCTATGTTTTTTTTGAAGTGATAAACGTCAATTTTCTGCTTCTTTTTGACTCCCTGGATGAAATTTAAATTTTGAAAACTTTACTGCACATCTAAAGAACAGTCCCTATCATATCCCAAGATATGATTGACTATCCATTAAATCATAAGAGGAGCTCTTGGATCAATGTTTGTTTTTTTTAGAGATAAGCGTCAATTTTCTGCTACTATTTGACTCCCTGGATGAAATTTAAATTTTTTAAACCTTATTGCACATCTATAGGACAGCCCCAATTATATCCCAAGAGATGACGTAGCTACTCCAGAAGTTGTAAGAGGAGTTCTGGGAATCATATTTTTTTTTGCCAAAAAACGTCATTTTTTGTTGCCCACTGATCCCCTTAATAAAAAAAAAAATTCTGGAACCTGATCACGCCTCAATATGACACCCCAAATCATATTCTAGAAGATCATTTGGCTACTGCCAAAAAAAAATGACGTTTTTGAAACCAGTTTTTTTGTAAAAAAAAAAACGTCATTTTTTAGCCATTAAATGACCCCCAGGACAAAATTGAAAATTCCGAAACCTTATTGCGCATCTATAGGATATCCTAAAACATATTCCAAAAGATGATTTGTCTACTGTTGAAAATGTAGGAGGAGTTCGAGGAAGAAGGTTTTTTGTGAAAAAACGTCATTTTTTACCAATTATTTGACCCCCAGGACTAACAGAGAATTTTTGAAACCTTTTTACAAAACAACATGATACCCCAAATCAAACTCCAAGAGTTCAGTTTACTGGTTTATAAGATGTAGGAGCAGTTTGAGAAAGTAAAACGTGACAGACGGACGGACGGACGGACCGACGGAACAGGGTAACAACAATATACCCGAACTTTCTTTAGAAAGTGCGGGTATAAAAATATTCAGATATCTAAATTGCATTACGTCTTTATGTCATTTTTTTGTCGTTCCAGCAACCTGCAATATATGCTACATGCATTTATAAATATACATATCTTTTTCCATGCACATATTTAATGTTGTATATTATGTTTGATCGTAATTAGTCTTTTGTAGACGGAAAGTTGAAATTTGTCTCTGCCGGTGAAACTAAATTTGATCATTAGGTCAATAATTAAAATAACTTAGTTGAATTATGAATAATTTTCTTTTGGCATACTTCATATCTTTTTTGGTATTCGAAATATTTCGTATTATATGCTGATATTTATTTATAATCAGAAATTCTTTTAAATAATGTCGTCTTTTATTTACAAACAAAATCCACTGCCAATTTAAAGATTAAACATTACGCGTACTGCATGTTTGTGAATACACTGCCAAGTCTTATATTAATTCTATGCTGCAAAATCTACATACGTAAAGACTACAAGTATGCAGTTACCAATAAATAATTAAAAAGTGGGAATGATATATAGTGTCCAAATATCTAAATTTAGTATCAAACAAGGAAGAATTTTGTGTAGACAGCTATGATTTGTCACTAGGGAATCGGGTTGTAAAATTCATACTTAAGGTTTTTATAACTTATCAAATGTCTAATGTGGCACACGATAAAAAATATACGATTCAGATCATATGACTGTGCACAAGCCCCGTGAATACAAGGAATATTTAGTGTGAATTGTCATGTTTTTTCGATATTTTTGTCTGATATGAAAACTCAACAATTAAAGACTCACATACTCTCTCTCTCTCTCTCTCTCTCTCTCTCTCTCTCTCTCTCATTTTTTTATAATTCCATGTTTTGTGAAGTTATGAGTAAATATATGACAAAAGCGTGTAAAAATGATAAGGTCGTTATAAATTGTTAATAATCTGTTGTAATTTGTTCAAGTTTGTTTTAATAATTGTTCTTATAATTGCAGTGATATTTGATTTGTAGAATGAATATATTCTCATCTTATTGGCAAATCTATATAAATCAATGCGTGCTCCTCATTTTCTCACACGTTTTGCAAAGTATGATACTTGATTTTATTAGTTTTTCGAAGTTATAAAGCACTTGAAGGTGTCAATTCAAAATGAAATAAGAGCGATGTTTCAAACTCGTATTTGTTTTTTTTATATACCAAAGAAGGAAGAATAATTCGTTTTTATTTATTTGGTGTACCTTATGTACATAAACACATTCAGTTCTCCTCCAAAATGTATATAAAGTATATTTTAATACACTGGTGTTATCGCAGCGAACTCTTATATGGTCTTGCACACATATAAAAATTTTCTTTGTTTGAACAAGAACAGCGTATGTTAAATATTCATGTAGGTATTGACCAATGATCCTTTTCGATAATTATAAAACAAAACCGGTTACCCGTAGGATTTTTTATTAGCTTGAGTTGTATATGTATTCAAAAGGTAAAAATCATCTTTGATAGAATAGTGTTATGCGCAATAGATATTATATGAATTTAAAAAAAACGACACCCACCAACACGTGACAAACAAACATATATTCACTCAAGGAGATAAAAAAAATTAAAGCTAATAATGTGTGGAATATTGTATTTGTCATTTTATTCAATGCTAAGGGGCGCACTTAGGGCATGGACTTTTTACTAGCTAAATGCATGTATATGAGAAAAGAAAACTATTGAAACATAAAGTGTAAAACAGATGAAGAAAAACATGAGCTAAACATGATTTTCGCGAGTGATATAAATCATTTTTGTATATCAACCTTTTACCATCAAGATATTATAGCCATTTAAATTGTTGGTTTGGTAGTGGAAATCGGACAATACGTATTTTTATAAAAGTTTTTTAAAAATTAAATGGACCTACAACAAATTTTTTGAAACATCTAGAATGTGTTACTTCAGAGGCTCACAATAGTTAAATCCATTTCTGTTGGGCGACTTCGTCCCATATTTTAGCAACCAATGCGCTTATAACACTACCACGCGTATCTTACGTAAGTAGTGTACACGTTAAGTAAAAGTCTTAAGTGATCGTATAGTGGTTTTATTCGACAAAAAAGCAAACTAAATACACAGTCCCAATTCGGGGAAGTCAGAGAGAGATGTTAAGAGTTCGAAAGAGCGTCGGAATTAACCTAACTTGCGAGAAGTTAGTAGTTTTATACTATTTGGGGAAAACAACTATCAAAGTAATACAAGTGTTCATTGGGTGTTAAAAAGCCCCTTAAGAGGGCGCCACCACCTTGTTACTATGATGCTCCAAGATGGCGTCAAGCTGATCAGTCAAGAACCCGCCCTTAATCAGTGTACTTAGGGTCAATCAATGTTACGACAGATATTTACTAGTGGGAGGGTCACTGTATCGTGACCAATTACTGTCATCTACCTGAGCCGATCAAAGGGCTAATTGACTTCGATTAGCCGAATGATGTATGTAATTATTAGTTTATATCAAACTTTACCCCCTCAGGATATTTGTGTACAAATCGGGAACATAATGTCCAAATTGGAGACATATTGACCAGCAAGGATTTAATTACGGTCATTAAAGGATCATCACCTCAAAACAATACACCCCATAAATATGTAAACATGGTAGCTATTGGCTCTCTCTCTCTCTGACCTTCCTTTAAAGCAATAAAGTCTTTGATGGACACAGAATTATCGTGATTCAATTTACATGGAATATACATTAAATAAAGGTATTTAATTTACGAAAGCACTCTATACTGATTCTGAAATTAAATGATAAAGTCAAATCACAATAGTTCAAAGAATAATATAACGTCCAATCAGTATAGTCAAAGTTATATGATACGTAAAATATAAAGTCCAATCACCAGTGTTCGATTATATAATAATAGGTAAATATAAAGTCCAATCACCAGTGTTCGATTATATAATTACATGTAACAAGGGCTATTTTGTTACACACCTCCACCACATCGGGAAAAGTTGCTCAATATACTGCAACTTTTTAAGCACAGTCTCGATACACAAAAGAGTCTCTTTACACAAAAAAGTCTCTATACACAAAAGAGTCTCTTTACACAAAACAGTCTCTTTACACAGAAAAGTCTGTATAGAGTTCAGCGTCCGGTATTATCGGAGAATTCATCGAATAGCGCATGACACTTCCGGAATCATCGGAAACGAAACACAGGTCTGGTGTAGGTTCGTCGTAGTCGGTGTCATCGATAACATCGTCGAAGTGATACTAGAAAGTTGATACTTCCAGAATCATCGGTATTTCCTCGGCTCTGGTTGTGATTTTACACAATTCACACAAAAAGTAGAAGGTAATTCATCCTTCCGTCATCATCGGAATGTTTAACATATTCCATTTCCCTCATCTGCTTCACTATACATGATTGTAGTTTGCTGTAACAAGTATTTAAAAGTTATTGGCTATGGGTAAGGTAGCACATACCCAAGGAAAGTTCTTTAGGAAAGTCCAGGTCGTTGATACAAGTCCAGATCAGGTCAAATAAAAATAAGGCCGTTGATTTACATGAGACGTGCCCAATACATCCCATGTCCGGTAAACCGGAGATGTCCTAATTTGCCTTATTCAGTAATAGATGTCGGAGCTGACCCAATTAAAGATGAGGCCCGGCTTGTAATCAGTTCAAATCTTGGTAGGTTTGGATAGATAGGCCCGTGTTCAGCAGTCATCCTGAGCGTCTCTGGAGATTGTTGAGGTAGCAAGGTCGCAGTAGGTTCAGTCTCTGCAGGCGGTGCAGTGGATAGTGTAGGAATGTCACCACCTTGGGTCTTGACCGCTGCATACGTCGGCAGTACAGACATCTTATATTCCCCACTATCCCCCTTTGCATTCCAGAGCCCAATTATTCTACTCTTGATTCGTTTACGACATTTAATACCAATTAAACATACGACAATGAGTAAGATACCCAAAATCCCTATGAAAGGAAAAGACCAATGGGGTAAGTAAAACTTTTCTTCAGGTGGAAAATACATGTACTTTAGCACATTTTGCAAATCATCCATTTCAATGTGTTTAATTTTGTTTAATTTAAAAGGATAAGTAGAATAGGTAAAGTTTGGTAAGGTTCGGTGAAATTTCTCCCAAATATTTTTGGTGCTGAGGGTGTGTACAATTGTAATATTAAGGTGTAATTGTAATATTAAGGTGGTTTTCAGGGAATTTGACAGTCGTTTCTCGGCGAAAATATGGGGATAAGGTTATTTGACCGTGTACAGCTCGACATGACATCGGTAAACTTCAAACGTAGAATATCCGTCTAAGAGAGGGTTGTGAATTAACAATGGGAAATATCTGCTGGGCTTAAACGTCCCATGGCCAACAGTTTTAATTTAAAGGAAAAGAAAACAAATATTCTTTACAAACAATGCTTTAATCATGTATCTAGCTATTCCCACGCTTAAGTCAGTCATTATGACCTAAAGACGTAAATATCGTCCGGATTTTAAAATCCACGTGGAGAGGGCATATACGAGTTTACAAATATTGATACAGTGCTTTCAAGAGACCCTTAGCCTTTATGCTCCTTGATTTGGGCCTCTTGACCTTGACCTCTACAATTGACATGTCTTGGTCCGAGTTTGACTTTATATCATCCCCACTAAGTTGCTCGTCTGTTAGTGGTTCAACGTCACCATGCACAGTCTCATCGGTCTTAATGTCGTTGGGGTCAAGTTTTATCTGGTCACTACGTTCATCTAGCCTATCAGCTAAACGTTCCTCCCTTTGTCTTATTCGACTCTGCAGTTCGGCCAGTGGTATGTCATCCTCATCGGAGGAGTCCGTCCTTTCGTCTTGGAACTTGTCATTGAGAGCTTCTGGCCCTACGTCTTCGATTATGGAGTCCATATGATCCTTAGGACGAAAATTAGGACGAAAATTAGAAGAATCAAGGACTCCGATCTCGTACGTCTTGTCGCTTACATCCGGTCCCGTCTCTGTGCAAATATCAGAGTCATCAGTCAATAGTGAGTGATCTATCCGAGAGAGGAAGTCAGCACAAGAGTTTTCTGTACCCGCAATATATTCTACGGTACAGTCATACCCAGCCATACACATTGCCCACAGCTGGATTTTCTTGTTCTGCATGGGGGATTCCAAGACATACTTCAGTGGTTTTATTTTAACTTTACCCGTGGTTCGTAGCAGGGAGGATATGCACAAATCATCATCCAATGGTACGATAGTATCATTAATTTGCAGTGAGGCTAGTCTGCAATTCGTACCTTTTTCTACAGAGGAGATGTGCACATCCTCCTCCAGGGGTACATACGCATTCTTAATTCTTAAAGATTTTAGGTCAAAATACAACCTAACACCATTACTAAGCAACCAATCACGCCCAAGGATAACATTTCTGGACATTGAGCGCGTTACATAAAAATCTTGTACAACACTATTTCCGCCAATAATAAAAGAAATTCTAGCCACTCCATCTATGTCTAGTGGGGAACCATCCACACCCATTAAATTTAACCTTTTTCTTTGTAATTCTGGTTTGTATTTTAGTGAATCGTAAATTTTCCGTTTGATAAGACTCACCTCTGCTCCAGTATCCACTAAAGCCCTGAGTTTCTGGTTCTGAACTTTAATTAAACAAGAATTTGGACTACCAGCAAAATTAATGAAAGCTGATTTTAACTTCTTGGCTGGTGATTGATTACTTAATTCTCCTACTCTTACCTTTCCTCCTCCGCCGCCGGCCTCATTGCGACGGAGGGTTGGGACGTTTTCGAGCTTGGGGCTGTCCTGGTCTTCCGGGGCAATTTCGAGCTATGTGACCTTCTCTTTTACAATAAAAGCATCCATTCTCAAATTGTTCAGTTCTGGGCCTTCTTCTATACCGCATGTGACCTATTTCAATAGGCACAATAGGGCGAGGGGCAGGGAGGGGGTTTTGAGGAATTAAAGTTGGGGTAGGGTAAGGCGGATCAGGCGCGACAGGTCTGAGCCTGGGAAATACCACCTCTTCCGGATCTCGCGTCGGGACAAACTCTTTCCCTAACCGCATTTTAACCTCGTATGAAAGTTCTGTATTGAAAGCGCGCTATCCGCGGCAGCCGTCAGCGTAGTCGGCTTTTGATGCATGATTTTGATTTTCATGTGATCGTCGGACATACCGTCAATGAATAATTGTACCAACTGGCGCTGTACCTCAGGAGGGTCAAGGCTGTCAAATGCATCGAGGGCCAGTCGAGAGAGTCGAGTGCTGTACACTTGGACATTTTTGTCAGGCTTTTGTTTAATTTTGAACAGGGATGCATATGCGTGATGTTTGTCATTACATTCCCCAAATCTTAAAATTAATTGGTTTTTCAGGTGCCCCCATCCCCTTTCTACAGTTTGGTCATGCACGCGCTGTTCAATGTACAGGCCGATATAGTCACTTACATCCCCCTACTATGTCTTAGAGCAAGACGGACTTTTTCATCATCTGTCAAATGGGGATTTAAGACCAAAGCTTTGTTTATTGCATTTGTCCAAGCCCGGAATTCCGACGGCTTCCCCGATAAAGGAGGTGTATCAATTATGATTTCTTGCTTTTTAATGGCAATTTTAATTTGTTCGAGTTTCTCATTCACTGTCGTACTAAGTTCAGTAAACCCTTGCTGTATCGTACCAGCAACAATATTTGTGGCTTGTTCTAACCTTCAGTCATGTTTACCAGAAAATAAATACCCAAAAGAATAATAGAATAAATAAGAATAAATCAAGAGTAGATGAGACTCGGACTTACAAAACAGGACAGTAAAGAATAATAAAATTGTCTTACCGTGACTGGTTAGATAGATCCAAAAATCCAAAGTCTTTTAAAGAAGGTACAAATCCTGGTCACGGCACCAATCAGCCCGTATAACACTACCACGCGTATCTTACGTAAGTAGTGTACACGTTAAGTAAAAGTCTTAAGTGATCGTATAGTGGTTTTATTCGACAAAAAAGCAAACTAAATACACAGTCCCAATTCGGGGAAGTCAGAGAGAGATGTTAAGAGTTCGAAAGAGCGTCGGAATTAACCTAACTTGCGAGAAGTTAGTAGTTTTATACTATTTGGGGAAAACAACTATCAAAGTAATACAAGTGTTCATTGGGTGTTAAAAAGCCCCTTAAGAGGGCGCCACCACCTTGTTACTATGATGCTCCAAGATGGCGTCAAGCTGATCAGTCAAGAACCCGCCCTTAATCAGTGTACTTAGGGTCAATCAATGTTACGACAGATATTTACTAGTGGGAGGGTCACTGTATCGTGACCAATTACTGTCATCTACCTGAGCCGATCAAAGGGCTAATTGACTTCGATTAGCCGAATGATGTATGTAATTATTAGTTTATATCAAACTTTACCCCCTCAGGATATTTGTGTACAAATCGGGAACATAATGTCCAAATTGGAGACATATTGACCAGCAAGGATTTAATTACGGTCATTAAAGGATCATCACCTCAAAACAATACACCCCATAAATATGTAAACATGGTAGCTATTGGCTCTCTCTCTCTGACCTTCCTTTAAAGCAATAAAGTCTTTGATGGACACAGAATTATCGTGATTCAATTTACATGGAATATACATTAAATAAAGGTATTTAATTTACGAAAGCACTCTATACTGATTCTGAAATTAAATGATAAAGTCAAATCACAATAGTTCAAAGAATAATATAACGTCCAATCAGTATAGTCAAAGTTATATGATACGTAAAATATAAAGTCCAATCACCAGTGTTCGATTATATAATAATAGGTAAATATAAAGTCCAATCACCAGTGTTCGATTATATAATTACATGTAACAAGGGCTATTTTGTTACACGCTGCCATTGACCTATTGGAAGCCTTAGGTGACTCAAAGACCACTCACCGTTATTAGCTCTAGATTATTCTTCATCAAAATACTAGCTACTCTTTTTTCTGCTTGTATCCCTGAGCCTTGGTTAGAAGATAGAAAACACATAGTTGTGAATAAAAATGAATTTAACAGACGGACTATTCATACACGCAAGTTGTTTTGTTCTGACAAATGTAGTTCATATATTTTACTACTCATAAGACAATATAAAGACCATGAATTTATCTAGATGTAATATTGTTTGTAAGTTATACATGTATAAGATGCACTCAAGCCTCTCAAACCAAGTGAAGATTTTTTCATTTTATCAATCAATGGATCGAATAACCACATGATCAATTTCATTATATTTTAACTAAAAAATATCGCACCGCGAATCAGATTGATATTTTTTCATTCAATATTCATAGTATTTTCCCTCGTGATTTCGGATATCTTCACAAATTGTTATGATATTCATAAAACACACCGAAAAAACACCAAATATTAAAACAATTTTAATCCTTTAGAGAGGTAATGGTATGATAACAAACAACGAATAAATACAAAATTGATTGAGAATAAAAGAAGTAATGTATTTCATGTCCATACGTATAAAAAGTCAACAAAAATATACCATCTGACATACATACGGTATTTAATTACGTAGACATGAACAGAGAGTAATCGGCAATATTGCAATCAATACATAGGAAAATGAGTTTATGTTATGAAGCATACAATGTTAATACAGGATGATTTGGCTCTGTTTAAAAATTGCTAATATATATAACGATCTGAGCAGCATAAGTTTAATGAAATAACTGAAAGCTAAAACCAATATTTCGATCCGTGCATTGTTGGCTGTATACATTTTTTAAAACTTTTTGCTAAAAGATTTTATACTTGTAGCTGCAAAAGTAAAAAGATATTATGCAAAAAGGTTTACATTGCACGTCTATATACGCTATTCAGTATATGATAAAAGTACAACTGTTATAGTTCTGGATTTCAACAGGAGTCTGTCATCAGGAAAAGGCAATCTTGTAGCCACAGTATTAAACGTAAATGCAATACACATTATATATTATGTATGATTAAGTTACATGCAATATTCTATGAAAAACATTCTAGCTACGGTATATATTTATTATACATACATAATGCTTAATTGATATTTAACGCAATATATTGGCTACTCTAGTGTGCATTTGTTTTTTGGTTTTGTTTTTTTTTAACAAAGAAATACATGTGTATTAGGAAAATATATTGATTTATTTTTGTAAAACTAATAAAGTACACACCGGAAACATATTAAAATATCTATTCTGCCCTTTAAGTACTCCAAACATATACAACAGAACCTTAACAGAACTTAATATGTAAATGAAAACATTTCGTTGTTTGAAGTAATAAAAAATGTACACTGTAATAGAACAGACACATACGGATAAGAGTACATCTTTAAGTGTAATTAAAGTGAATAAGTTACATGCACCTAGCAATAATATAAAAATTAGTTTTGAATCAGATATATTATTGCACCATTTCAAAATTAAACAACGTTCATCTGACCATATATTTTTTCCATGTATATATCCAAGTCTTTTAATCAAACGGTGACATCGTCGATATTTGACTGTAGACTGGTCTGTGAAATAAACCAATATAAAATAATCATCCTCATATCTTACAAATTAATCAGATGCATACTAAGTTATTGTAAGACCCCCCTCCCCCAAAAGGAAAAAAAAACAAAAATGAAATAAGTTTCACTTATATAAAATGATATCTTATCTGCAGTTTTTAAATTGAAGTACAGGTCAATATATATTTCATTTTAACATTTAACAAATTAGTTTTTAACTTTTCAAGCTGTTAATTGAGCATATCAAAAGAAAGGAAGAATAAGGAAGAATAAATAAAATGGAAAGGTCCACACATTGACCTGATATTTTAAACAAGAGGCCCATGGGCCACATCGCTCACCTGAGGAACAAGCGGTATGATAAAATCAGCTCAATGGAGTCATAATACAAACTATCTGGACAATGTACAATAATTCATGTAAATCCTGTATGAATAAAATCCATTTTCCCCTGGATATTCTTATGTTTATAATCATTAGTCCCTTTTCTAATAGGATGATTTTATAGTCATATCATATGTTGAGTATTGCAGATCTAAAAAAGATCCCTAACAATAGTTTATATATGGGATATAAACGTACATCAAACTCTGAACCTTCTCGTGAGGCCAAAGAATTGTCCTGGGGCCAAAGTCTTAACAATTATAAAGAATCATCTGGCTGATTAATTTCTGAGAAGATTTTTAAAGATTTACCCTATATATTCCTTTGTTAAACTTTGACCACCCCCCCCCATTGTGGCCCCACCCTACCCCTGGGGATCATTATTTTCACAACTTTGAATCTACACTACCTGAGGATGCTTTCACACAAGTTTCAGCTTTCCTGGCTGATTAGTTTCTGAGAAGAAGATTTTTAAAGAATAACTCTGTTTATTCCTATGTAAAACATCGACCTCCCATTGTGGCCCAAACCTACCCCCAGGGGTCATGATTTTCACAAATTTGAATCTACACTACCTGAGTATGCTTCCACACAAATTTTAGCTTTCCTGGCTAATTAGTTTCTGAGAAGAAGATTTTAAAAGATTTACTGTATATAATTATATGTTAAACTTCGATCCCCCATTGTGGCCCCAACCTACCCCCAGGGGTCATGATTTTCACAACTTTGAATCTACACTACCTGAGGATGCTTCCACACATGTTCCAGCTTTGCCGGCGATTTAGTTTCTGAGAAGAAGATTTTAAAAGATTTACTGTATATATTCCTATGTTAAACTTCGATCCCCCATTGTGGCCCCACCCTACCCCCGGGGGTCATGATTTTCACAACTTTAAAATTTACACTACCTGAGGATGCATCCACACAAGTGTCAGCTTTCCTGTCTGATTAGTTTCTGAGAAGAAGATTTTTAAAGATTTAGTGTATATATTCCTATGTAAAACGTCGATCCCCTATTGTGGCCCCACCCTACCCTCGGGGGTCATGATTTTCACAAATTTGAATCTTCACTACCTAAGGATGCATCCACACAAGTGTCATCTTTCCTGGCCGATTAGTTTCTGAGAAGAAGATTTTTAAAGACTTACTTTTTATATTCATATGCTAAACTTCGACCCTCCATTGTGGCCCAAACCTACCCCCGGGGGTCATGATTTTAAGATCTTTGAATCTACACTACCTGAGGATGCTTCCACACAAGTTTCAGCTTTCCTGGCCGATTAGTTTCTGAGAAGAAAATTTTTAAAGATTTACTGTATATATTCCTATGTTAAACTTCGACCCCCCATTGTGGTCCCACCCTACCCCAGGGGATCATGATTTTCACAACTTTAAAATTTACACTACCTGAGGATGCATCCACAAAAGTGTCAGCTTTCCTGTCTGATTAGTTTCTGAGAAGAAGATTTTTAAAGATTTACTGTATATATTCCTATGTAAAACGTCGATCCCCTATTGTGGCCCTAACCTACCCTCGGGGGTCATGATTTTCACAAATTTGAATCTTCACTACCTAAGGATGCATCCACACAAGTGTCAGCTTTCCTGGCGGATTAGTTTCTGAGAAGAAGATTTTTAAAGAATTACTTTTTATATTCATATGTTAAACTTCGACCCTCCATTGTGGCCCCACCCTACCCCCAGGGGTCATGATTTTCACATCTTAGAATCTACACTACCTGAGGATGCTTCCACACAAGTTTCAGCTTTCCTGGCCGATTAGTTTCTGAGAAGAAGATTTCTAAGAGTTACTCTATATATTCATGTTAAACTTCGACCCCCCCCCCCCATTGTGGCCCCATCCTCAGGTGAGCTAAAAAGGTTAAGTTTACAATTCAATAAGTGGGTTTCTGGAAGAACAGATTTTGAAAATTTTCGTAATAAATATTGACAATTTTTTTTATACTTTTTTAATCTTTAGCTTTTAAGATCTGTGTACAAACATAGAATTGTGAGCAAATCTCTGTATCTTGCTTATAATTCGAAGCTTAACACTCAAATATGGTTAGTAAATAGAAATTGTAAACAACATGCACTACATGTATAACAAATAAAGAACACAATTTATTTTTTCGAAATGAATCATATATATATATACATGGATATACCTACATATTTCCGTAAGCGATATCAAACTCTATTTAAACTGAATAAACTAGAGAAAATGCCAAGCATCTCAACAAAACCTATTGCATTAATCTACCATTACGCAAAAGATAATGCCGAATTACCGATAGAATGAATTGTATTTCAGTACCCCTACATCAGATTTTGCTTAATTTGCGCAGGTAAACAGTTAACGTAACTGTTTGATTTACCGAAGTCTCTGATTGATTTGATACGTAAAAATCACGAAATACAGACGATAGTTTCCAGGTTACAAAGCATAAATAATGAAAACGAAACGAAAATCAGAACAAGCTAACACCAACGTCATGTGTGAAAACTGTCAACGCATTGAAATATTTAGCCTCAATTTACTTCACAAAATCGGCACCAATATATTTTTCATGTTTCAAAACTTCCCTTCATACGCGAACTGTTGCACAGCAAGCAAATTCATCATAGTCAGATCGACCCTTTTTCGTTTAATGTCATGGCTGCTTTAAACAAAGAACCTCGTTTTAGAAGTATGGAATACGAGTCTTGGTAAAATGGGTATGCAAACCCGGGCCGTGGCAAAATAAATGCCGGGGCAGATCGGCAATCGTCAATTCCAAATACGCATTATTTTGCAGCAATATCTACAGCGAATACAAATATACTAGTCCATCAAATATCCTGAAATTTTAATGAGATTGGCAGATTAATAACTGCCAATCTTTTGTTTTGCCCAGGCCAAGTCTTGCCTACCCATTTTACCGGATGCCGAGCCCGATTGAAACACGCCTTTCCTTTATTATTATTTTCGTAATAACTTCGATTTGAAACAAAATTACCCCTTAATTTTTGCAATTTATATTTTCCTTCCCATTAGGATAATTTATGCTCAACTACGTTGAATTTGCCTCGGTAGTTCTTGAGAAGAAGATTTTTAAAAATGCACCCCCCTTTTTCTACAGTTTCAAGGTTTTCTCCGCTTTGAATACAGATCGGACTTTAATTTTTGCAATTTATATTCGCCCTCCCATAAGGATGCTTTGTGCCAAATTTGGTTGAAATTGGATAAGCAGTTTTAGAGAAGAAGTTCAAAATGTAAAAAGTTTACAGACGGACAGACAGACAGACGGACAGACGGACAGACGGACGACGGACAAAATGTGATCAGAATAGCTCACTTGAGCTTTCAGCTCAGGTGAGCTAAAAAGTCTATTGCGAGTTAAAAAGAAAACGAAATAATATTAATTTTGCTTGGTCTATCAGTAAACTTACATAGAGAGGATTAGGTAAGCTGTCTGCCACAGGTCTCTTTATTTCAAACTGTAGAAAATAAAATATCTTTGTATGCTTGTCTATTCATGGAAGAATATTTTTGTTAAAGAATGTTCAGAAGAGAAGTGAAGCACTATAAACATTATCATCTTCTGATGTAAAATGATTTTTGTATCAAAATAATTGCTGTAACGGGTTAGTGTTTTTTCATTGATATTTTGATTAATAAGAAATAAATTTTTTGACATAACCCTTAAAAAGTAAAGAAAATGTCAATGCCGTTGAATACTTATTTATTGATATGCATACCGTTAGATCTTTGGGTTTCATTGATCGCATAAAGTCCCAAGAAAATTCATCTGTCTGTTTATCTATAAACATTCATATAAAGATGTCTTCCATTTTAAATGTAATAAACAATTTTAACATCCAAAAATCATGTTTCAAAATAGTTTTTTAAAATTAAAAACTTCGATCAAACCGGGGTTTAAGTGTTAAATTATTTAAAACATATTACACCAGTAGAATTCATACCTTCAGGAATAGAATCCTCTTGATACCAGCCATCTTGGGTATTTTGACCTGGTCCTAGGTAACTACTTTCGAATTTAGAGTCAGATTTTTGACCCCAAGGTGAATATAATGGCCCCCAACCTCCATAGCGGACAGGGAGTCTTGATCTGAAGATTTCGCTACCTTCTGGCGATCTGTAAAGTAATAAAATCAGACACATTTTTAAAATTTATATTTCATTTTATAAAAGATAAAATCATTGATCTACGTGGTCAAAATCGTGGTTTTCCTCAAGTGGCGGATATATAAGACTAATTTTATTAAAATCGAAATCCTTTATCACATCAGTAATTGGCCCGGTTGATGAACTCTTGTATCCCCGAAGCCCCAAACACCTTAAACATAGGTCCTTCCTCTGCACTGCATCACTCATTGGAATACCCTTCCTGTACTAATCCGATATTCAACAGTCAACGTTAAGTTATGCGTGTATTTAATATGGGTTACTTTTAAATGACTTGCACAAATCATATCAACAACATTTTCTACGAAAGTGCTACTTTCATTCATTGGACACTTACTCCATATCGCTCCAGCCCCCAAGTGCGAAAGTGTAGCATTATTAAATCCAGACATTTATCTCCTTTTTAAATTGTCACACATAAAAAATCCTTTTTGTTCTAACGGATTTTTTTTTTTTTTTTTTTTTTTTTTTTTTACATTAAAATCAATTTTGTAAAATGTCACTTGCTTTCGCATCTCTCTGACCAACAGGGGTAACGCATGACAAAATATCATAACAAATAATATATGATAGCTAGATTGGTGCTATATTTTCTCTCTTAAATTATTGCATTCATACTATCAAAAAGGGTTGTTTTTCTTTTTTGGCCATATATTCAACCTAGATATGTACCTCCATCCTTGCAAAAAATACAATTTACCTTTCGAAAGTAAAGTATGCTAAGTTCTGAAATATTTGTTTCATGAATTTATTCTATTCAGTGTTTCTTTTTTTGTTCTGAAATATCCATAATGAAAAAAAAATTCTACTCAATTTCTCTAAAAACCTTTCTTCTCTATGGCGAAAAACGTAGAAATAGTTTACTGTGCTATTTTGGGACAAATCTGAAAAATATGAGAAACCATTCATGATCTTCGGGTGTGTTTTGAAAATACGTTAAATCTGCCATATATCACAAAGCTGTTGTAAACATTGTTGATATCTTAGAATTTGGCTCATGAACCGTAGACATTTAATTACCCTATCCTATTCTCTTTTCATTATCAAGTACACGTAACCTTTAAATTGAAGACGGCCTGGTCCTTATTCAGTTTTGGAAAACAAGATGAAAATGTGAAGCGTTTTAGCAAACACTATTCACGAAAATGACGTCGAGTCAATGACGACGATGACGACAATGACGGCTAACGAAACCACCACGTGAGCAATTTATATTTCTATGTATGTATAACCCATCATAACAAATTACCTGTCGCTATCACTGTCATCTAAATTATTCTTCCTTGCACTCCGTTTCCAGTGAACAATGATAATGATTGCAATGGCTATAAGTGCCAGGAATAAAGGAATGCCAATTCCTAATCCAATAATCAGCTTAGAATGATCTGAAAAGAAAAATGAAGAAGCCCTTAGATTAGTATATGCAGTCCGATCAATTTAGACAACTGAACCTTAGAAAATGAATGCGATACAATTTAAGGGTTTTTAAAATATTTAAAACGAGTTCAGAATGCAGGTATATTTGGATTCATTTCATGAGTTTTGTAATTGTTGACATTACAGGCAAAATTCAAATACGAATTATAGAAACACGTTCATACCTAATGTTTCTAAAGCTCTGAAATAAAAAGAAAAACAATTTTTATGACACTCATAGCTGTTGCATTATATTTAGGTACATGAAATTTGAAATAAAATTCCAAAGGCTTGCATGCAGAAAATTACATCATTTGAAATTAGAATTAATTTGATGCATAAACTAATTAAAAGTTAAAAATTTAAGCAAAATAAAACAAGTAATAGGAACATTTTATAAATTTAGATATATCATTTCTTTTCTAAATAGGTATTTATACTCCTTACACACAGGTTGGAGATTCAGATGTATCTTCACACTTTTGACAAGGTAATAAGAATTGTAGTGCTTCACAACGACTGCTTGATGCATTCAATGTAACTGTATAAAACAATGACATGAAATATGATGTGCAGTTTTGTATTAATTTTTACTTATTTTGTATTTTTCTTAGATGGATTTAAACAAAATTACAAAGTGTGGTGTATCATTTTTAAAGGCTTATTACTCTTATTATATGATATTTTAAAACGATTTATATAAAATGAATAATTTATGTACCACTAGTATTAGATTTCTCATCTAAAAGAATTATCGAAGCTGCAGAGCCCGTTTTTCCTAGGATTTCGAACAATTCATTCAGTAGTCCGTACGTAGAAATAATGTATTCTGTAGTAAGAGTCTCTAGATCAGCAAAATTATTAACGACAACTTGAACAGAAACTTTCAAGCTGCCAAGTCTGTGGGATAAAAAATACAGTATCGGTTATCAATAAAGTTGGAAAATGTGAAATTATGTAGTTACATGTTAGATTGAAAAAATGAATGACAAGTAAAAGCGTTAGTTTTTTTTATATTTGCCCGGAATATTGATATATTTAATCAATTTACTAAACATAAAACTAAAATTTATTGGGTTACTTCATTGTTATAAAACTATGAAAAATGAATCACGTACTAAATATCAAACTTGATTAGTCAGATTGTTACAAAATATCATTAATTTTATTTTCAGTGTCTACTTTTGAGTTTATTTAATAATTCCATAAATCTCACCTGATATATAAGACAGAAAGGAAGCTGAAGCTGACCATTGTCTTATTAAAGTGTTGCTTTAACTAGATTGAAATAGATGATTTGTCATTTGAGGACATTTACTAAGATATACATTTGATTAAATTGACAATAACAAGTTATTCATTCTCTTAGTTGTATTTAAAAGGGAAAATAACAAATTTACAAATAAAAACTAAATTCATAAAAACATCATTAAAGGCGGAAAATGGTTGAATTGACAATTAAATTAGACAGCAGACTTTCTCAATCACAGCTCTAATGAATTTATAAAGCTTGATCAAAAGTCTTCATTTTTTAGGAATACTACTGATAATACACGTTTTACCAATATCGCTTACCTGTTCCTTTATACTGTCCACAATGCTAGCAGTATTCAAATCTAGTTCTTCTTGTGTGACAGCTATCTGCAGCGTTAAAACTGCCTTAAACTGTGTTTCTTGTTTGCCTTGAATACAGAAATAGCATTGTGATGTGTAATAATTGCTGCAGCCAGTAAATGGTATGCCATCTAACTAACGTGATCATAACAATAGATATATTAAAGGGATTGACTTAAAATTTTCAAATTTTATTTTTCCATTTTCAATGTTATAGCGAGCGCAGCTCGCCGGCGCGCAGCGCCGGCGCGAAGCGAGCTCTACCGGCAAGGCGTGTGTGAATAGAAAATTCGGACTATAGTTGCACATTCATTCAACGGATTTTTTTGGCGTCAGTAAATCGGACCAGTAATGCATCGTTTTAATCGTCCCAGTAGTTCCATGTAATCATGGCAATTTTTATCACTTCACACTCTCACGAGAATCAGCAAGACAAATTTAGACAGTAAAAACAATAACGATGTAAGCGACATACAGTCAATGTTACCTCTAAAGTTCACCTCAGTACACTTTCAATCAAAAATAATCGTGTGACGTCACAAACGTTTACACATTGATCCGATATATTTTTTCGGAGTCAGTAAATTTTGACCCACAATTCATAGTACCAATGGTTTCCAACATCACGTTCCAACATCACGTTCTCCCGAGAATCAAAGTAAAACCTTTGAAAAGCTTATAAGATGTGTAATTTTAAGAACATCATGCTTTTTAAGTAAATAAAACAGTATACTTCGCATACTTTTATTTCTCAGGGGAGTTTTTTAAAGAGTAAGACGACACTTAACCAACGTCAGCTTTGACGTCACAATAAGCACTGATAAGGGGAAATTACTCTAATTGAAGTTATTGTAAATCTGCTGAAATGACCAAAATCCTCTTAAAATCTTGCAAAGGCTAAGATAAAGAACAGCTGACGAATAAGGACATTTCTTCAGATACAGGAAACAGTTGTAAATTGCACTAATTTGGATGAATGCTCACAAATATTTTATTCACTATAGTTACGGTAATTTCCTGAAACGTAACGTTATACGTAGCAGCGCCTTTTTTTTAAAGGGGGTGGGTGGGTGGATGGCAGCCTGATCCAAAAAATCTTTGCAAGCAAAAAGAAAAATAAATCATGAAAATTCTAATCCTTCAGCTCTTTAGCAGTTCAATGGTTTCTGTTTATTTTCACTTCCATTTATTACATGCGGGGGGGGGGGGGGGGGGGACAACACCATGTTCTTTTAACATGATAAGCAAATATTTTTAAGCGTAAATTAAAAATAAAATTAAACATTAATTATTTTTTTTTAAGTGGAGGGGCAAATCCATGGTAAGTCGATTTTCTATGTATAAATTGACAAAAATGAAAAAAAAAATTAGCATGGGGGGAGCTCTATGATGAGTCAAGTTTTATATGTAAGTTTAAGAAAAAATGTCTACTGCAAAAAAAAAGGGGGAAATCAATCAATCAATCATAATCACAATCACTTTAAAAGAGGAGATGCAGTGCAATGAATATTTATATATTAAAATCTTTATTATTTAACAACATTGTATCTGAGATTAAACTATTGTTCTACATAATATGTAAACGGTGTGACCGTTGGACCGAGCGCAGATTTAACACAGTGCAGTTTGATTTTTGTATAATAAAATCTATTTAAAAGGCACACAGTAGGATCCGCCAGCATGGTTGCCTACTCAAATCATTCGTCAAAGTTAAACTAAACGTCGCGTGCTCAGTCTACACTATGACGTCATATTTCAGACGTAAAACGTTTTAAAAGTTTTGTCTACGGAAATAGCCGAAGAGTTACGTGATTCCGAATATCTTCTTTCATTGTTCATCAATTAAATTCATATGAATGCCGCTGTAATGAAATTAAATATTTTTATCAAGTATCTAAAAGACCAGTTCCTTGATGTTAATGTTTTTATTTTCCATCTGATAATTTGATAAGACATACATAGAACTAGTCGTGTTTCTTGATTAAAGCACTATTGAAACTTATCTGTTGTCTTTTTTTAATTTATTTTAATTCAAATTACCTTCTATTGAAACACTGGAACATTTAAACCGAGTTTAGAGGCAATATACATCGATAAGTACCAGTCAATCAATGATCAAACTAACTTTTTAAAAACAAAATGGCTGCCAATATGGCGGCGCCCAGGGCTGGAAGAATTTTTTTTTGGCCTTAGTACCCCTGATTCAACTTTCATTTTTCACTGATTTTCTTATATATACGTGTTACCATTAATCCTCGCTTCGCGAGGCGGGCTTCGCCCGCCTCTCGCTGCGCTCGGTATAAATAAATAAATTATAACAAATCTTATAAACTATGAATAATGAAAATTCACATGCTGTGCTCGCCCCAACGGTCGCACCGTAAAACATATTAATGATAAATATAGAAATTTATAATGCTATGTCAAAATTTAAAAGTCAAATATCAAGTGATAAGCAAGATACAGAGTTCTTAATTCTTTACTTTGTTACAAAGCTCGAATATTATCATTCTTTACATATGTGTTGCATTAGTGAAAGTTTCAATCAAATGTAGCTTTGTTTTGTTGATAATAGTATTAATGAAGATATCAAATTGGTTTAAATTATATTTTACATGTCATTTTGTCTAAGAAATTGTAATTCTGTACATTACATTTTTTGTAAACAACTATAAGACTCGAGCTTTGTTTACATAACAATCAATTCTTATATCTGTATCTCGCTTGTAACTTGACTTTAACATCAAGATTTTGGTCAATAATTAAAAATGCACCAATAAACTATTTTGTACATTAAAAATGAATTTTTTTTTTAATCCCAAATCGTATTCAAGTCCCTTTAAAAGTACAAACTTGACAATATATTGTAATAGTAACATACTAATATCTAACCATAGAACATTAGCTAACAGGATGAATTTAAAGAGACGACCAAATTTTACGCTAAAGTTGTCCCGAGTCACATATGCATGAACAATTTAAATTCTTATTTATCGATAAATATTAAGAAATTATTATTTAATACTGTAAATTCCTTATATTACGCGAGTACTTAATTCCGTATTCCCATTGTCTTGTATCAAATCTCGAGAATATAAAATCACAAACGTGGAACTTTTCTCCTTATGTCTTATAGTTTTCAACTCTCAGAAAATAGTGGCGAGATTTTAAAATCCGCGAAGGATGCTTCTCGCGATTTTACGCAGATAACGAGATAATTCCTCGCGTTTAATTAGGAATTTACAGTATCTAGATAAAAATTGAAATGCAAGACTTGTAAATACAATTTCTAGATAATAATGATTACACAAAGCAATTCTATAAAATGAAAAAAAAATCATATAACGAAAATCTATCAGAATCCAACTCCTCTCAAACCAAATATAGATAAGAGGCATTAATTCTTAAGAAACACCTTGCATAATTTTCTAATGTTATCAAATATTTTGTATTATCATTTTATTAGTGATCTCACCCCCTCTCCCAAATTCCAACTTAATGATTTTGTTTAAAGAAATATTAAAGCTGCATCATAATTGATAAACTATAGTTGAGAAGCGCATTTATCCAATTTACCAAATCACAAGAGAATGTGTATACAAAAATACATAGCAAAGGCAACTGGATTCTGCAATAAGGATTATTCCTTACGAACAGAGATTCATGACATACATGTAGATGTTTATAATACTTACTTATATTGTGCGGTGGTATTGGGGCTAAAAAAAAAAGTTATCATATTTTCATTTTAAACAAAACGTAAAATATATAATATATGTGCATAACTTAATTTAAAAAAGATTTGGAAGTATAAATAATTTTATTGTATACTTACATAAGCAGGTTCCGTTGTCAGTGTTGTTTTTACCGTACAAACAAACACAAAAGTAACTTTCTGTTCCATCTTTTTTCGCACACTGTTGAGTTTTGGAATCACAAACAGCGGATCCATTCAAGCAATCATTTACATGAATTGAACACGTGGTTCCATTCCAATTGTCTTTACATTCACACTTCCCAGTGACGTCATCACAATCAATAGAGTTCGTTCGATTGCAAGCGCAATCATATGAACATTGATATCCATATGTTCCATCACTGCATGCTACGAATAAAATCAATGTTTGAAATTTAATTAATAAATAATTGACTGTTAACTGTTGAAATAAGAAGTCTTTTATAATGTTATGTCTATCTCCATCTACCCATATGCAACATATTCTGTTTCATGAAATCAGGAAAATGATAAAAAAAGGGGGGGGGGGACTCAACATATGTACTACATCATTTTATGACTCCCACGGATTATCATATTGAAAATGCATAAATGTTCACTTAATATATGATATAAATCATATTCATTTTTTGCTTATTAATAGTGACTGATACTTAAGAGTAATGATTACCTGAACAAGTCTGTTCATCCCCCGTAAAACCAGGCCTACAGGAACAGTTAAAGCTTCCATCTAAATCAGTACAATCAGCATTCTCCGAGCAAGCAGTATGATTAGTTTCACATTCATTGATATCTGTGTTTTAAAAAAAATTATAGAGTTCAACGATATTGTTTTTTTAATCAAGAGATACATCTTTTTCTGTTGTTCTATGATGAAGATAATTGTTAACGATAGTAGAAAAAAACCAATTTTTTATTAACAATTAAACCAAGTAGTAAAACCATGAAAATGCATTAGTTTTCCGATAAAAAAGAAACATGTGGAAAATAAAATAAAACTAACTTTTACAGTATCCACCTGACAACTGAAATCCGGAATCACAGACGCATATATATGACCCATTAGTTTCCTGACATATTGAATTATTTCCACATACATTGGGCTTTAAACTGCATTCTTGTACATCAACTTTACAGTTGACGCCTTGCCATCCATCTCTACAGTAGCAGGTACCATTACGCTTGTCACATGACCAGGCGTTGTTGAAGTCACATGTACACTGACTAGCACAATTCTCGCCAAACGCCGTCAAAGAACATTCTTCAAATAAGGAATAATGTGTACATGTATAAATATAACAATTTAGGGGTTAAAGTCTACAAGCATGTACATGTATTTATGACTCACAATACGTTTATACGATAATAATCAGAAGTTGATAGAATAACAGCTAATTTACCAGTACACTTGTTATTAGACATGGAAAAGCCATCTTTACAAGTACATAAGTATGTTCCATTCAAATTTGTACAATCTGAGTTATCTGGACAAATATTTGCAAAGTTTTTGCACTCATCAACGTCCACAGAACAATCTGTTCCATTCCAACCAGCTCTGCAAGTGCAAATGCCTGACACATTGCCGCAAGTTTTCGTATTCTCCGATTTACATATACATTTTTCTGAGCATTCTTTTCCGTAAAATCCGTCTTTGCAATCTAATATGAAAAGAATAAAAAATTATACAGAGTCATCGTTCAATGTAAAAATAAGATTGCCTTTTATATTCTCTAATATAATTCAATCATCAACCATGTCATAAGCATACATATTTCTAAAACTTATCCAATAGTGTGGTACCTATACAAGTTCGATTATCGACGTCCAGCATTTTCCCTGCCTCACACGTGCACGTGTATCCTGGGCCAGGTGTGGTTTGTGTGCAGTTTTCATCGCAAGGGTTCGATGCACACTCGTCGATATCTATTGATTCAGAAGAAACAATCACGACTTACGTCTATTACTGCAGTTAAACTGAAATAAGAAATATTCATTAACTACATTGTACATTGTTGACACGTTTAATGTACCGTTACAGGTGATGTTGTCGGAATCAAGTACAAAGCCTTGGTAACAGGAACAGTATTCTTGTCCGTTAGAACCAACAGCACAATGCTGTGTGCAGTTAAGCTTTGAACAGGTTGTTTTAGCTGCAAAAAAAAAAAACGATGGCTTTAAATGCTTTAAATTATTACCATTACACTGCTCATCCATTTTATTGCCAAAATTATCGTAAGCTAAACAAGAGGCCCACTGTCCTTGACGGGCCGTTGACGGTACTTCTGTTCAATAGCCAATATAATGAACCTGTCAAGAACTCGCCCATTTGCATTTGAAACGTCTTTTCGAAGTCTGACCCAAAGTCCCAGACTCTCCTGTCTGTTATTCACATTTTTATCATTTGATGTTTGCAAACATTATTTCATAAAAAGAATGCGATAGGATTAGATCCAGCGGATGTAAACTTTTAATGAAAACATACCTACATGCCTTTAATCATCATCTGACAGTCATCATCAGATAGTTTCAAGGATATCATAATCCTGCGCTTATTTTTTTCTCAAGTATTTGGAAGTAGATGAGTTTTTTTTAAACTTGATACATTTTCGATGCATGGTCATATTGGTCCCGCCCGAAGGCATGAACCCCTGACCACGGGGCCATGAAGTAAAAAATTAAGGTGAAGAGTTAGATAAACATTATTACAATGCATCCAGTAATCCTCAAAATAATATTGAAGCAAAGAATAATATTATGTCCTAAAATTTTATTCATTCTCACTTTTTAGTCATAGTAAATCCTCCATATATAGTCTAGTCATAGTAGATATTCCCTAGTGTTTAAACCAATATTCCTGGTGCCATTGATCTCAGAATTATTAAGAAAAACTTCATGGACATTTTAACTATATTCATGTACTCACATCCACTGAATATGGTTCCCTCTTCTTCTAACGGATTTTTTTGTTTGTTATTTCATAGCTTTTTTGTATATTTGGTACCGTTCACGAGGCGTTAGGAGTTGTAAGCTTATACATTTTACTATTTGGTGTACTCTTATCTATGAGATGCTTAATGCAAGCCAAAAACTGGTACTGTAGCAATTGGCCTTGATTGTACATGTATAGATGTAAAAGAATGTTATAGGACGACGCTTGCACGACAGAAGACAGACTAAGACGAATTACAATTGGTCATCTGAGCGACTCAGGTGACATAAAAATCCAAATGTTAATACTTTGTTTATATTGCTGAAAGATAATTTTGATCATTTTAGAGAAAGTAATATTTGAAAACAACAATTAGAAGTGATGTTGACTCCTTTATACCGTAGCATGTCCTAGTTGTCGTGTTTAGAAGGTAGCCGTCTCTGCAGGAACATTTATAGCTCCCTTCCAGATTTGAACACAACTGGTCACATGGTGGTGTAGGAGCCCCACACTCATCTATATCCTCACACTTGGACTGACTGAAAAGCTTGAACCCAGAGTTACAAGAACATTTGTATCCTCCGTCCGTATTGGTACAATTCTGATCACATGGTCTTTTGAGACATTCGTCTATGTCTATAATATTACAAAATACAGTCTTTACATATGCTATATTCAATTTTTAAATAACATTTTAACTTCATTGATTTAAAGAAATGCAAATCATTTACAAGAAACGTTCGTGAATGTTGCATTTTTATATAATGCCCGATTGGCCCCACATCTCAAGGTATATCGTACATGTACATGTACCGTATCACATCAAGTCCCACCCTCACCTTTCCCCACTCAGTCTTACCCTGACACCCCAGAGCCTTGTCACAGCCGGGGCCCTCGGCCCATAGTTACATGTACGCTACGTTTTATGTATAAAACATACCTGTGCATGTGCCAGGAGAAGTTTCGTTGTATCCTGTTTCACAGATACATCTGTAGGATCCGGGGATATTCTGACACACCTGGTTGGCCCCATTGCACGGGGTACCGCTGACACACTCATCAATGTCTGCGTCACACTTGGTCCCCGCCCATCCGGTCTTACACAGACACCCATGAATATTGTCACACTTTAAGACTCCGGGCCCGCAGTTACAAGGCGTCTTACATCCTAGTCCGTAATGATGTTCATCACAGTCTATAATTTGAAAAGAATAATAAATGTAATTAATTCATTAATTTAACTATATATAACACTGTTAACAACGGCTTTTTAAAACCTATATCTGAAAGTGTAATTATGATTCAATAATGTGTCATCGTTTAAACTACAGAGAAGGGGTATTTAAAATAAACAATGAAAATACAGTAAGAACTTTATTAATCAAGATGAAGTGTTGACTTTCATGAAGATCACCTGAACAAGTTCTTCCGTCGTTTTCAAGAAAGTATCCAGTGGGACAGGAACAGTTGTAGGACCCTGGGATGTTGACACATTTGTCTTTATATGTACACAGATTCAGATTTGCATTACCACATTCGTTCACATCTGTAAATAGAAATTATGACACTGTCTGCAATATAACCGTGCATTTTACAGAAAAGGTGATTAATCTCGCCATATATTCAGAAATGTAGACACATGTAAATGTAATTTTATTACTAGACGGTCTTTATACGATTTTTGTTAATCTCTGAAACTTAAAAAGAAGAACACTGCTATAATTATAGAAAAAAATTACATAAACGTTAAAATGAACTTTTATAAAAAGAAAATCATCAAACTCAGACAATTTGAAATTGGTATCTTATAGGAGAAAACAATTAACATGCCAGCACACCAAAAAGTGATTTTTTTTAATCTTTTAATATGTATTATGATATATATCTTGTAAAACAACATTTCCCTCTAAAGATATATAAGTGATGGAGTAAAAGTGATAGTCAGAATGATATTATTTTGAAATGTTTATCTTACCAACACAGGAACTTTTATCAAGTGCATTAAGGAAATATCCCGCTCCACAAAAACAATGACCTATCGTTTTATTTTCTGAATCTTGTTTACATCCAAATGAGCAATTCAGATTTGGATAGAGCGAACAAATGTCTTTCACTGGAAAATAAATTGAAAAACTAAGTAACGTGTACTAGTAAAATACCAAAAAAACGTCTTGAATACATTTGGTGGATATGATGAAATAATCAAGTAGTTAAACATATTGTCTATTTAAACTTTTCTCTTTAGTTAGATATTTAAATATGACAAATTATAATAGCGCGCAACATATATTCTCTACATAATTTTTCATTTTGAAGCTATATAATTGTATTATAATTGTAGCAATCTTAAGCTTACCAACAACGCATGTTTTTCTATCATCATCCAGCGTGTAGCCGAACTCACAAATACAGTTAAACCCTCCTTCTTTGTTGATACAGCCCTGGGAACAGCCCGCCACCCCAGAGGTACACTCATTGATATCTAAAGGCAAAATATGTCTTCAGTATGAAGGATGTACAACACGTGTAAGTATAATTCTGTTTAATTTAGATAAGAATTGGTCCAAGCGTAAAAATCGGGTTTCCCTCATTATATCCAATATCTTGACAGAATATCATTCGAAAGAATAATCGTTATTTATAGTTGTTTGAAAATGTGTCTTATTTGAAAGAATCGGGGGAAGAAGTTCCAACTGTACGTTGGAGTTATCCATCTTGATCTAATTATGACGTGCAATAAAGATATTAAATAAATCCAAAAGTTAATTATTACCATTGTCATGCAAAAAGTTTCCAAAGAAATTTTCAAACGTGAGATAACTACGTTTACAATGTCGCTAATCATATACAATCGCGAGCATAGCTGATGGCGCAAAACATTCTGCATACCTTCACAGTCGTATCGAGATTTCTGTTTGTAGCCCTCTGAACACTGACAGGTATAGTTCCCCTTTGTGTTCATGCACTTCGAAGAGCGCGGACATTTATTCAAACCAGGATTAGAGCATTCGTCAATATCTTACAGAAAAAGATGATTCTTGTATAATCAAGTTAATAGAATGCATTATACAAATAGAATTGTGGAGATAGTTTAAGATATAAATTAGCAAACAAGATTGCTTAAACTACAAAGCAGTTAATACTATAATTTTAAATACAAGATATATACTAGTATGCATGTGCATATACAAGATTTTTGTCTTGAGCAAATTTTTTATGTGTATCGTCTTTTAATATGTAGAAAATTTATCTATTCGAATTATATCAGAACATTTATGCAGCATGTTATAAAATAACTCAAACAACAGAAATTTCACCTTTACAGTCTTCCCCGATTTTTTCAAATCCACCTCTACAATCGCATCTGTAGAAACCCTGTAAATTGTGACAGATCTTATCTGATCCGCAGATCGCCGGGTTGTCCGTGCATTCGTCTACATCCTGGTCACACCTGGAGCCCTCCCACCCGGACAGACAGACACACCCACTGACCGGGTCACACCTGTCTACACCTGACCCACAGTCACAGGTCTGAGAACAGTTGTTTCCGTACTTTGGTGGAATGCACGCTACATTTGGGAATGATTAAACAAAAAATCAAAATTAACTATAAATTCTACATGCATTATTTTTTTGTTATTAATAATTACTGACTTCTTATTTTTTTAAATAATATATTTTTCAGTACATTCAATAGTTTTATTTAACGACCGATTGCTGATCCTGTTAAATTAATTGACATAATGCCTCATATTTAAATTAAAAGAAATTTTATATAGTGATTGATTCAATGGTTAAATATACTAGTATTTGCCCATATTTGATATACATGTATCTTATCGTTGATCATCATCTAAAGTTCCTCACCCGAGCAAGTAATTTTATCCTCGTTCAGAACATAGCCCGGAAAACATGAACACTCGAATGAGCCCACTGAGTTGTGACATACTTGACTGCAAATACCCTGGTTACATTCATTGATATCTGTCAAATTAATCAGAAAAAATACCGGTAACACAATGGAAACTCTCTCTCTCTCTCTCTCTCTCTCTCTCTCTCTCTCTCTCTCTCTCTCTCTCTCTCTCTCTGGTAATTTAACGTAATATTTGAATATCTATCTCAATATTTCTCTCTTAAGTTTATGCTTTGTTATGTTATTAAGATCCAAAAATTATTAACTTACCTGTGCAATTTATTCCGTTTGTTTCAAGTTCAAAACCATTTTTGCAGATGCACTCAAAGCTTCCAGACGAGTTATCGCACGTATACTCACATGTTACGTTGTGATTTTTACATGTATCGGTATCTAAATATAACGAATACTTATTCATATGAACATGCAATGTAAAATATAATCTTACAGACCACGAAGCAGTTCTTTGATAAACAAAATACTTAATGACATACTATTTTAGACTTTTCACACTTAATGCTTTTGTACAGTACACAATTTACATGTAAATACATGTACATTGGCGTGTACATTGTACATATATGTGGGTGGTTTCATTGCATTTGCATTTGCGACATTAATCGCCAATATAATAGAATAGATGCATGCTATATTTTAATTTCATACAAACGTTATTTTGGAAAAATAAGCCCATTAGTTTTTCAATTTCACTTGTTTCTGGTTTATCGGCTCTCGTATTTTGATAAAGAGTTGAACAATTGTGATATGTCGATCTTCCTTTTGTTATAAAGCTTGTTTAAATAAATATTATCTAATTCAAATATACATTTATCTAGTCGTGCTCAAATAATCTTTGGATCTGTTCTTGGAATAGACTAGAGTGACATTTTTATAATACCACTTTGAGAGCAGGTTTTGTTGTCCTCATTCAGTGTAAAACCCGATACACATGAACAGACGAACGATCCCTCGGTGTTGTTGCACCGTTGGGAACAGCCAGACGTGCTTTCCTGACACTCGTCTATATCTATTAAAATCAGAACAAAAACTTCACTGTTTGGTGAATTAATACAAAAAATCGAAAAGAAAATTGACGTTTACTCTTGAATATAGTATGATTAAATCTCTCAAAATCAATAAACAGGAAACCTCCTAGATGGCTTTAAGTAAAGTATTGCATAACGATGATCTTTGTTTTTTGTGTGTTTTTTTTAGGTAATTCAAGGATATAGATTTCACAATCTACAGACTTCTTTATCGCCCTTGACTTGCATGCTTAAGGCTGAAATCTGTGTCCTACATATCTGACAGATAACTGTGGACATAAGGATCAACGGGATGAACATGTTTACCTCTACAGATGTCTTCCACTTTGCGGTAACCAGGTAAACAGTTGCATTTGTACCCTCCCTCGGTGTTTTCACAGCTCTCTGATTTGACATTGCATACAGCCCGAGTCCCGTTGCACTCATTTAGATCTTGAATTGAAGAAAGAAATAACTCGGACAATAATTTATAGCACTGTCGTCTGTTTTTAAAACAAATGCAATGTCTGTGTATTTCTTTTAATCTGAGGAACTGGGTTCAGTGCACATAAAACTGACATGTAACAGATTTGTTTTCTAAATTCTTAGTACTTTTAATGTTGATCTCTCTCTCTCTCTCTCTCTCTCTCTCTCTCTCTCTCTCTCTCTCTCTCTCCTCTCTCTCTCTCTAAAATCTTAAGGTTTTAAATACGTACCCTCGCACTTTTCATCAACGTCTCTAAACCCATGCGGACAAGCTGAACAGTTGTATCCTCGATGGAAGAGCTCTTCTTGTTCTGGGGAGAGGTCTGTACATTTTCTACCATGGGGACACGGGTCCTGGGCACAGCCATCTACCTCACGTTCACAGTCATCGCCTAATAACCAGAAACAAAACGCATAATAACAAGAAAAATCACAGTCAAATGAAATAATATATTCTTTCATATTAATTAAAAAATAAGAAATTCGTCTTTTTCTTCACTGGATTTGTGATAAAAAAATTATATAAGAAACCTGTATATCCTGTTCTGCAATCACAAGACGCTCTTTTAAATTGCTCTGTTTCTGAGTTTTTTATGGTCGTGAAATTGCAAATTCCTCGTTCACTGCACCTACTACACAAAGCTATGACGATAACTAGCGGCGAAGCCTCGACCTCATAGTCATCTATAGCTGTGATACTAAAAATGAGATAAACAAAATGTAAAAAAAAAAAATTAAATAAAAAAATACGTAATGTCTAATCATGTATTTGTAGAGCATAGTGAAGTTTTAAAATTATTATTTTGATACTTAATTTTGTTCGGCTTAGTGTACCAAGTTTCCGATGTACAACGATAAACACAGTCTTAGCTTGAAATCAATTAATTAAGACAAATATAATATTACTCTTTATAAGGGCGGGGGGTTGTTGTTATAATTTGTTGTTATTTACCTGATGCCCGATACATTTGTATCAGTAGGGGTCCAAGTTGCAATTCCAGACATGTTGTCGAATTCAAAGTTTGTTTCCGGTCTCTGCAGTATCTTGTATTCGGCTTTACCGTCATCAGTGATGTTGAATTTCATAGTAACTTTGACGTTTACTTCTGCTTCTATAAAAGTGTCTCCGGAGATATAGGGCGACTCGTTTTCTAAAATTCGATCAAATAATTATAATTATGCAAGGTTCATATTGTTAGATAATCGTTTTTTAGTGAGACAGATTAAATAAAAATTGTTTTATTGTTAGGAAACAATACATTAATCCTTGAATGAAAAAATACATGGTAATAAATCATTACATGTTTACGATAACTTTTTAAAAATCTATTATTATCTCGTGAAGCTTACCAATAGTTTTCGCCGCTAATTTTGATGTACTGGCTTCACTTCCAGAAGACATGGCTAAAGACTTGTCACCAGTAGCCAAAAAGTCAAAGATGCAAGCTTGATTTTCTGAACCACCACAAGCAACTTTGGACCGATTTCTCTTTTCTTCACTAAATTCATCAATAAACAACGGCAAGAACTCTGGATGATTGAAATCGCTATGGGACAAACCAGTGTCGTATTGGAAAATCGATGTCTTTTCGGTAACGGACCCTATTAAACCAAACGTTGAATAGATAAGCTATATATATATATATATATATATATATATATATATATATATATATATATATATATATATATATATATATATATATATAATAAAGATGATGCATGTACGTATAATGCTGTTCAATAGTATATATACATGTACACTATTTTACTTACATGCCTGCCCAAAATTTTTGTATATGCTTCGTTCGCTTTCGACACTACTGCCTGTAAGCGTTGTGCCGTTCGGGAGAACGAAATCATTGGAACTATTTCCATCAAAGTTACCCATCAATCCAGCCACATAACCATTGTAAGCGTTATCAACTACAGCTTCACATGTCAAAAACCTTACTCCAAGGCCAACTTTTATCGTGATGGCTGAAGATTACGATAAAAGATGAAATTAAATTTACATTTTTTATACATGTATCTTAAAGGATATGCAATTTAATTTGTTGATACATACAATAGATTTAAGCAATATCTATTTATGTTACATTTTATAAACACAAGGTCAGAAGTAAGTGTATTTTTATACATATACAATGTATCATAATGGCTGTACATGATATAGGTGATTAAAATAATAAAAGATATTACAATGATTCACATATTAATGGTAGTTTCATGAAAGATACATTTTTACGCAATAATTACAATATAAGTTATGAAGATATTAGGCTTACAGGAATTTAGGAAGGAAGCTACCACTGTTCGATTGTCCAGTCGAAGAGATAAAAACTTTGTTATGTATGTAAAGTTCTGGTTTTCAAAATCTCTGGTCAAGTCTCGACCATCTCCAAGAATATACATTTCTACAGAGAAATTCAAGCAGAAAGTTTTTTTAGTTTAAACAGTAAATAAATATGTAGTCCAAGATGGTGATTTAAAAATCACCGTTTATGTCTACCGTTGAATATTGTATCAAGTTGATTCAAGAAAAGACCATACTGATTACATGTTTGCTTAAACAAGCAACGATACATGTACATAAAATGTATTTCATCATCCGGATTATTGAATTTTACATTTCGATTAAAGCATACAATTTCAAAATAATTTCATTGTAAAGAAGCATAATAAAAGAAATATCTGAAATTGCCAACATATTTATCATGCCAATACATGTACAGTGTAAATCACTTCTGTTCTTTTGTTACACTTTTTGTCTTACTGTCTCTCTTTCTTGACATTGCAACTTGAACTCTTGCTCCAGCGTGGTCTTCAGCAGCAAAAGCACTGAAGATTGTAGCATTGATAGTTGTTCCATTTTCATTCGTGGCCAGATCAGTTCTGGCTTGAAGTTCAAAGTTTGTTTCATTGCTTATTTTCATCATCGTGTATTCTCCGTAACCATTGAATGTATATTGATGTCCATCTAATGTAGTTATATGAGGGTCTCCAAAAAACCAAGCTAAATGAAAATAAATATTCCAATATTCTCATTTTACAAGCATATTTATGCTTGGCACAAAAATAAATCGTAACAATGTCTCTTTAACTGTATAAAAACATTTTTGTCATTTAATTATTTAAGTGGTTTTGCAAACAACGTTAATAACCAACCAGCACTAAAAGGCGATCTGCGATAACATCTTGTAATTGGTCGAACTTCATAGAACCAGTCACAATGTCCTGATTGACAGCAAATATCCTTCGGTTTGATGTCATGGTTATGGTTATTGAAACGTTCGAAGAAAGGGTTGTATTCCAGTAGCGTTCCAGCTGTTGGAGAAGACCTTATACAAGATCCAAGGACTGGGCTTCCCCAAAAAGAAGGCGGTATAAAGAACGGATAACAACATTCCTGTATACACATGAAAAGTTGAAGACCATTGTAAATTAACAATCACAATAACAATGACATGGTAAGACATTCTGTTAAGAGAAAATGTTAGAAAACTTGAGTAACACAGAATAAAAATGGGTTATTTTCAATACTGATCATTAAAAGAATCAAAGTCTAATTATAGAAGATTTTCAAATTAATCATTAAGATACAATTGAGTCTCACTGCTTATTTGAGTAGCAAACATCCATTTTTAAATTGAAATAGCTATCTAGGTTTTCATATGGCGATTCTGCATGCGAAAATCCCATAGCTTAGAGCTCAGAGCGGACCCAAAGAGAATCTCGGGCAAACCCAGAGTAGACATTGAAAATTTATTTCATTTGTATGAAAACCAAGATGCAAACCACGAAAGCAAACACTGATCCAGTTTACCTAAACAACCTCCAATCTTAAATTCCTAACATTGATAAATCACTGCGTCGAAAAATTAGAAAGCCTGTTAATCATAATTAAAATATGAACATCGTCGTTACCATGCAAGTGTATCTTTTGAACACACTTAAATTCATTCAAATGACATATCCCACATTTTTTTAAAATAATGAATTCTATCTTACGTAAATGCAATTTTTTGAATTGTATATGATCTTACCGCATTTCTCCCCAATGTCATCGAGGCATAACAAATTATATTTTTTATGTTGTCTATTCTGCTAAACATAAAACGTGGGTCAAATCGAAGTAGACCACCATCACATGGACACTCGATGACCTGTGCCATGTTAGATAGACGATCAGCGACCCCATTTTCCTTATTTTTGAAACGCCAGTTCAAACACTCTCTCTCTTCACTGCTGAAACCTGCGCTTGTTGTCATTTTATAAATCCAGACACCAGTCGTACCTAAATTTGTGATTTGGTAAGATAAATATTTCTTATTCACATCGCGATTAAATATATATAATATTAGAAATTCCAAAAAAGCATTTTAATTGAAATTGCTTTGGTTTTTAATCAATAAAATTCAGGCTGAATACTTTAAAAGGTATTATGCTCTTGCAATATTTATTTTTCAATCTTGTTTCTAGTGTGGTTTCAAATGTTTCGGATGAAATGCAACATTGTTTCATATCGATTTTAAATCTATAAATCGATTTTCAATACCTGTGTTTCCTGGAACCGAACTCATTCGAAAAGCTGCTTGCTGGTTTGAATAGGAATTTTTTGTGAAAAATTTCTGGAACCTGTAACCCATCGCAATTTTCAAATTTTTGATGGGCTTGAGATTCACGTCAATGTAATTAAACACCACGAAAGTATTCTTGGCATCCGTGATGAGTAAGCACTGTATGGTTATTGTCTAAAAATATAATAATACAAATTTACTTTGATTGTGATGTTTAGTTTGCATAACTATTTTTTCAATGTACAATGCACATTTTGTATAAACTACGAACCTTAGATTTATCTGCATACAATGACATGTCTGTCCACGTGACTTTTAAAATCCAGCTTGCCTCAAATTGTGAAAAGTCCTGAGAATAAAATGCCTGTACGATAGCACTACCCTTCACAAGAACACCTTTATGGCTGTCGATTTCCCTGAAATAGTTACACCAATGATATTTTTAGGTAATCCCTTCAAATAGAAATCTAGGAATAATTAGATGTCAAACTGTCTCTACAGGAACATTTAATAAATCAAATTTGTATTTGAGTTTGAAAAGCATTTGCGTTTAATTTTTATAAATACGTGGTCACAAATACATTACTATCATACTGTACTCATTCTATGATTCTATAATATACTGATTATATGTAATAAACGCACTGAAGGTCTCGGTTTGCTTTACAGAACTTACTACATGACACTTTATCTTTGATAAGCTTACATAAAAAAATCGTTGTAAAGAAAAGAAAAAAAAAGAAAGAAACAGCTATATAGTTTCATCCATCATTTTTTGGGTCTCTTTTTAAGACAAGGTTATTCAAATATAATGTCAATATATTAATAATTGGAGAATAGCTGAGATTATTTAGGAACCAAGGTGTCATCATTCCAATCTTTACATTAAAAAACAAAACATTAAATTGCAATCTCAACGTCCCATGTTTATTTTTAATTCAATGTTTTGAAAAAAATCTTAATATAGAGTTTAATTTTAATTGTAAAGATGTTGTATCTATCTAAACATTGTATCTATCGTAGTTTGTGTTTTGCTTGTACCTTTAGGTAACTGTGAACAATAAAATTCACTTTAATATTGAAGAAATTTAATGAGGAAAAATCAAATCAATTGAACGAAATTAATGAGCATGTAAAGAAAAATCTGGAATTCAAGAGACTACTTAAATCATAACGTACCGATTATATGCTTGGTAAAACACGCCTGCATTGCTTTGGTGGGTAGCCAAATCTGTCCAAAATGGACAGATAATTTGTAGTTTGGAAATATCATTTGAGTTCATTTCACGAACTGAAATACCATTGTAAGCTTCCCCTAACCCGATTAAACCATTGGTACCAATCTTTAAAAGAAATTATAAGAACATTTATTTAAACCCATATGATTCCAATATATATATATATATATATATATATATATATATATATATATATATATATATATATATATATATATATATATATATATATAGTTAAATCCAAAAAATATCGCAGTGTCCGGTTTTATATATAGAAAATTTGAAAAATGAAAGACAACACAGAGTAAAACGTTAGCGCTTTCATTCAATCTTCAGACGTTTTTGATATCATATATATATATATCCAAATCACAAAAGTATTTTATCAGTGTCCGGTAAAAATATGATAAAAGAAAAAAAGCAACACTAACTGCAAAACATAAGCACTTTCATTGTTCAAAATCTTCAGACGTTTTACAGTCGTTAAAACTATGACGTAATTACGTTTTTCAGTCGTGAAAACTATGACGTAATTACGTTAACTCGTAATTACGTCATAGTTTTCACGACTGTGAAACGTCTGAAGATTTATAACAATGAAAGGGCTTATGATTTGCAGTTGGTGTTGCATTTTTCTTATTTATATATTTTTTTTACTCTTCATCGTAGATAAAAACGGCCATTTGACCTTTAAAATGACGTAAAATTGTACAAAATTCAAACATAACGTCAGGCGTATTGATACATTTTTGACGTTAGTCTTACTATGACGTAGGCAACATTCTTTATACGATATAAAATAATTTTTTAGCCAATCAGAAAGCGCGTTACAACCAGAATTGAATTATTTAAGGAATGAATTTAATATTTATTTGTTTTATACGATATAAAATGGTTTGGGGCAGTTTACGCTTTATAAACCGCGAAGCGGTTTATAAAAAAGCGTAAACTGTTTCAAACCATTTTATATCGTATAAAACTAATAAATATTGAATTCATTGCTTAAAATTTAATTTTTTACTCTTCATCGTAGATAAAAACGGCCATTTGACCTTTAAAATGACGTAAAATTGTACAAAATTCAAACATAACGTCAGGCGTATTGATACATTTTTGACGTTAGTCTTACTATGACGTAGGCAACATTCTTTATACGATATAAAATAATTTTTTAGTCAATCAGAAAGCGCGTTACAACCAGAATTAAATTATTTAAGGAATGAATTTAATATTTATTTGTTTTATACGATATAAAATGGTTTGGGGCAGTTTACGCTTTATAAACCGCGAAGCGGTTTATAAAAAAGCGTAAACTGTTCCAAACCATTTTATATCGTATAAAACTAATAAATATTAAATTCATTCCTTATAATTTAATTTATTTGCGATCAATTGTTGATAAAAACGGTCATTTGATCTATAAAATGACATCAAATTGTACAAAATTCAAACGTAACGTAAGGCGGATTGATACGTTTTTGACGTTTGTCATACTATGACGTAGGCAACATTCTTTATACGATATAAAATAAATTTTTCAACCAATCAGAAAGCGTGTTACAACCAGAATTAAATTATATATATATAAACGTATGTAGTTACATACAAACACTTTTGAAAATCCACCATCTGAACCATCTCCAATGAACATTGTAGTTGTGCAAGTTATAGCAGATGTGGTTTTATCATCACCAGTCAGCAAATTATCGCCAGAAGTAAACCCATGTTCAATTGTATATATCGTTGATGGATTTCCTACTGTTGTCATGGAGATGATATTGGTTTGTGAAATATGACTTGTTGGTAAAGAAGTGATGGCAGTCGATTGTTTAAAGGGATGTGTGGTTCTTAATGAACTGTTAGCTATCAAAGAAGGTATAAACAGAGTGGTGGTGTCAAAACTTATGCTGTTTGTATGGTCAGTGGTAAATGTATTTGTGACCTCCAAAGTACTTTTGAATGAAGATTGAACATTTGTACCTCCTGCTGAGGATATGAAAGTTGATGTTGATCCACTTGGTATTAATGTATTTTCTTCCGTATGTTTGCTTGGTTGAATGGTCGAGTCAAAAGATGTGCTACTTGAAGTTGCATCCGTTTTTTGTACATTGCTTGTTGACTGCATTGTTACTATGGCAGAAATGTTTGATGTTAATGATGATGTTTCTGCATTCGGTGTTACAGAAGTAGAGTTTACAGAACCTCCTGTCGTAATTGTTCCTTCAGACGAAAGGTTATAAAAGGTCTGTGAGGTGCTAGTCTCTGTGTCTAGTGTAGTTTTTGGTGGTGCATCAGGGTTTTGATTGGATGTTGTCGGAGAAAAAATTGTTGTTGATAACACTTCTGAAGCAGTCGAGGATGCTGCCATGCTTGTTGTAGTTAGTTGACCAGTTGAACCAATTGTGCTCGTTTGTACACTTTCTATAGCATCTGAAATACTGCTTGATATTGATGTTGTAGAACTCAGAGTGTTGGATATGATAGCAGTGCTTGATTTTGGGGTTGATGTTTCTTCGTTTGGGGTTAAAGAAGCAGAGTTATCCACACCTTTTGTCGTACTTCTACTTTCAAATGAAATGTTTGATGAAGTCTGAAGAGTACTGGTCTTTTTTTCCGGTGTGGTTATTGGTCTGGAATCAGGGCTTACAATAGATGTTGTCGAAGAAGATATTACTGTTGAGGACTGATCTAAACCATTTGAAGATGCTACATGGCTCGTTGTTCTTTTCTGACTGGTGAGACCTATTGTTGTCGCTTGTACACTTTCAATGGTCTCTGAAATGTTGCTTGTAATTGATGACGTAGACCTCAATGTAGTGGAGTTAGAAACTTCACTGATTGTTAGAGTAGTTGATGGTAATGTGCTTGTACGTTCAATTGAAGTCGTTAATGAAGATTGTGCATCTGTAGCTCCCCTTGAGGTCATGGAAGTTAAGTTTGCTTCACTGGGTATTACAGAAACTGAACTCTCAATAGTATGCTTGCTTGGTTGAATGGTCGATGATATATAGATATCTGCAAAATCAAGTTCGATTTTGTAGTTTTGAAAAAAAATGTATGAAACATGTAACACCATCAGACATTGAAAAATTTATACATGTAAATCTTCAATTTCGATAATCAAGTAATAGAAAGAAAATAATGCTAAACCCGACAACCCCAAATGAATTTCAAAATAATCGTAAACAAAGTTCTTTAAAAAATCATCTTTGCATCTTGTACACCTTGATGTGAGACTTTTATTGTATAATGTATCCTTACCGATTTCACAATTCGTTCCGTTGAATCCAGCAACACAGACGCACCGGTAGTCATTTACAAGATTTGTACAGGTACCATTGTTTTTACAGGGTCCTTTGGAGCACGAGTTTATATCTGCAACATCAAATACAGTGCTGCTATCGTGAAAGTTGACAAAACTATCCTATCCTATCCTATATCCTGTATCATGCATCCTATCCTGCAAATAAGCTCTATCCTATCCTATCCTATCCCATACCTTCAAAATATACGAATGCAAGTTAAATGAAACGAAATTTAAGAATTAAATGATTTTATCAATTAATGTAGTACTCAAAAAGAATAATTAAATCTTAAAACCGAATATTCTTCGAGCGGGATAACTTATTTACCTGTGCTACGGTAAAACTAAATCGTACGCGGGATGGACACAATAACGTAAACAAACAGGTAAGCGATTTGATTTTTGATTTTATTATATTTATGCATTAAAAACAGATAAACAACTTCGATGCACTTATTGAGGAACTGTTTAGTCACTTATTGTTATCAAATCATTTTCTTATCACGTATAACTAAGCGTAATTATCATCATTCGAGCGATTCGTTCGGCGATAAATGTAAACACGATCTGGAAATAAATAATTCCTTTAGGAAGTTTATATCGTTTATAGTTAAACCACTCGGAGTTATTTTTAAAGTATAAATTCTCAAGCATTTATAGCTAGCTAACATTTATTAATTCGATATGTTCAGGTTAATATCGGACAGAAATATGCGTCCCTGTTATTGGGCATCGAAGAAATTACATGAAACGTGAAACAATGTATGTTTTGTATACATGTTTATCTTTTAAAATGCCGAATTGTTCGTTTATAAATTCAAGCTTTATTACTTTGCAGACTTTAAATGAAGTAAAAACAGAAATCTATTTCCGACGTTGTCAAATGTTGCATCGAATTCTCGCAGTAACTCCGTACTTGCGTACGAATTGACAAAGATGTAGCGCCGACATTTTAGCGCGCATCAATGTTATGCACCGCGTTCTTGATATAATAATTATTCTTAAATGGTTTAACTTGTAAAATGTATTAAATTGACATTGAAAATACATTGTTTAGCCAATTTTCGTTTCGCAAAATTACTCTGAAATTTATACTCGAATCTGATTGGCTACAGGATGCAGGATAGGATAGGATAGGATAGGATAGAACTTAACTTTTATATTTCTATCCTGTATCGTGCATCCTGCATCCTATCCTATCCTATCCTTGTCAACTTTCAGGATAGCAGCACTGTACAAAGTAGCTGAAGGAAAGAAAGTTTTTTATCTTCTTCAACTGAATACACGAAAAACTAAATTAAACCTTTTTTATAATTCGTGGATTGTAAACAATGTAGCCGATAAATTTACCCACTTTAAAGATTGAAGTGTAAAAAAAATCAAACCCAAACCTTTACAGAAACTAATCCTTCTTCACTTAAAATTGTACAACAACCGATATGGAACAACTGCAATTTTTTGTATAAGGGAAACTCCTTATTTTTTAAAAATTGGATTACATGTGGATTTCTATATGTAAACGACTTGTTAAATGATAAAGGAAATTTCAAGTCGCTTTCAGACTTCAAAGACTGTATAAATAATAATTCAAACTGGATATGTGAATTCAAGATTCTTTCCTCTGTTTTCAAGCCTTTATGTAGGAAATTTGATTTTTCAAATTGTAAGTTTACTAATATGCAAAATAATAATTATTTTAATTTTTATTCAGGTTATGAGAATCTATTAGGGCAAAGATGTAGTTTTTTCTATGAGAATTTAGTAAATAAGAAGTTTACTAAACCTTGTTATCAGACTGTTTTACAAAAGGAATATGATATTGATTCTGTTGATTGGAAATATATCTACAAATGTAAATTATCAGATATTTCTGATAAACGTCTAGCAGAATTCAATTACAAAGTATTAAATAATATTCTTTGTAACAATGTTAATTTAAGTAAATGGAATAAAGAAATCCACAGTCAACGTAAAATATGGCAGGAGAATGAAAATACAAAGCATCTTATTTTTGAATGTGATAACGTACTTGAAATATGGAATGCTTTAAATGTTTACATTTAAATTGATATTAAGTGGAAACATGTACTTTTAGGTTTTTTTCATGAACAAAATAAAAAAATCGTATTACTGAATACCCTCATTTCATTTATAGCATACATAATTTATAAATATAAGATATATTGCCGGGTACATTCCTTAGAAGAAACAAATTACAATATTTTGAACCATGTAAAGGTATCTACTGTATTTTATGCTTCTGTTTTAAAAAGTCACAATTCATTCGAAGACAATAGATTTGCCACAATTTTGTAAAATCAATTTAGAGCATATGTACATTCTATATTTTGTTGATGTTATCTCTGTTTGTCATATTTGATCTAAAACTGATATAATGAATAAATCTATAAAAAAAAATCCTTCTACACTAACACTTAAGACATTTACGCGTTGGTTTTGTCTGATACTGAATTCATCAAACATACTGTTTTCACAACGTGTCCCATTGAATCCAGGAACACAGTTGCATTGGTAACCATGGACAAGGTCTTGACAGGTTCCATTGTTTTCACAGGTAACATTGGAGCAATCATCGATATCTGCAATATCAAGTACAAATTCGTTGATCAGCAAGATAAAACTTGATCCTACTACCGTATGGTATGCAAATCATAATCATCTTTACTTTTGAATGTCTTGTTATCAACAGAATTAAACATTATTTCAAATTTTTCGAAAATCATTGCATTAAAGTTTAATCAAATCACATTCAGAAATTGATCATTCTTCATTAATTTCTTGAGTATGTACAGTTTCATAGTTGTGTCAAACATTGCAATTGTAGAACTTACTCTTTTCACAATTTGTCCCATTGAATCCTGAAACACAGAGGCACTGGTAGGTATTGATCAGGTCTTTACAAGTTCCATTATTTTGACACAGACCAGAGTAGCATTCCTTGATATCTGTGAATAAGAACGACCATTAAGTCCTTTTTTATACTAATTACTACTACAGTCTGGTGCTCTTGAGCTGCCAAGCTGTGCTTGCTAAAGTTTCTTTCTACTCATCGAGTGAAAACTACACAGCAAGATCAGTCTATCAGTTTTCAATGATCAATTTAAAGATCGAATAAAACAAAATTTACCCCAAAAAGTGTTACAGTTGACTCTCAGAAAAAAAAAGCAATTAAAGTACAAACTGTTTTCACAAGTTGTCCCGTTAAATCCAGCAACACATTTGCATTGGTAGCCACTGACAAGGTCTTGGCAGGTTCCATTGTTTTCACAGGTAACGTTTAAGCAATCATCGATATCTGCAATATTAAATTCCATTTTGTTGTTCAGGTAGACCAAAATACTATAGTAGTCGCTGGATTTTAAAAAATTATGCTTATTTATGTAGGATCTGGATAATGAAATGCTAGAAAAGGAAAGGTCGACCCACCAAACCCATAATTATTACAAAACAATCGTAAGTTATCGCCATTATAAAATAATCTTTGCTTCTTGTACGCCTTGATGTGAGACTTTTATTGTATAATGTATCCTTACCGATTTCACAATTCGTTCCGTTGAATCCAGCAACACAGACGCACCGGTAGTCAATTACAAGATTTGTACAGGTACCATTGTTTTTACAGGGTTCTTTGGAGCACAAATTTATATCTGCAATATCAAATACAACGTCACTGAAGGAAAGAAAGTTTTTAATCTTCTTCAACTGAATACACGAAAAACTAAACTATCACCATTTTCATAATTCGTGGATTGTAAACAATGTAGCCGATAAATTTACCCACTTTAAAGATTGAACTGCCCAAAAAATCAAACCCAAACCTTTACAGAAACTAATCCTTCTACACTAACTTTTAAGACATTTACGCGTTGGTTTTGTCTGATACTGAATTCATCAAACATACTGTTTTCACAACGTGTCCCATTGAATCCAGGAACACAGTTGCATTGGTAACCATGGACAAGGTCTTGACAGGTTCCATTGTTTTCACAGGTAACATTGGAGCAATCATCGATATCTGCAATATCAAGTACAAAGTCGTTGATCAGCAAGATATAACATGATTCTACTACCTTATGGTGTTCAAATCATAATCATCTTTACTTTTGAATGTCTTGTTATCAACAGAATATAACATTATTTCAACCTTTTCGAAAATCATTGCATTGAAGTTGAATCAAAACACATTCAGAAGTTGATCATTCTTCATTGATTTCTTGAGTATGTACAGTTTCATAGTTGTGTCAAACATTACAAGTGTAAAACTTACTCTTTTCACAATTTGTCCCATTGAATCCCGAAACACAGAGGCACTGGTAGGTATTGATCAGGTCTTTACAAGTTCCATTATTTTGACATAGACCAGAGTAGCATTCCTTGATATCTGTGAGTAAGAACGACCATTAAGTCTTCTTTATACTAATTACTACTACAGTCTTATGCTCTTTAGCTGCCAAGCTGTGTTTGCTAAAGTTTCTTTCCACTCATCGAGTACAAATTACACAGCAAGATCAGTCTATCAGTTTTCAATGATCAATTTAAAGATCGAATAAAACAAGATCTTTCAAAAAGTGTTACAGTTGACTCTCAGAAAATAAAGCAATTAAAGTACAAACTGTTTTCACAAGTTGTCCCGTTAAATCCAGCAACACATTTGCATTGGTAGCCACTGACAAGGTCTTGGCAGGTTCCATTGTTTTCACAGGTAACGTTTAAGCAATCATCGATATCTGCAATATTAAATTCCATTTTGTTGTTCAGGTAAACCACATTACTATTTTAGTCACTGGATTTTAAAAATTATGCTTATTTATGTAGGATCTGGATAATGAAATGCTAGAAAAGGAAAGGTCGACCCACCAAACCCATAATTATTACAAAACAGTCGTAAGTTATCGCCATTATAAAATTATCTTTGCATCTTGTACATCTTGATGTGAGACTTTTATTGTATAATGTATCCTTACCGATTTCACAATTCGTTCCGTTGAATCCAGCAACACAGACGCACCGGTAGTCATTTACAAGATTTGTACAGGTACCATTGTTTTTACAGGGTTCTTTGGAGCACCGATTTATATCTGCAATATCAAATACAACGTCACTGAAGGAAAGAAAGTGTTTAATCTTCTTCAACTGAATACACGAAAAACTAAACTATCACCATTTTCATAATTCGTGGATTGTAAACAATGTAGCCGATAAATTTACCCACTTTAAAGATTGAACTGCCCAAAAAATCAAACCCAAACCTTTACAGAAACTAATCCTTCTACACTAACTTTTAAGACATTTACGCGTTGGTTTTTTCTGATACTGAATTCATCAAACATACTGTTTTCACAACGTGTCCCATTGAATCCAGGAACACAGTTGCATTGGTAACCATGGACAAGGTCTTGACAGGTTCCATTGTTTTCACAGGTAACATTGGAGCAATCATCGATATCTGCAATATCAAGTACAAAGTCGTTGATCAGCAAGATATAACATGATTCTACTACCTTATGGTGTTCAAATCATAATCATCTTTACTTTTGAATGTCTTGTTATCAACAGAATATAACATTATTTCAACCTTTTCGAAAATCATTGCATTGAAGTTGAATCAAAACACATTCAGAAGTTGATCATTCTTCATTGATTTCTTGAGTATGTACAGTTTCATAGTTGTGTCAAACATTACAAGTGTAAAACTTACTCTTTTCACAATTTGTCCCATTGAATCCCGAAACACAGAGGCACTGGTAGGTATTGATCAGGTCTTTACAAGTTCCATTATTTTGACATAGACCAGAGTAGCATTCCTTGATATCTGTGAGTAAGAACGACCATTAAGTCTTCTTTATACTAATTACTACTACAGTCTTATGCTCTTTAGCTGCCAAGCTGTGTTTGCTAAAGTTTCTTTCCACTCATCGAGTACAAATTACACAGCAAGATCAGTCTATCAGTTTTCAATGATCAATTTAAAGATCGAATAAAACAAGATCTTTCAAAAAGTGTTACAGTTGGCTCTCAGAAAATAAAGCAATTAAAGTACAAAACTGTTTTCACAAGTTGTCTCGTTAAATCCAGCAACACAAAACGGTTAAAATTCAGTTTCATTTTAGCTATAGATTAGCTAGAATGTTAACCAGGGGTTAACAGTTTACGTTTTATTGATAAAAACGGCCTGAAATTGCAAATGTCCTACTAATTACTCTCTTATAATTAAGTTCATCTCTAAAATCATATAAGGAAGACAAATTACATTGAGAGTGAACGTGAGTGAATGCTGAATAAACAGTGGGTGAACGGTGTCTAACTATTCATTTAATTTTGTTTTACGTGGGATATAAGATGCTCATTTTTTGTTGATCGGCCGTGCTGTTGTGAAATTAAAACGAATAATATAGCATTTACTTTTAGTTCTTGCAAAATTTTAGCTGATCTCCTTACAAAAAATGTAAATCTGGTGCGTTCTTTTTTTAACTAATGTACAAGTAACTGCTAAGTTTTAACTTCCTATATTCGGTAGCTTAAATAATTTGTGTACTGTACAACGTTTGAAGAATAGCGTCGTTTATCATTTCAACTATAAATTGCTACGAGGCAGTTTTAAGTGACACTTATAAAAAAAAGATAAAGAAATAAATTGTGACGATTGCTACATGTACGTGCTTATTGAACGCAAACTGAGCGAATGCTGAACTCTTTGTGAACGTGAGCGCAAACGGAGAGGAGCGGAGAGCGCAATATTGTGAACGATTTACGCACGGTGAGCAGCGGTGAACGCATACTGAAAGCACTATAAGATTATATGCAAGTTAAAAAACATACTTCTATCTCGCGCAGTCGGAGAACATAACGACATTTATAGTGTGTCTCTCTTCTTTACTTTCCAATAGACGGCGATTCATAAATTTCGTGTAAACCTGTTATCGTTTGTTTTAAGGTTTAATCTAACCCCTTCCCCTATAATTTGAGTTATATGAGTATGTACTAAAATTTAATAGAGAACGAATAATTTCAGTAGTATGTATTAAAGCAAATCAATAGAACTAAATTAAAACGTCATGCATATTCATTTGTAAGACATTGTGGTGTAAAACACAGAAGTATACAAAACCCAGGATACATGTAAATCAATTGTATTATCCACTAAAATTCGTTGTCATAACAAACACTGAAATACCGTTGTCTTAATATTGTGTATAAACAATACAAAATTATACCAATTTGATTGCAAATTAAATAATGTTTCTATTGTTCCAATAATAGTAGTATTTCAATTAATTTCAAAACCAATTTGAAATAAACTAATAGTTGGATTTTGTTTTACAGCTATCAAAAATACGTCTTCCAAATGCGATGTGTTTGCAATCGGCAATTTGTGTGAGGAAAACGAGAAGTTTATAGAATACAGTAGCAGAGCTTCTCTGCACGTATGTTTGTTCTCATTCAAAATATCATTCTTTTTACACAGTATGTTAATAGAAAATGTATAAATAAATGTAACGTATGGATGGTATCTGCCTAACCATTCAAAAATGAGCGGTTCATTTAGTGTCATCAATTTTAAATGTGGCATGCAGCAATATTATTTGTTTTTTCGTCAATACGTTGAG